>OW026522.1:45890776-46490776 GCA_932274085.1 Protocalliphora azurea
ATCGGGAGTAAACTGACGCCCCGATAAGATCCAGGATTACTCCTAACCTTATCGGGAGACTTCAGCAGCACAACCACGCGAGCAATTTTCCAAGCAGCAGGAAAATATCCCTCAAAAATACACTGTCCAAGGAGTGCCTCCAAGTATTCAGGTATGGCCTTCCAGATGCTTTTGCACATCTCGCCAGTCATACCGTCCATTCCAGGAGACTTCCTGCACCTCACACGGGAGACACTTTCAATGACTTCATCCCTCTCCAAGGCAGTAGGAGCAGAATTCTCCAGTAAAACTGGAGGCAACTAATCATCCGTCCCGGCAAAGAAATGAGTCATCAAGGCCTCCATGCAATCCCCCCATGCCAGCAGAACAGTACCATCCACATTGATAGACGTAACTTCGGACCGACCACCTCTACCCCTACATACGCGATAAACCCTACCCCAAGGGTCATCTCTATTTTCCCTAACAAAACCCCTCCACTCAGCCTCCTTTACCTTAGCAATCTCAGCCTTATAAGCCCTAAGCTCAGCAGAGAAAGCAGATTTCCTCTGAGCAAGGTCCTCTGCACCAGAATTTCTGCCTCTCTGATACAAAGATCTGAGATGACGGACCCTCCAGCGCATCGCACTCAACTCATCGGTCCACCACTTCACCTTACCAAACCTAGGCCTACGCCGACGACCAAGAAGTGTGCCATTTGTATAACACAACCACTCATCTAAACGAGCAACCTTCTCATCTGCGGACAGAGCTGAAAATTCATCTAAAGGAAAATCTAAAGCAATCTCCCTAAAGAATCCTGTGTAGTTATTCCAGTTAACACTGGGATAGCCCCAACGCCGGATTCCATCCTGCACCACTACACGACCTGCATGTCTAACCATAACCTGTATAAGGTTATGATCACTTACCCCCCAATCATCCTTAATCGACCACTCAAAAGTGAAGTTCGTCGCAGCGAGACCATTTGCCAAAGTGACATCAATGTCACTGACCCACAGTGGGGTCAAACGCAAATTTTTTGGTAATAAATCTGAATCTCCTAAACTACTGGTCGGATCAAATTGAAATGTATGGAAGAGCTGTAGAGGAGGACCTAAGCTTTCAGAAAAATCATCTTGTAGTCACCCTGTGATAACACGAGATAAGCTACAGGGTGTCAAAGTTGACTACCTCGAGTATGTAAAAGTTAAAAAAAATCGTAACAGTACAAATGAAGTCCGATTTTAAAGATTTTTATATTTCTGGAAAGTGCTTGGCAAGATAAGGAAAAACTAAGCTTACTCATCTAAGTTATCTCTTACAATTAAAAATATATTTACGCTTGAATTTTGAATTTTTGATTTTTTGGCTCGACTTTCTTTCGTTTTTCGGGAATAAGTCCGGAGATATATGAGGTAAAAATTTTTTAAAAATATTCTGTAATTTACTACATATTTCAAAATAATATGCTGAAAGAATTTTTGGATTATCTCAATTCGTCTAGACGTGAAAAATATTCAAAATCAGCACTCTGAAATTGGCATGAAAAATGGCTATTTTTTTACAAAAATATAGTACAATTCATTCACTTTTTTCTCAAAGTTCCGTTAAAAAAAATTTTTTTTTCCTTATTAATTTCAAAAGATAAGGCTTCATAAATGGTTAATAAAGAAATTTTGAATTGATTTAAGTTTGCACCCTACATCCAGCATTGGCCGAAAATTGTCAATTTTAAAAAATAGTTTAATTTTTATCGATTAATAAAAAAAATGTCACGCGAGCTTTTTTAAATTTGGTACCCATATTTTTTATAGAAATAGATTTGGAATGATTTAACACTAAACTGCTTCCCGCCCGGCCAAAAACGAATGCAGGAGTGGAGATTTTATGTTAAAAGTCAGTTTTTTAACGACTATTTTTAAAAGCATATTAAAAGCATGTAATGTATAAAACACAAATCAAGCTTTCATTCCTAAAAAAATCAATAAAATAGCTCCAATAACCTATTTTTGGTAAATTTTGGCAAATACTTTAATATGCATTTAATAATAGTAATATAATGGCCTCAAAACTACCAAGTCACGTCAAAAGTTGCAAAATTCACTATTTTGTTCCGTATTTCCATATGTGTGTATACGTCACACTCAACTGCATTGCTTATTTTTGTTACGGGATAATAATATTTATTAATGAATTTATTTAAAGTGTTCATAATTTTTTTCTACTGAAAATTACCTAAGTACATAAATAAGTATTTTTTCCTTCGTTTTTTATTACATTTTTTTAAGTTTTTAAATAATTTACCTAGCTACTTAATTAATGTATTATAACAAAAATGATTTTTTTACAATCGCATAGGTACATTTTTTGACGTACCTGTTTAACACTACAGGTCATAAAAATAAACTGAATGAAATTGGGGGTTTTGAGAAAAAATTTAAATTTTTAATTCATTTTTGCCTGTCACCATTTACCTGATATAAATATTATTTTTCTATATATAAGTATCCTTATAAATATGCAGATTTATTAGTGAATTTGCCATTATGGAGATTACATTAAAACACTTTTCTATTTGCAAAGTAATCTGGGATAATCAATCTGATATTATAAATCGTCCAGAAAAAATAAGATAACTCATTGATACAGTAGTATCTTTTGGTTTAACTCTTACTGCAGAAGACAGTTTAAAACTCGAAAATGTTTATAAATCATACGAAAAAAGGATGCAAGCTTCAGATTGGTCAATACCAAAGTTCAAGAAGAAAAATGAAGAGTGGTTGGAGGGAGAAATACCAATTTTCATCGGAAAGAAGAAAAAGGGTCGACCAAAAAAAAGTTACGATGAAGTTCAGCTAAGAACAAAGAGGACCAAACAGGAATCTATTCTAAATTCACATACGAATGCCGAAATAAAAGATACATTTAAAGCTTTAGTAACACGTTCGCAACCAAAGGAAGTAGAAAAAGTTATAGATGTGTTACCAACAGCTTCTCCCAATCGATTACATCGGATAATCCAAAGCATAGTGACACCGAAATCAACATCGTCCTTTACCTCTGAAGATGCTTTAGCTCTAATATTAAATTTAGGATTATCAAGAAACCAATACGAGATTTTGAGGAAATCTGTTAGCGAAAAAGGATATGATATCTTTCCCAGTAGCAAATCAGTGAGAGAAGCGAAAAGTAATATTTTACAGCTTATGGAGCACCCGGTTAATGCTTCTGTTAAAAGTGCTAAAGTTAATATATTGCAATTACTTGAAAATACTGCCTCTAGAATTATATCTACCTTCAGCAATGATAACATTAAAAAATGCAAAGACTGAACTTATTTTAATATTCAAATGGGGCTGCGATGGAACATCAGGATTTTCGGAATACAAACAACTGGATGGAAGTAATTCTGGAAATAATTATTCCTCGCTGTTTATAGCGTCTCTGGTACCACTTCGAATGCGCTTAAATAAGCCTTCCTCATCGACAAGAAATGACTCGCTTTTTGATGATATATGGATAAATTTAACTCCAGGTTCCAAATTTTTGTGCCGTCCAATCCTTTTTGATTACACAAAAGAAACCACGGTTACAATAAACAGCATTGTCAACCAATTGGAAGAAGAAATTAAAGCATTGCCCCCAATATATGTAAAAGTATCAAACAGAACTATTAAAGTTACATTTCAATAACAATTAACGATGATTGATGGAAAAATTGCAAACGCTATAACAGATACAACATCTACATGGAAATGTAATATATGTGGAAAAATAAGTTCACAATTTCAGGATAATTCTGAAGTCCTTGTTAATAAAAATTCTTTAAAATTTTGAATATCACCACTCCACGCAAGGATAAGATTTTTGGAGTTCTGCTTACATCTTGCATATGATATGAAGTACAGAAATATTCCCGGGCAGGAAAATGCTACAGTAAAAAACAATTTGGAACTTCACGAATTACGAAAAGAGGAGAAGAAAAGAATTCAATTAGAATTCAAAGAACAACTCGGATTAATAATTGATAAACCTCTACATGGCTATGGAAGCTCAAATGATGGAAATACAGCAAGACGTTTCTTTGAAAATCCGGAACTCACATCTTCAATCAAAGGCATTGACTTAAATATTATATTGGCAGCTATTAATAGCAAAAAACCAATTAATGCGGACAAATTTAAAATTTTTGCTTACGAAACTAAAGAACTACTTAACATTACATACCCCTGGAAATCAATGACTAGAACATTCACAAAGTATTGCCTCATGGTAAAGAAATAATAGAAAATAGTATTTTGCCATTGGGAGAGCTAACAGAGGAAGCACAGGAAGCCCGAAATAAAGATGTTAAACATTTCCGACTCTTCAATACCCGAAAATGTTCGAAAATAGCGCAAAATATGGACTTAATGGAATATTTATTAATATCATCAGATCCAGTTATATATTCTATAAGAACACGATGGCTACCAAAAATTACTCTTGAATTAGAAAAAGAGGATTCCGAAGCTAAGGAAGTTACAAATTTGCTAACGTTTGATGTTTCTGATTATTTTCAAGAAAGTCTCTAATAATATCTTCGATAATATATTCTTAATAAAATAAATATACGGGATATATGTATAATAAGTATGTAAATATGTAGAACAAATTAAATAAACATTACTCAAGTAAAGAATTTACTACTTTATAATAACAAATATATACCTACACAAAACATTAGAAAACTAAAATGCTACGTATACACACATATGGAAATACGAAACAAAATAGTGCATTTTGCAACTTTTGACGTGACTTGGTAGTTTTGAGGCCATTATATTACTACTATTAAATGTCCTATATCAACATTTTATATATCGTTGAATTGGTAAATAAGTCTATTTTTACATTCTTTTAACATTTTTAAAGTATTTGTAAAATTAGTGGAGTTGTATTAAAAAAATTAAATTTTTTTGGATTTTCAGCTATTTAAAAAAAAAAAAATTATTTTTGAAAAATTACCAAAAATAGGTTATTGGAGCTATTTTATTGATTTTTTTTAGGAATGAAAGCTTGATTTGTGTTTTATACATTACATAAGAAATAATATTAAAAATATTATGCTAATATGCTTTTAATATGCTTTTAAAAATAGTCGTTAAAAAAACTGACTTTTAACATAAAATCTCCACTCCTGCATTCGTTTTTGGCCGGGCGGGAAGCAGTTTAGTGTTATATCATTCTAAATCTATTTCTATAAAAAATATGGGTACCAAATTTAAAAAAGCTCGCGTGACATTTTTTTTATTAATCGACAAAAATGAAACTATTTTTTAAAATTGACAATTTTCGGCCAATGCTGGATGTAGGGTGCAAACTTAAATCAATTCAAAATTTCTTTATTAACCATTTATGAAGCCTTATCTTTTGAAATTAATAAGGAAAAAAATTTTTTTATTAACGGAACTTTGAGAAAAAAGTGAATGAATTGTACTATATTTTTGTAAAAAAATAGCCATTTTTCATGCCAATTTCAGAGTGCTGATTTTGAATATTTTTCACGTCTAGACGAATTGAGATAATCCAAAAATTCTTTCAGCATATTATTTTGAAATATGTAGTAAATTACAGAATATTTTTAAAAAATTTTTACCTCATATATCTCCGGACTTATTCCCGAAAAACGAAAGAAAGTCGAGCCAAAAAATCAAAAATTCAAAATTCAAGCGTAAATATCTTTTTAACTGTAAGAGACAACTTAGATGAGTAAGCTTAGTTTTTCCTTATCTTGCCAAGCACTTTCCAGAAATATAAAAATCTTTAAAATCGGACTTCATTTGTACATTTACGATTTTTTTAACTTTTACATACTCGAGGTAGTCAACTTTGACACCCTGTAGCTTATCTCGTGTTATCACAGGGTGACTACAAGATGATTTTTCTGAAAGCTTAGGTCCTCCTCTAAAACTCTTCCATACATTTCAATTTGATCTGATCTGTAGTTTAGGAGATTCAGATTAATTACCAAAAAATTTTGCTTTTGACCCCACTGTGCGTTGCCACCTGAACCAGAAACCGATCCTGCCGCAAACCCGAACCAGTTTGACAGCCGAGAGTGTCAAAGCCGAAAGCTCAAAGCCAATTTCACAACCGAACCGATCCTAATATAAGCCGAAGTGTCGAAGCCGAACATACGACGCCCATCTTAATTCTACTACCAACCAAGAACTTTCGGTTCCCGAAGCTGCCACCTGAACCAGAAACCGATCCCGCTGTTAACCCGAACCAGTTTGAGAGCCGAGTGTGTCGAAACCGAAAGTTCAAAGTCGAATAGCTGAGCCCAGCCTTTTACAAGCCAATTAACAGAGCCGAGCTTCTATAATTCGAATGACCGAAACAAACATAATCTAAGCCGATCAACCGTACCGATATTAACATACGCCGAAGAGCCGAAATAAGCCTGGTTAAAGAAGAAGGAAGTGAAGAAAACATTTATTAAGCCGGTGGTATCCGAATTGGAGTTATAGAAATTATTCTCTCGTAATATTTTTATATTTTTTACTTGAAATACGTTTGGAGTATTCAATAGAGAAACTATTATTATTATAACCCCCCCAGAAAGGGTAAAACAAACGTCTTATTACTTAAGGTTTGTGGATCCGCAAGTGGACCCTGGAGGCGACTAAGTTACCCCAGCCGACGACAAAACCACATTACAAAATGGCGCCCGAGCAGGGACCCGATTCTAAATCGCATTGCGGGAAAAATGAAGCCGCCGCCAACGAGGAAGAAGCTTGCCAACATTACGAGAGGAACAAACACGATAACCCATCTACGAGCCAAACCTTACAAAAGGATTCAGTCGGCTGGATCTACTTATTACGAAAAGATCAGTTAATTGAGCAATGTCAGAATGCCGGCACACCTACGACAGGCTATACTGTAGAACATCTGCGAAAACAGTTGGCAGAAAACCTTCGTTCAAAGCGACTAAGAGCCTCAACCGAGAACTTACTACGAGAGCTAGAAAGAGAAATACAGTCGGCTGAGAAGTGCGTCGTAAACGAAATATCTTTAGCTGTGCCGCCGAAACCATCGGAATGCGATCTCTCAGATACCGAAGTCATGTCGGCCATCCAAAGATGGAATTTAACGTATTCGGGAGATACCGATCTCATGGAATTTTTAGATCGTTTTGAAGAGCTAGCCGAAAGCTATCACCTACCCTTTGACCGATTACTCCCCGCTATGCTAAGCATACTTCAGGGTAATGCCCTAAAATGGTATCGGGTAAAACGTGACACGATCAACACATGGATCGGATTTAGAGAAGAAATGCAAAACTTCTTCCTACCTACCCGATATCTTTCTCAACTGGAACAAAACTTTTATAATCTGAAGCAAACTGGTATAGAGCGGGCTAAAGACTACATTCTCAGGATGCTGACTCTTTCGCGGTAACATCCCCGGCTGCGGAGGCAGAATCACTTAGATAGAATTTATGATGGTTTAAGAACCGAGTATAGACACTAGGTTCGCCGAAACGACTTCACCAACCTTGATGAGTTGATATCCCTCACAAATGACTTTGAGACGTTGAAGCGTGAAGAACGACCACAAACCTCACATATGATGAGAGACTTGGGGTATGATCGTGCGACAAGATGCTGGAGATGCAAAAAAATTGGCCATAAGAGAACTCATTGCTCGTTTTCTTTCCGATGGCCAATACTATATATTCGTGAAAGTAGGCGGGAAGACAACAAGAGCTCTCATCGACACCAGAGCATCACGAACGTACATCGGCGAGCCACTAAAACGACATCTATTAAATATGAATATCAACCCAGTCTGTGCGGAAGGAATGGTGCAAATGGCTGATCAATCCCTGGCAACTTATCTATTGAGGTAATATCCTATTGAGGTAATATACAAAGAGAACAGAGTACGATTGAGAACCTCGGTCATAACGACCTTGGCTGAGCCGATGATACTCGCCATAGATTCCTTAAGTATCCTGAATTTAGAAATGCGACTGAACGGTGAAGTTCTTACCCGATCCTGTCCGACGGACGAATCCGAACTTCTCTTCGCACTCACCAGTAGAGACTTTCTGTCCGAAGAGGAGGAGGTCAAACTCTTTGCAATGCAGGATTATCACAAATCTAAGTTCAGTCAGGTAATGGAACTATGTACTGTACCTCAGCCACCGCCTCTCACCTACATATCCTCAGTTTCACGTCGGGTAGAGATCGTCCACGATTTCCAAAACCAGGAGCACCCGAAACCATCAGCTACATATTCGGCTGGTTCCGTTATTTCGCCACCAACTTCTCCTACACCGAAGCTGCCGCTAAACCAGGTTAGAAAACCAATTCCGATAATTACCGGATCACGACATTCGCCGACCGACGAGTGCCCAGCGCCATTAGCAGTTTCACCTAAACCAGCGGCTGCACTGCCAGTTAAGATGGAACCATCAAAGCCGAACAATACAGGATGTCATACATACCAGAGGTTCAGTGAGAAGGAAATTTTCAAGGACGTAAAAATATACCGACATTCTACGAAGCCCCGGCATATGCAGTACCTCATACATCGGGCGGCGTTCCCTTCAATTAAACTACGAATCCTAGATGGGCTACACGCTCAGCTCCAATGCCAAGGGTATGAGAAGGTCGTAGAAATGGAAAATATATATATTAAAATAATAATAAAATATATACTTAAAACAAAAAAAAAATATATATATATATATATATTTAAAATTAAAAAAAATAATAATAGGAAAAAAAGCTTGGAGAACAGCATACATATAAGTTATACAATATTATTTTATTTGTTTTCAGTTTAAGGGCTGAGAAAGACGATCGGTTCACCGATTAAAGCATCGCTCTCCGAAGTAGGAGGGGGATGTAACGTGGAAATAGTACACTCAATAATACTATTTTCACGTACATATTTCTTAATATATTAATTTATGAAGTTGCTACCATTTCTTCCTTTTCTTTACTATTTAATTTATGTATTTTTAATTATTTTTCTTTTTCATACTAATATATTGAATATTTTATTAGTAATAGGTAATTACTAATTATTAGTAATAGGTAATTACTAATAATTAGTAATAGGTAATTACTAATAATTAGTAATAGGTAATTACTAATCACTTAGATAGAATTTATGATGGTTTAAGAACCGAGTATAGACACTACGTTCGCCGAAACGACTTCACCAACCTTGATGAGTTGATGTTCCTCACAGATGACTTTGAGGCGTTGAAGCGTGAAGAACGACCACAAACCGACAGGATGCTGGAGATGCAAAAAATTGGCCATAAGAGAACTCATTGCTCGTTTCCGACTCTTCTGTTCATACTGCGGCCGAGATGGGGTGCTATCTCCCACATGTGACTGCCGAAGTTATCTCTCCACGGCCTCAGAGCAAACTATCTCGACAGATGATGTCCCATACTATATATTCGTGAAAGTAGGCGGGAAGACAACAAGAGCCCTCATCGACACCGGAGCATCACCAACGTACATCGGCGAGCCACTAAAACGACATCTATTAAATATGAATATCAACCCAGTCTATTCGGAAGGAATGGTGCAAATGGCTGATCAATCCCTGGCAACTTATCTAGACATCTTTCCTATTGAGGTAATATACAAAGAGAACAGAGTACGATTGAGAACCTCGGTCATAACGACCTTGGCTGAGCCGATGATACTCGCCATAGATTCCTTAAGTATCCTGAATTTAGAAATGCGACTGAACGGTGAAGTTCTTACCCGATCCTGTCCGACGGACGAATCCGAACTTCTCTTCGCACTCACCAGTAGAGACTTTCTGTCCGAAGAGGAGGAGGTCAAACTCTTTGCAATGCAAGATTATCACAAATCTAAGTTCAGTCAGGTAATGGAACTATGTACTGTACCTCAGCCACCGCCTCTCACCTACATATCCTCAGTTTCACGTCGGGTAGAGATCGTCCACGATTTCCAAAACCAGGAGCACCCGAAACCATCAACTACATGTTCAACTGGTTCCGTTATTTCGCCACCAACTTCTCCTACAACGAAGCTGCCGCTAACCCAGGTTAGAAAACCAATTCCGATAATTATCGAATCACGACATTCGCCGACCGACGAGTGCCCACCGCCATTAGCAGTTTCACCTAAACCAGCTGCTGCACTGCCAGTTAGGATGGAACCATCAAAGCCGAACAACACAGGATGTCATATGTACCCGAGATTCAGTGAGAAGGAAATTTTCAAGGACGTAAAAATATACCGAAACTCTAAGAAGCCCCGGCATATGCAGTACCTTATACATCGGGCGGCGTTCCCTTCAATTAAATTACGAATCCTAGATGGGCCCCACGCTCAGCTCCAATGCCAAGGATATGAGAAGGTCATAGAAATGGAAAATATATATATTAAAATAATAATAAAATATATACTTAAATATATATATATATATATATATATATATATATATATATAAAAATATAATAATAGAGGGAAAAAAGTTTGTAGAACAGCATACATATAAGTTATACAATATTATTTTATTTTTTTAGTTTAAGGGCTGAGAAAGACGATCGGTTCACCGATTAGAGCATCGCTCTCCGAAGTAGGAGGGGGATGTAACGTGGAAATAGTACACTCAATACTATTATTTTCACGTACATATTTCTTAATATATTAATTTATGAAGTTACTACCATTTCTTCCTTTTCTTTACTATTTTATTTATGTATTTTTAATTATTTTTCTTTTTCATACAAATATATTGAATATTTTATTAGTAATAGGTAATTACTAATTACTAGTAATAGGTAATTACATTGAGCGCCACTACTGTAAATACTACATACACACTCGCACAAATGTGTAACAACTGCTTTAGTTGTGCAGTTGATATTGCTTAATGGTCAACAAGCAATATAATTCTCATTTAGTTGATACATGACTAAGTATAAGTAAACAAAGTTTGATTACAGTCGGGGCGATTCAAACAAGACGAGAATCCGCCGCATAAGTCTCTGATATTATTTTATATAATTTTAAGAGCCGATTAGATTTTGCGAAAGTAGAATATAATCGTATTTTGCACGCTCAACTTCGGTTGGGTCCCTTAAATAAATTTTACACGAGTGACTTCGGTTTTTCGTTCTCACGAGTGACTTCGGTTGGTCGTTCTCACGAGTGACTTCGGTTGTTCGTTCTCACGAGTGACTTCGGTTGTTCGTTCACACGAGTGACTTCAGTTGTTCGTTCTCACGAGTGACTTCGCTTGTTCGTTCTCACGAGTGACTTCGGTTGTTCGTTCTCACGAGTAGAATATTAACCCGTAGAATTGCATGGTAATAGTAGTTGAGAAGTAGCTAGCTATTAGCTTTAAGAAACCATTGTACGTATTGTAGAAAAAGATACGACCTTCGATTCCCAAAGCTGCCACCTGTACCAGAAACCGATCCAGCCGAGTACCCGAACCCGATTGACAGCTGAGAGTGTCGTAGGCGAATTCTAATACCGAGCCAAAAATCTTCGGACCCGACGCTGCCACCTGAACCAGAAACCGATCCTGCCGCAAACCCGAACCAGTTTGACAGCAGAGAGTGTCGAAGCCGAAAGCTCAAAGCCGATTCTACAACCGAACCGATACTAATATTAGCCGAAGTGTAGAAGCCAAACGAACGACGCCGATCTTAATTCTACTACCAAGCCAAAAATCTTCCAAGCCAATAGTCTTCGGTCAGCTTCGTAGTCATAACTACTACCAGTTGAAACCCAAATGGTTCCGGACTGGTGGCCGATCCCCAGTCGGACATTGAAAAAATCGGCATATCAATGATGCAGAGCATCAGAAGGATGCTGATGATTCACCGAACACACCCCCGAGGCAGACCTTCCCATCAAGGCGCCCAGCCCGTCCGCCACTCCGGCCCCGCGCAAAGACCCGGACGACTCGGAAAAGTCCCCACCATGCATAGAAGGAATCGTATCCAGTCGAGACAAGCCCAGGCCAAAGCCGACACCAAAGCAAGGACGGGAAGAACACCCAGCTCTACACGAGCACCTGGACGATTCGGACAAGCCCCTAGAATGCAAAAATGCATTAAAAGAACCATGTCCAGTCAGGAAGAAACCCAGGCCAAGTCCAAAGCTGAAGTGAGGATGGTCTCTAACGAAAGTGACATTACGCACAAACGTATATGTCACACGACCCGTATCGGAAGCATCCCACCTACTCTGCCACCTATCAACAACATAACTAAGCAAAACTTCCCTCACCTGCACCCTGTCCAACCCAACAACTTGATCCGCAGAGACCCAATCAGAACTAAGAAGAGTCAATCCCTTACTGATCTGGAATGCAACGGCCCTATGGATCACCTCCAAGTCAAGAGATGCCACACCCATCAGAACCTGTAATGCCTCCGTAGAGACGGTCCTACAAACAGGCAAAGATGCCAATAAATCCACCCTCTGGCACGACAATATCTTTTCCCTGCCTACACTAATCATTACATCTCCGTACCATACCGGAGCTCCAAATGCTGCACAAGCAACAAATAGGCTCTCGTATATAATATGAGCCGCATGCCTGCTCAAGCCCCAATCACTCCTAAGTACACGCCTAAGCAAACCTGCCACAGAAACTAACTTCGACCTAATATGAGCAAGATGAACTAAAAAGTTCATCCTCTCAGCCATCACCAAGCCCAGATATTTGACCTGAGTCACAAACATAAGACTAACACCACCAGAAAGAAATACCGGAGGCCTACTATGTGACAATCTTCCCTTAAGAAGCATCATTATAGTCTTCTCCCTAGACACAGCAACACCTACATTGGCGCCCCATTCCTCCACAGTACCCATGGCCTGTCCACCCTTAGTTTCAAGGTCAAGCCGAGATTGACCCTCAACAAGGATGAAAAGATCATTGGCGTATGCGCACAGTCTGAAAGAACCCGCAAGTGATCGCAACAGAGTGTCCATCATCAGGTTCCAAATAAATGGACCACAAATAGACCCCTGAGGACAACCTCTCACAACATCCTTCCAGACCGTGACATTAGCGCCAACCACACAAGCCTTCCTATCTGTGAAATAACTACGCCACAACCCTATCTCCTTACAACCTATTTCCTCCAACCTACGAATAATAGCCCCCCATTTCAAGTGATCGAATGCACCCCTAAAATCCACAAATATCCCCAAAACATATTTGGAAATAGAGGTATCGACACTATTTCTGACATGCATCAAAGCATCCTGTACACTCCTACCTTTTCTGAATCAAAACTGATACTCAGAAATACCCGTGCCATCAAGCCGCCTAAGTCTAGACACAATAATCCTCTCCAGTACTTTATCGGGAGTAAACTGACGCCCCGATAAGATCCAGGATTACTCCTAACCTTATCGGGAGACTTCAGCAGCACAACCACGTGAGCAATTTTCCAAGCAGCAGGAAAATATCCCTCAAAAATACACTGCCCAAGGAGGGCCTCCAAGTATTCAGGTATGGCCTTCCAGATGCTTTTGCACATCTCGCCAGTCATACCGTCCATACCAGAAGACTTCCTGCACCTAACACGGGAGACACTTTCAACGACTTCATCCCTCTCCAAGGCAGTAGGAGCAGCATTCTCCAGTAAGACTGGAGGCAACTGATCATCCGTCTCGGGAAAGAAATGAGTCATCAAGGCCTCCACGCAATCCCCCCATGACAGCAAAACAGTACCATCTACACTAATAGAAGTAACATCGGACCGACCACCTCTACCCCTACATATACGATAAACCCTTCCCCAAGGGTCATCCCTATTCTCCCTTACAAAACCCCTCCACTCAGCCTCCTTTACCTTATAAGCCGTAAGCTCAGCAGAGTAAGCAGCTTTCCTCTGAGCAAGGTCCTCTTCACCAGAATTTCTGCCTCTCTGATACAAAGATCTGAGATGACGGACCCTCCGGCGCATCGCACTCAACTCATCGGTCCACCACTTCACCTTACCAAACTTGGGCCTACGCCGACGACCAAGTAGTATGTCATTTGTATAACACAACCACTCATCTAAATGAGCAACCTTCTCATCTACGGACAAAGCTGAAAATTCATCTAAAGGAAACTCTAAAGTAATCTCCCTAAAGAACCCCGTGTAGTTATCCCAGTTAACACTGGGATAACCCCAACGCCGGACTCCATCCTGCTCCACTACATGCCCTGCCTGTCTAACCATAACCTGTATAAGGTTATGATCACTTACCCCCCCCAATCATTCCTAATCGACCACTCAAAAGTGAAGTTCGTCGCAGCGAGACCATTTGCCAAAGTGACATTAATGTCACTGACCCCACACGGACCGTCAAAAGTATATATTGCTTGGATCATTTAAAACATGAGCTTATCCCTCACTGTAACCTCCAAACCTACCTCACTGAACTTTGCGTTCGCACGAACCTTCTCCCTTTCCGCCATGGAAGGGGTCCTTATGACCGCCCCTCCATCACGTGTTGGGAAGAGGTCGTGTACACGCACGCCCAGTGTCGGTCCAACCTCGGTTTTAGCCTTCTGTATCACTTTCTTCCTTTACCCCGAACCACTACCGACCACGTCTCTACAGCCTTGGGTACTACTGTTTAGCAGAAGCACCACCATTAGCAGCCACAGGTGTCAGTCTACTGGTTGTCGGGTTACCAGCAAACGGCGTGGGCACACATTTGGCAGCAGTCAACACCAGACTTGCTGCCATAGGAGACGGGGGAACACGACCTCCGAATGATGCACCCTCTAAAACATCGATTCGTCCCTTAAGGCGTTCGTTCGCCAGCATCGACTCAATTATTAACCCCTCGAATCTAGCTGTTATCTCCCTAACGCCTAATATGACCTCCGGAGCAATACCTTCCTTTCTCAAGTATTTAATCAACTCACTGTTGATTTCCCGCATACCAACATAAACCCAATGTAGACCTAGGACCACTCATATTACCACTCTTCTTCAAACTGCCACTGTTGTCCTCAATTTTGCTCTCGCTCTTCTTCTTCTTTATCTTCTTCCTGGCTTTCTCACCTACAACCGACTCATCCACAGTATCTATAGCCGATGAAGCAGCATCAGCTACCAACCCACCCATGGCCCCTGTGGGTGAAACAACCCTCGGACGCTTAAAAGTGTCCGCCTCAAAGTCAAAGTCGCTAACGGACAGACTATCAGACACACAGCTCTATTAACCTCACCAACAGACACGACAGGCAGAGATTTTTCCTCTCCCTTACCCTTCGATTTTTCAACCTTACGCTTAACAACGTTAGCCATCATAAAATTATATAAATAACGAAATCACGACCAACGTAATTTCCTAAGTAACGCCTGCAATAATCAACGGACAGCTAGAAAAAACCCAAGGCAATAAAAATACTTTTAAAATACTTTTAAAAATAACACACAAATTAAGCACTCAAATTTACCCGCGCAATTTAAGTTTTTTCCTTTTTAATAAATAAAAAAAAAATATTTTTTTCGACGCGATGCGTCTTTCTTTATTTAAAATATTTTCTTAATTTTAAAAAGTTTGGATTAAAAATAATACGACGTCTATACGTCTTTGTTGCTTATTTTTAACTGCTTACCATTTACATTTCATTTGCTTAAATACTACATTTTTCTTAATCATTAAACAAACAACATGTTTGTGTTTTTCTTAATTACTAAACAAACAATATGTTCGGGTTTTTCCTTATCTTGGGTTTTTCCCTTAATCCTCTTGTTTATTATTATTGTACTTAAGCTAGAGTTAAATTGTTTTTCTTACAAATGACAATTTAATTATTTTTCCTAAGAATCGTTATCATATGAAAACATCCGACCTTGGTTTTTATTTTTGGGCTTAATGATTATGTTTAGTTTATGTATCTTATCTTATACTAAAGAAAAAGGGATGTTTCATGAGAGTGTCGTTAACTCTCCCCCTACTTAAACGAGAGCGTCCCGATCTCTAAGTAGTTTCCCTACTTGTTGTTGGTAATAAATTCTAACTAATTCTTCTGCCTGCCGGCGTCTGTATTGTAATATGTATTTATATATTTTCAGTCCGATAATGACCAAACCAAACATTGTTGTGACAAATATGACTGTATAAAACCCTGATCTTATGGGATGTTGTTCGTATGGTATTATCAGTTTCTTTAAAGAATCAATATTGTTAAAAGCGTTGTATTTGTTTGAATTTAGAATTTTCTCTATCTCAAAATTTTCGTCATGCTTTGTGTGTATTGCATCGATTATTCTGTCATGAATGTTTCTGTAGGTTTTATTATCTATTGTGACTTGGTCTGTGTATGTGACTAAGGTTATACCATTAGTGATAATATTGTTAACTGTGCGATTTTTGTCTAATAATATGAATCCTTCGTCTATTACTAGAAGTTCGTCATTGTATTCTTGTATTATTGTGCATTTACTGTTCCTATTGTTCAGTAGTGGGAGTATGCATTTGTCCGTCTTGTTGTTTGTCTGACAAATGTTCAGTCCTAAATAATTTTTGCAATGGTTTACTCTTACATAATTCCTGTCACATTGGGCAATTTGTTCGTCCGTTTGGATTTTTCCATGTTTGAAGCTTATAGGCGTGATTTTGAAAAGTTTACATTTATTAATCAATATGGGATACTTATAGATGGCTATAAACAAGTCTCCTGTACCTGCTATGTGTATGTCAGCATATTCTAAAATGTTTATTATAGGTACTGAGATTAATTCGTGTTCTATTATTTCCTTTACGTCGTCTAAATTTAAAGATTCGGTTAAATATTCATTATTCTTTGCAGCGTTTATTGTTCTGACAAGCAATAGAAATTGGTCATGCACTTGCTTTATGATGAGGTGATTCTCTACCGTGTTTCCTTGTAATAACTCCATTAGTTTCTCGTACTTTGAATTAATTATGCGTTGTTTTTCGTTGTTGTTTATTAAAACATTTATTGCTGTCTCAATTTTAATGAAATCGTCATGGTCTGGGTTTCCGGTAATAAATTTTAATGCTGACCCTAAGAAGTTTAAGGATCTTGTGTGGCATTTATGTTCGTTTAGTTGGTTTGCCAATATTTCAATTTTCCTTATCCAGATCGTTTCTTGGGCAGTGAAATTCTGTTGTTTTTTAACAATTTGATTATATGGTGAGAGTATTTTCGTAAGGTTAGTTACATGAAAGAGGAATGAGTATTCGTTGTATATCAGAACATCATCAGTTCTGGTTAGAACATATTTTTGATTCTCCAGCTTCCTTACTTCTGTTTCTGCCTTGATTTTTGACATGACCACTACGAGTAATGTCAGGTAATGTACCGCCTTCATTGAGTGTGTAGATAGATAGATAGATAGAGAAGGTAGATATGATACCAGATAGTACCACATCTCCACCCAGAGACCGATCCCGGTCCATTGTGAGTCCCTTCAACAGAATAGCTGCGAAATAAGAGTATAGAATACAGAAAATAGAAAATACAGAGTACAGAAAAAGTAGAGTGAAAGATAAAAAAGGAATAGAAATGCAACGAATCATAAAGGGGGACCAGCAATGCTACCAATCCCCCTAGGGTTATACCCCTGATTCTCCCTCAAGCAGCCGATTCCCATGACGAAGCCTATGACGTCAACAAGATCTGCGTCCCGAACGTCACTTAGCCTGCCGAGGAATTGGCTACCCAGCCATTTTATCCTATGATGCTGCAATTGTGGACAATGGCACACAATGTGCTCAATAGACTCGATCTCGTCGACGTCTTCACACAGTCTACAAAAATCGGAAATGTTAGCGTCCAATCTTTACTTCATCTTCCCTATCAAACAGTGACCCGTTATGGCCCCTATCATGACCCTCAAGCTCTTCCTATTCATGCCCAGGAGAGTGCTAGTGCCTGCCTTGTCCAATACCGGCCATATCGCCCTCGACACTATGCAGTCCTCTCTACTCTCCCAAGCCGAATTGGTTCTGACCAAGATCAAATCATTGATCTTCCCATAGAAGAAACTTAGTGGTGGTTTCACATATGTCTCTCTCCCCGAGACGTTCCCTGCCGCACCTTGCCTTGCCAGTTCATCAGCCAATTCATTGCCTGAAATATTGCAGTGGCCAGGCACCCAGCAGAGTCTCACCATGTAGTCCTCCATCAGCTCTCTCAGTGTCTTCCTACAGGCAGCTACTAGCCTGGATCTCACCAAATGTGTCCCCAAGGCCTTCAGAGCCGCCTGATTGTCCACATAGAGAGTGAGCTCGCTACCTCTCGCAATGTTTTGCCTGATCATTTCTGCGGCCTTCAGGATGCCGAGAATCTCAGCCTGAAAAACACTGCACTCATCAGAGCCTTTCAAATCCATGCCCATAATATAGACCCCCGCCCCGATACCTTCGTCCAACTTTGTTCCGTCCGTGAACACTGCAACACTCATATAGTCTCTCAGTGCCGGACCAGATCTCCCTATCAGGTATCACCACGACAGGATTTACTCCAAAGTCCGATTCAGCGGCCATGTAATCCGATGCCCCTGTAGAGTTCAGATTAACCTCACCGTAACTGATCCCGTAAATGACCCTGGAGTGACCTGCTCTTGATGAGCCTAATAGTCCCAATTCCTTAAGTCTCAGTAGACTCTTTGCTGCCATACCCCTCACAAACTCCTCAATGGGTAAGAGATGAAGTATGACATCCAGAGCCGCTTGTGGTGTGCTTCTCATTGCACCTGTAATGCCAATCGAAGCACACCTTTGTGCCTTTGACAAAAGGCTCCTATTACTCTTACGTTCCAGTGCCTGCCACCAGACAGAACAACCATAAGAAAGGATTGGTCTCACCACCGAAGTGTAAATCCAATATACAACTTTTGGTTTGAGCCCCCAACTCTTACCTATGGAGTTTCTACAGGTGTAGTAGGCATTGAGGCCACGCTTGAGTCTTTCCTGAACATTCCTCTTCCAGGTCAGTTTACTATCAAGGAACACCCCCAGATATTTCGCTGAGTCTGAAAGCCTCAGTTCAGTTCCACATAGTACCGGTAGTCTGAAATTCTCTACCTTGTACCTCCTATTAAACAGAACCAACTCTGTCTTCTCCGGGTTCACTTGCAACCCCTTATCAGCGGCCCACGAGGACAGCTCACCCAGCGCTGACTGCATGATCTCACTGATTCTGGGAAGAAATTTTCCCTTTACCAGTATGACCACTTCATCAGCATAAGCCACGATCTTCCGCCCACTGCTGTCGAATTGACACAAAATCACATCGACAGCTATTAGCCACAGCAGGGGTGAGAGCGCTCCCCCTTGCGGAGTCCCCCTAGTCACTAGTTTTCTTAAGCATGAATTGACAATCCTGCTGCTCAGCATGAGGATTATCCATTCGATCAAGAAGTCATGTACCTTAAGATCCACCAGCGCCTGCTTGATAGCGTCAATCTTAATATTGTTGAACGCTCCCTTAATATCCAAGAACGCGGCCATGGTGTACTCCTTATACCGAAGTCCTTGTTCTATATAACCCACCACATGACTCAGCGCACTCTCCACAGATTTACCCTTCAGGTAAGCATGTTGAGCACTACTCATGATGCTGGAGCTACCAGACGATCTTAAATATAGATCTATCAGTCTCTCTAAAGTCTTCAAAAGGAAAGACGATAGGCTGATAGGTCTATAATCCTTGGGTTTCGAGTGACAGGTCCTTCCACCTTTCGGTATGAATATGACCCTTACCTCTCTCCACCCCCTTGGAATATGTCCATGTATTAGACACCCCTTAAAAATCTCAACCAGTAGTAGACGGACCACCAACGGTGCATTCTGCAACATGGCCGGAAAAATACCATCCGGGCCTGGTGACTTATAAGGCTCGAATGAATTCACCGCCCATGTGACCTTCTCCACCGTTATTAGGTCTCTTACCACTGTTCCAATCATCCCACTGGTGGACTCCGTGAAGAAGTGCTCTTCCTCACCTGATTCCTCCACCAATGGATCCCTGCAACCCGGAAAATGGGTTTCCAAAAGTACATTAAGTGACTCAGAACTAGACTCCGTCCATGAACCATCTGATCTCTGGATACTCCCAGGAACACTAGGGTCCTTTGACAGTATCTTCCTGAATCTAGAAAGTTCATTGACGCTAAACCTAATCCACGAGGCTCTTTTAGCTCTTTTAATGTCCTTTTTGTAATTATTAAAACACACTCTATAGGTGCCCCAGTCTTCGTCCCTACCAGACCTATGAGCCTTGTTGTACAGCCTGCCAACTGTGGTCCATTGAGCCTTTAACTCCTCCGACCACCAGACCGACTGTTTCCTTTTACCCGGATAGCTCACCGGGCAGTTAAGCTCATAGCTTCTGTTGATGGACCCTGTTACCTTCTCTACCATTTCGTCAAGATTTTCCCTCGACAAGACCTCCATCGGAGTTCCAGTCAATCTTGACCCCAGATCCTGCCCGAAGGCGTCCCAATCCGTCCTCCTAGGATTCCTAAAAGGTTTCCCCTCAGAACCTAGGAAGTTCAGACTAAAGGTTATCCTACCATGGTCAGAGAACGTACACCCCATGGCCACCCTCCGGTCTTCAACTAGGTCTTTTGAGTTAGTCAGTGTGATGTCTATTACTGAATCCCTGTCCTTCGTTCCGAACGTAGGAGTATTACCCCTATTACAGATTAAAATATCATTCGCAATAATAAAATCAAATGTTGACTCACCTCTCTTATTGGTATCCATGCTACCCCATTGACTGTGGTGTGCATTGGCATCACAACCGAGCAATAGACGTACTCCCTTCCGTCTTGCGTACTCGGCTAAGACCCACACCCTGTCATCTTGTGGTTCCAGCTCCTCATAGGGCATGTACACCGAGGCCAAGGCCAGTTTACCGCCTCCCAATGCCTCTCCTTGAACGACCGTTAGATCACCATAACTGAAAGAGTTAAGAAGAATTACTTGAAGATCATTCTTCACCAGTATACAAGTCCTCACCTTATCCTCAGTGGACGGCTTGAACAATTTGTATCCTTTGGCCCTTAAGCGCAGACCTGGTTATTATTTAGCCAAGGCTCCTGGATTAGGGCCACGTTCACATTGGTCTCACTGAGGTAGGTTATTAATTCGGTCGAGGCCGCTTCACAATGATGCAGATTTATCTGCACTATCCGCAACCTCTTTAGCTTTATCATTTTTCGCGTAACGAAATTTGATGTAGCCAAGCCCGAACGTAACAACCTCCCCCCCCCCCCAATGAGTCTAATTTCCTAATAGATTCCCGATCCACTGCGAATCGGAAATCTTTTCCCTGGTTCTCTTTACAAGTCAATGAAGAGACAAGTTTCCATTGGCTTGTATTGATCCCCCTATTTTGTCCTTCCAATATTCCCAGTATGACTTCCACCGGCTTAATGGGTGGTGGAATCCATACCGTGACTATTGGCCGCAGAAGCAATTCCGACGCTGGTATAACCTCCAGTTGCGCATCTGGACAGAGGTTGCCACATCTGTTAATCGCGGCTTTCACGAATTCGAAAGTACCCTTGTTACCGCAACCAACAGTCTTGACGCCCCTTGTCCAGTCTGCACCCATGAAGGCTATTTCACCCGGCCTGTTCCTTGCCTGGAAGATTTCGTCCATAAGTTTGTCCTCAATCAGCCGCCACATTTCCGTACTGATTCTCCCATCTGGATCAGCACGGTCAATGACCGCTGCTTGAAGAATGTCCGACTTGGACGAATCCTTCCCCTTTTTGGACGATGAAGGTTGTACGTCACCAGCTACTACCCGCTTCACTACTCCCTTATGAGAGTTTTTAAGCGGGCCACTTGGTGCATTATCAACCTTCTTCGCAGACGGAATCTGCTGGTCATCCCCCGACCTCACTCTTTTTATGGTCCCCTTAGGAAGACCTTTAAAAGAGTCATGCGGAATATGACCTGCTTTCCTGGAGGTAGAGGGTATCTCATCTCCAGGCAGAGCTCCCCTAATTGACCTCATTTGAGATCCTTTAGCGGGGCTCGCAAGAGCTTGGTTTACCCTCTCTACACTCTTCTCAGTGGGTTTTTTCTCACTACCAATCCTTGCTGACCTGTCACTTTCCTTGAGAGAACCTACAGGACTGCTGGATGGCTTGTGAGCACCACAAAGTGTACCAGCGTCGACTTTTGGTTCCAAGGTGTTAGTAGACACGGACTCTTTACCCTTGCGAGCAATTTGCGGACCTTCCTCTACCTCCACTTTAAAACCATCGGGATAAGACAATCCCAGGATGTCACCGATGGAGCCATAGGTCCGTTCAAACCTGTAGATGCTCTTTCGGTGTTTCCTGCGAACATGCCTATCCCGCCCGTCTAACAGCGATGGGTCCTTTCTAGCCAACTTATTTAGTGCAGCTATAGAGGCCCTAATACCGTTTTTCGCCTTTTCAAAATTCGTTCGACTGTCGGTTGCGGCTTGCTCATCCATTGGATATGCTACCGCTACCTGCCGAACAATAGGTTTGGCCGTAGGCCTTGGCGTTCCTGATGCCCCCGTCGAGCTCACCTGCTTCCTACCCGGAGTTGACGCAGTGACTGCAGTTTCGATTTCCTTGCCCCGATCAAGAGCAGAGACAACTGTTGTCTCATGCTCTTCATCGGATAAAAGAGACAGGTCCTCCAGTCCCTCCGTCGCTCCAGATCCTACAGGGTCCTCCGCCGAGTCCAGCAGGCTGTCCTCCTCCGTTAGTTGGGTCATTAGTTGTCCGTGTTGTATGAGGATGTCCGTATGTAGTCTTATTAAGTCCATGTCATCGTCCCCATCCTCATTTTTCCCCCCTTTCCCAACGTCGTCCTTGTTTTCCCCTACCTCGACCCTATCCCTAACTCTTATGTCAGCGTCCGTCCCTTCTACTTCCCTAATGCAGTCTTCTTTGTCCGTTGTCCCTTTGTCCCGTTCAGCACTTAATCTACTTGTTTCCATTTTTATATTCCTATTTGGTCCCACGAGTATGCTCGTAAAGTTTTTAATATTATCATTGTGTACTATTTTACCCCTCGTGGTTAAGACTGTGTCCTCACGGTCTTCTTTCACAATGTATTTTATATATCTTGCGTCGTTCTTTTTTCTTATTCCTTTTATTTTTGCCAATATTTTTTCATTTGGTGTGAAAGTTCGATGCTTGGTGTCTTGGTTTAATTTCTCTAGTGTTTTTTCCGATGCCTTTTTTAATTTTTCGTAGATACTGGTTTTATCGTATTTAATTTTTTTAAAGATTATGTCCCTGGGCTTAAATCCTGTTACCGCATGAATTGTGTTATTTAGTTCACGTACTATTCTATAAATTTCTTCTGCAATTGTTGTAGTATTGTGGATTTTAAATATTCTAGCTAATTCCGATATAGTGCTGTGAGCTCTTTCGACTTGTCCGTTCGACGTCGATCTATAGACTGGAGTTTGTATCTTTCTTATGCCATACTTATTACATATTGTTTCTACTGCTGCAGTTGTTAGGCATTGTTCGTTATCAGTTATTAGTCTTTTACATTCTGGGTAATTATTCGTGAGTATTTCTTCTATTTTTTCGCTCATTCGTTCTCTTGAGTCGAGCTCTCTCAGAGTTATATATTTTGAAAATTTTTCGATAGCCACCAAAAATGTTTTGCCTTCGTTGCCTGGTTCTGTTGGTATGTCGGAATCTTTTAATGGTTCTCTCGTTGGATTTCTTTCATATCTGCCAAAGAGACATGCGGTGCATTTTCTATTGAATGTTTTACATTGTTGCTTAATTTCTGGCCAATAATGTGTCTCTAGAATTTCCAGTATGTTGTTTCTGTAGCCTCGGTGTGCTCTGTTATGTGTGTTCTTAATTAATTCAGCTTGTTTTTCTTTCTCCAGAATATCAACTAGTTTTGTCTGTGTGTACACGAATTTTCCACCGTTGTATGTGTTTGTTATTATAGGGCTGAGTGCATAAATAGTTTCTCTTGTGGTGTGTATTGCTGTCATTTTGTTGGGTTGTAATACCTTTTTTAGTTCAGATATCAAATTTTGTTCGCTAGTAAATTTTATTGTATGCCTAACTTTATTTGGGAATACTGTGGATGACTGTATTTCATCTTTGTCATTGTTTGGTAAAAGTTCGATTTGGATAGCGTAAGCATTTAGTGGGCGTGATACTTGCCTAATGTTTTCTATGTATGAGCTTTCCGTTGAGTGAGTTGTGTCAACGGAAGATGCATTAATTTTTTGCCTTTTTGCCTTGCTACGACATTTTGCTGTCCGGGTTTGTACGCAAGCTTTGCTCCGAAATCTCCTATTATGGCCTTCCATCTTTTTAATTTTGGATTTGGATTTTTATCCGATATGGTATGTATTAAGGACTGGTGATCTGTATATATAGTAAGGTCGGTTGTTCCATAAATATAGTTCCTAAGTTTTTGTAATGCCCATATGATGGCTAATAATTCCTTCTCATTGGTACTGTAGTTTCCTTCCGTTGTACTTAAGGTGCGTGATAGGAAAAGTATTGGTTTCTTGTTTTGACTAAGAACTGCTCCAATAGCTATGTTGGATGCGTCGGTAGTTAATTCGAATGATTTACTATAATCTGGTTGGAATAACTCAACTTGTTCTTTTAAACATATTTTAAGTTTATTGAATGCTTGTATTGCGGCGTCGTCAAGGTTAATGTTTGCTGTTTTACTTTTGTTCCTACCTACTTGTCCATTGTCTCCTCTTAAGTGTAGTGTCAGTGGTTTTGCTATATTCGCGTACCCCTGTATGAACTTGCGATAATAGCCTGTCATGCCTAAGAATCCTCTAAAGTCTTTTAGTGTTGTTGAAATGGGGTATTTACTTATGGCTTCAACTTTCTCAGGATTTGTAGAAATTCGGTTATGTTTTATTAAATGTCCTAAGTATTCTACTTCTGTCTGGAAGAATTTAGATTTCTCGTTGGATGTTCTGAGGGTTGCATGACTTAGTGCATCGAATACAATTTTGATATGTTGTATATGTTCCTCTGGTGTTGAAGAGTATATGAGAACATCGTCAATGTACACGTATACCAATTTACCGATATATTCTCTTAGAATATCGTCAACACATCTCTGAAATATTGAAGGTGCATTTTTTAAACCAAAGGGCATCCTAATGAATTCATATTTCCCTCCATTTACACAAAATGCTGTTTTTTCCCTGTCCTCTTTCTTAATCTTTACTTGATGGAACGCAGATTCCAAATCTAGCGTTGTGAAATATTTGGCTTTTCCTAAATTCTGTATCGTCATATTGATGTCAGGTATAATATATCTATCTGCAATCGTTTGTGAGTTTAATTTTTGGAAATCTATGACCATTATTCGTTTAGGTTTTCCTTGTTCGTCTATTCCTTCTTTTGCTACTGTCCATATAGGAGAATTATATGGGCTATTACTTCTTTGGATAATTCCCTCTTCGAGTAGATTTTTTATTTCCTTATTCACAAAATCATTATCCGCGATTGGGTACGGGTATTGTTTTGTTCAAACTGATTCATCTGTTTTAGTCCTAATTGATGCTTCAATCGTAGTTGTGAAGGGTAAGGGTCCTATGCCGTTGTTGTCCTTCATCAATCTATCTATTTCATCCTTATACATGTCATTACCTATGGTATAATTGACGTTACTAATCTTTTCTTCCTTGTTTATAGTGAAAGTCATATCCTGAATATTTATTATAGCTCCTAATTTGTTTATTCCTTCCCATCCTAATATTAGATCGCAGTTTTTTATGTCATCTAACTCGAAAAAGTCTATGTCTTTGCCGAGAAATTTAATTCTTTGTTTATTATTTACTATTGAAGTTCCATGCATTGAGATAACCTCCATAGGTTTTATTTTTTCAATTACATTGAACTTTAAGGATTTTTTTACGTAATTATGGGTTGCTCCGGTATCTAATAATACATTATATATTTTTTCTTCATCGGACATTTCTAGGTGGGGCAACCCGTCTTTTAGTTTAAATTCTTAATAACTAATTTATTTACAGTACCTGTTTCCACAATTACACTGCTGTTGTCGCCTTCATTGGTTGTTGTTCCTCACAAATTTGGTCTGATGGAAGTTTCCGCTGGGCTCCCTTTGTCGTTTCCATGATGGTGTATTGTGCTGTTGGTTATAACTATGAGGATGTGTGTTCCGACGCTGAATGGTATTGCCTGAGCTTATGTCCATGGGTTCTTCTTTTTGTTGGTTGTTGTGCTGTGCTGGGTGATTGGTATGTTGTTTCCATTCTGGACGCTGTTGGTATCTCTGTTGACCCTGATGGTGCTGGTGATATTTTGGCGGTGGTTGATACTGCTTCTTTTCCATAACCAGACATTGCTATTTTTGAGATTATTAGGCTTAAACATTTATTAATTTCATCATGAAAATCTTCTAATGTCTTCCTGTCTTGGTAGCATCGTTTCATCTCTTCTTGTAAAACGTATAAAGGACGTGTGTCAGCATACGTATAATCTAGTCTGCTTCTAATAGCTTCGAAATTAAAGATGGTTCCGTGATTTGCCAATACTTGAGCGGCTGCTCCTTGAATTTTTGTCTTCACTATTTGTAGAGCTTGTGAATAGCTGCTAGTATTTTTCAGTGGTTCGATGCTATCCATCATTCGAGATGTATCTTCTCGCCATACTCTGTATTTGGTGATATCCCCGTCGAATGTTGGAAGGGATTTAAATACATCCAGTTTTACCTCGTTTATATTTGTTATGGTTGTCGAAATTTCTTCTAACTTCATTTACTTCAGCTGTATGATTTACAGTGAGTTCCTGGATCATGGCTTGTAATGTTGCCATTTGTTGTGTTAGGAAATTGATTTAAGTGTTATTTGACATATTTGTAGTGTTTCCTTCTGTATTATTGTCAACAGATCTTGTTTTGTCAAATTTATGTATTTTCCTAATTATATTCATGAACAGTTTGAACATTGATGAATTGTTACGAAGTTTTCCTTTTATGAAGGAATTTTTTTCTTTTTATAAAGAATTATTGTTGAGTCCTTGCTGCGACAAGGATGTATATTGGTCCGCTCATTTGGAAGAATAAATTTAATTATTCTCCTGGCAGGATCGTCAATTAAGTTTTTTCCTTTTTAATAAATAAAAAATATATTTTTTTCGACGCGATGCGTCTTTCTTTATTTAAAATATTTTCTTAATTTTAAAAAGTTTGGATTAAAAATAATACGACGTCTATACGTCTTTGTTGCTTATTTTTAACTGCTTACCATTTACATTTCATTTGTTTAAAAACTACATTTTTCTTAATCATTAAACAAACAACATGTTTGTGTTTTTCTTAATTACTAAACAAACAATATGTTCGGGTTTTTCCTTATCTTGGGTTTTTCCCTTAATCCTCTTGTTTATTATTATTGTACTTAAGCTAGAGTTAAATTGTTTTTCTTATAAATGACAATTTAATTATTTTTCCTAAGAATCGTTATCATATGAAAACATCCGACCTTGGTTTTTATTTTTGGGCTTAATGATTATGTTTAGTTTATGTATCTTACCTTATACTAAAGAAAAAGGGATGGTTCATGAGAGTGTCGTTAACTCGCACACGTCTGCACACCTTCAAATGCAAAATTCAACTGAGTAGATAGGGACAACGTCGAAAGTTTTACGTGAGTACCTGTCTATGTAGACCCAACCTCACGGTGCTCTTCGCACAGGGTGAATACAATGCGTCCACCAACGCCCCCAAGTCTGATAGAAGCCATCCTTGAGTACCAATTTAAAGTCATGTATTTGGACATGACTTCCCCCTTGGTTAGGAGCGGAGCCTATCTAAACTCCTTTCGATCTATGGGTCACGGCACCCGGTTGCAATGCAACTCCACACTGAGCTCACGCTCTACCCGCGATTTGGGTCTAAACCACAACCACCAAGGGGCCGCACCGTTGCCAGGCTGGAACCGAAGTTCCAGAGGCTCCTGACACCCGTGGTACCAGTATTAAGTCACCGGTCGGACTTCGTAGCCAGAGATGACTACTACCAGTTGAACTCCAAACAGTTCGGGACTGGTGACCCGCCACCACACACAAAACACCCATCAACATGAATGGACAACAATTACATCACAAAGAATCAACAATCGCCCTCACGGGCGATTCGTTGGCCACATGGTGTGATACCAGCAAAGGACAAAAGGAAGAACGACTAGGACAACTTCAACGCTGACACCCTCGCGGGTGGTCTTGGTCACAAAAGTGACCTGGAACCAAAAACGAGAAACAGTGAAGAGACACAGCGGGAGAGACAGCAAGGTGAGACGCCAGGAAGAGACTGACAGCAAAATACAGCAACGAAAACAGGAACGGTTGCTCATATAGGAGCCGCCTCCACTACTCATGTCTCCTTCTTCTCCTAACAAATACTTTCCGGGCGAAATCGCCCAACCCCCCAATTGTCCGCACGTCATCTAAGGCCCTACTATAATCCCAAACCCCCGCAGTATGAGTTATGCCCATACTATCTAAACTCCTAATGTCATCATAGTAGTGGCATGTCGTCAGTACATGCCACACGTCCTCAAGTCCCCTCCCGCACCCACTGTTCGGAGTATCGGACAGACCTCTCCATGTCCCGTCAGTATAAAACCCAGACTCAGACCGAAGCCAAAATCTGGACGTTGTCGTACGAAGTCCGCGTCACGTATGAACTCATACGTTACCCTCCCATTGTCACTGTTCGTCCATCTCGTCCTCCACCTAGACAAAAGACACTCCTCTAAGAGTGCCTTCACCTGCAAGCAATCCCGATTCACCAGATCAGAAGCAGAAACCCAGTCATGACCAAGAAGCGGTAGCCCCTTCCTGATCTTGAAGGCAATAGCACGACGTATTACCTCCAGATCAAGAGGTGCCACACCCAGAAGAACCTGGAGTGCGTCCGTCGATACCGTCCTACAAACTGGCATGCACGCGAACATCGCGATCCTCTGGCAGGATAAGACCTTGTTTCTGCCAACAACAGACATAACCGTTTCATACCATACAGGGGCACCAAACGTTGCGCAAGCAACGAAAAGCCCCCCATACACGGTACGAACAGCACGCCTGCTGAGGCCCCAGTCACTCCTGAGGATGCGCATAACCTTACCCGCAACACTAGACAACTTGTCCCTTATGTGAGTAAGTTCATCCTCTCACTCATCATTATTCCCAGATACTTGACCACAGTCGCATATCTGAGACTAACGTTGCCAGTCCGAATGAGTGGAGGACGGCCCCGCGATAACTTGCCCTTAAGCAACATTATCTCGGTTTTGTTCATCGCCACTTCGACGCCTGAATGACCGCTCCACTCACACACATCGCGCATGACCTGCGCACCCCTGCTTTCTAGATCACCACGAGACTGACCCTCGACAAGGATGAGCAAGTCATCCGCATACGCACACACCTTGAAGGAATGCCCGAGCTACGCCAACAGAGGATCCATCATAATGTTCCAAATAAATGGACCACAGATGGAACCCTGCGGACACGCACGAGTAACGTCCCTCCAAACCGTGTCGCTGGCACCTACGACACAAGCCCGTCTGTCGCTGAAGTAGCTCCTCCAGAGGGCTAGCTCCCGACAGCCCACTTCCTCCAGCCTTCTAAAGACGCTACTCCACGACAGGTAGTCAAAAGCACCCTTGAAGTCAACGAAAATGCCAAGAACGTACTTGGCCGAAGACTCGCTAACGCTCCTACGCACGTGCAGCCAGGCATCCTCAACGCCTCTACCTTCCCTAAAACCAAACTGGAACTCAGAAGGTCCCTCGCTGGCGTCCTCCCTCAGTCGAGACACCATAATTCTTTCCAGCACTTGCTAGTACCGGAAGGAGACTGATGCCCCGATAAGAGCGAGGATTACTCCTCACCCTATCAGGAGACTTCAAGAGGACTACAACGCGAGCGCACTTCCAAGCTCCGGGGAAATAGCCCTCACTAAGACACTTCCCAAAGACCGACTCCAAATGTTCAGGTATGGCCTTCCAGATGCTTTTACACATCTCTCCAGTAATACCATCAATACCCAGAGACTTTCTACTTCTGACCCGACAAATACTGTCCACGACTTCCGATCTCTCCAAGTTTGGAGGATCAACCATCTCCCTAATGAGAGGAGAGTGGTTAACCGGTTCCGCACTTGGGAAGAAAACCCCCAGAAGTTCGTCTGTATATTTCCTCCAAGTCGACAATGCAACATTGCCTACCTGAAGAGAAGCTAAGTCAACCAGCCTATCCTTCCTACCCCTACACACCCGGTAAATCCTACCCCAGGGGTCATCCCTGTTTTCTCGTACGAAGCTCCTCCAATCGTCCTCTTTTACCCTAACGATTCTGTCCTTGTACGTTCGAAGAGCAGACCGATAGTAAGTTTCACGCTGAGCCCGATCATCAGCGTTGGTACGCCTAGCGCTCTGGAAAGAATTCCGGAGTTGCCTGACTGACCTTCGAATATGATCAAGTTCGCGAGTCCGCCAACTGACTCTGCCCGGCTTAGTCTTACGACGTCGGCTAAGCAAGGAGTCATTTGCTGAACACATCCACTGATCTATACTGTCTATCTGGTCATCAACCGTCAGTGCCCTAAAGTTATCAATTGACTGCAACGAAGCAGTCGCCCTAACGAATTCCGAGTAATTGTCCCAGTCAACGTCGCGATCCCTCCACCTTCTAAGAGGTGCTGTCTCCCGAGTCCGTCTGTGATAAGAGAGCACAATCTCAATGAGATTATTTTCACTAACACCTCAGTCGTCACACACCCTCCACCTAGATCTGAAAACTATCATCGCTACCCCGTTTGCAGCTGTCACGCCAATGTCACTAACTCCCCTGGGACCATCAAAAGTATAATGGTCACTCGGCTCATTCAACACAATGACGCTCTTTGTGACCAGCCACTCACTAAGCATTACTCCTCGTACATAGTTCTGATGAGCAGGAGCTAACCTACCCATCTTAGAGAACAACATACGAGAGCATGCGTTTGCACCGAATTCATATAACTTAAACACGGTTCCAGAGGCCCCCCAAACATACAATAGATGCTAGCCAGGAACATCCTCCCCACTGGCTACGACTAACTACAGTACAGTCAAGGTCCCTGTCGTTCACAATAACTGCAGAGTTTCCCCCACAGTCCGTAAAAACCCTCATACCCCCCGGTAAAACCCCTAATTAGACCACCCGTAGTATACGGCTCCTGCACAAGTGCAAAAATCGCCCCCAGGTCACGTATCGCCTGCCCTAGTTCGCAGATCACCGAATATGACCGCTGGCAGTTAAGCTATAGTATCTTCAGGTCTTGATCCATTTTAGTGGCGTGCATTCGCTCTGCAATTAACCTCGTTTGTGCAGCGTGAGGACACATGGCCAGCTTGTCCACAAACTCGGCATACTCCCTCTTTCATTCTGCATTCGCGTACCATATGGTCGAAGCCCAGGCACCTGTAGCAGCTCGGAACAGCATCGTGGAGTCGCACCAAAAAGCTGAACCACTTGATGTAGCACCGGCCATTATCCAGCAAACGCTGCATGGCCTTGCTACATCCCTCCAGCACCACGTTCACAGGATTACCTGTAGGCTTCCATGGGCCAGTTACCAGCCCCTTCCAGAACACCTCAGGAGTCATATTATGCTTGAAGTTCTAAGCATAAAGCTCCTGCATGAATTCGTCCGGGGTGATCTCCGGATGCACCCTTTGCACGACCACTTTCGGACCAAGTTTGTCCCTTACGGACACCTCTAACCCGACCTCTCCAAACTTCGCATTGGCAGCGACCTTCTCCCTCGCTGCGACCGACGGGGTCCTTATGACTGCACCGCCATCACGCAACGGCCGTAGCTCGTGCACGCGCACCCCAAAGGTGGGGCCAACCTCCGTGACGACCTTCTCCTGCACCTCCTTTGACGTCACGCCCTTCTTCCCTTAACGACCACCGACCATATTTCGACCGGCTTCGGGGCAGCTACCTGACTCACAGGCGCCTGGGCAGGGACCTGAGTCCGTCTGGGCAGCATAGAAACAGGTGGCACTGTTGGGACCCTCGTTTTCAGCAACGAGTCGCATCAGGAGAGACTCGAACCTTCCCGAGTGTGCCGACCATGACCTCCTCCAGGAGGCTCGTCGTGACGGCCTTCATCTCCCCAAAAACACCAGGCTCCAGCGCAGCTAGAGCCCTCTTCCTGGTTCTGCTCTCCCTCTTCTCCTTCGCACCAGCAGCAGCAACAACGGCAGCACCAGAACAAGGAGCGCCAGAACCAGCAGCACCAGCCGCGCCAACAGCGCTATCAGAGATAACAGCACTGGCAGCACCGACAGCGACAACAGCGCCAGGGGCAGCGCTAGGAACAGCACGGGTCGCAGGCGGCGTTCCGGGCTTAAAGCGCTTCCCCTCTTCGCAGTCCGCCTCTGAGCTTGAAAGCTCACTCTCCGTGTGCCTCACATGCGGTACCGGAGCTGGCGGCGAACCCATCGTAGCATCCGTCGGCGCCTCAGAAAGATCGGACGCATCGCTCTTCCCTTTCTTACGGCGTCGTTCAGACGGCATCGCACACAACAAAATTGAATGTCAAAGAGACACTTACCTTGCAATAGATGCACACTCCGAAATCCAATGCACGAACCAATAGGCAAAACCAGTCGTCACCAATCCAGTCAGCACCAGGGGGCAGTCAAATCCGAATAGCAAATCCAAAAATCAAAAGCCAGGCACAAAACCAGTCGTCGACGATACGGTAACACCGTATCGTGGCAAGGCCAACTTCCGTTCAGTCGAAACTAACCTTACTTTCTGCCAGAGATATTTTGAGACTTCTCTAGCAAATTGCCAGCGGAGTCTCAAAAACAAAACAACACAGAAAGGCACTGTACACTCTATATGTAAACACACGTACTAACACTATTAAATCCACACAACTTGTTTATCAACCGCAACGATTTCGAAACACGTCCGCACAATCCAACAGCTCACACGAGAATGAGTAGATAGAGACAGATGTGTTCCAGATTAACGTGGGTACCTGCCACGACGGCCTTACCCCACGGTGCTCTCAACACCGGGTGAGTACAATGCGCCCAACAACGCCCCCAGATGCAACAAACTGCTACACCTGAGTACCAATTTGAAAACATGTATTTGGACATGCCTTCCTCCTTGGTCAGGAGCGGAGCCCATCTAAAACTCCTTCCGATCTATGAGTCACGGCACCCGGTTGCAATGCAACTCCACACCGAGCTCACGCTCTACCCGCGATTTGGGTCTTAACCACAACCACCACGAAAGCTCCCCAAGGGGCCACCTCAATGTCAGGCTGGAACCAAAGTTCCTGGGGCTCCTGACACCCGTGGTACCAATATTAAGTCGCCGGTCGGACTTCGTAGCCAAAAATGACTACTACCAGTTGAACTCCAAATAGTTTGGGACTGGTGACCCACTAGTAGATAGGAACAGATATGTCAAAGTTTTACATGAGCACCTGTACTATGACTTAATCTCATGGTGTGTCTCAGCCACTGGGTGAAATAAAAAGCGTTCACCGGCGCCACTAACACCACCAGCCTCAAAAACCTCCAGGCGACCCTTCAACCGCTGATTCTCACCAATAAGCTTCATCAACAAGGTCTCATACTGGCTGCCATGTTCCAACAGCTTCCCTGGAAGATCAGGAGCCAACTCCCCGAACACCACGTCCATGAGGCCTCCAGTAATCCTCTTCATTTGGCTAACTCATCCATCAGCCTCGGCCGAAACACTAGCCCTCTTCCTCTGACGCACTGCTTTCCCTACAGCCTTAGTAGAAGAACCCACAGTAGCCGAAACAACCGTCGGGGAATCCACCAACGCCTTGGCTCCTCCAATCTCAGCTGCCTTAGCAGCCGCAGCTGCGTCAACAACTGCCTTCAAAAACTTGGGCGAACCCGGCTTAAACCGCTTCTCCAAATCCACCTCATCTAGCCCCGAACTCGAAGAGCATAACTCCAACGGAACAGTTACCTCGTCCGTGTACACCCCAGTGACACCCGACACATCCCTCTTCCTGGGCTTCACAACCCTGTCCCGCTTGGACCTGTCTCCCTTGACGGACGACATAGCCCAGAACAACGCCGTGTAACAAAAACCAACAAGAAATCAACCAAAAATATCCAAAAACCAAGAAAAAATCAAAAATCGTACGAAACAAGAGGCCTACACAACCAACAAGCGGCTAAAATATGCCGCAAATAAAACGTGGAGCAGTGAAAAAAACTGCTCACTGCCACTGACAACAGTAATACACCGCCCACAGCACTCGGAGTCGACCCCGGAAGCAAAGAAGCGTCCCGAAACACTTCCCCAGAAACTTACCTGACACGGCAAACCAAACCCACACAAAGTGTATATCGGCAACTCCAAACCAAAGCCCAATAAACACCACCACAAATAAAATGTAGTAGTGAACACCACCACGAAAAATGGCCGGCAATGACCACACCCAAAAATAATAAAAATGAAAATTGATAATTTTATAATTAAAGCTATCAAAACTCACCAACAAATACGCACAAAATGTCCGCAACAAATCAAGGCACACTTTCCACAAACACTCTCGAATGAAATGCACTTAATTCACAACTAAAAAGCGTAATCCGATTTTACTAAATGAGAGCGTACTAAACACAACCGCACCGTTCAATTTCAAGATTACAAGTGAGTAGATAGGAACAGATGTGTTACAGATTAACGTGGGTACCTGCCACGACGACCTTACCCCACGATGGTCCTAACACCGGGTGAGTACAATGCGCCCACCAACGCCCCCAAGTCTGACAGAAGCCATCCTTGAGTACCAATTTGAAGACATGTATTTGGACATGACTTTCCCCTTGGTTAGGAGCGAAGCCTATCTAAACTCCTTCCGATCTATGGGTCACGGCACCCGGATGCAATGCAACTCCACACCGAGCTCACGCTCTACCCGCGATTTGCGTCTAAACCACAACCACCACGAAGCTCCCCAAGGGGCCGCACCGTTGCCGGGCTGGAATCGAAGTTCCAGGGGCTCCTGACACCCGTGGTACCAGTATTAAGTCACCGGTCGGACTTCGTAGCCATAGATGACTACTACCAGTTGAATTCCAAACAGTTCGGGACTGGTGGCCCGCCACGTGCCACATAAAACATACGCAACATAAAGGGACAACAATTACAACACAAACAATGAACAATCACCCTCGCGGGCGATTCATTGGCCACATGGTGTGACAAAAACGAACAACAACTTAAGACAAACCTTCAACGCCGGCACCCTCATGAGTGGTTTGAAGAGAAACACCGTCGATAAAGGTAAGGTAGGTAACAGCAAGATAACGAACAGGAGCAGACAGCAGGAAGAGGGAGCTGTGCAGCAATGACGTAAAGCAGGAACAGCGAAGACTGAGCAAATAAATCGCATCAGTCCAGCAACTGCAACGTTCATATATATACCCGCAAACCGGGGACAGACAACAGCGCCAAAGAGAGCAACAAGAGCACTACGGCAAGGAACACCACTACAGTTGCTCCCATAGAAGCCACCTCCACTACTCATGTCTCCTTCTTCTCCTATTAAATACTTCCCGGGCGAAATCGCCCAACCTCCCGAATGTCCACACGTCTTCCAAAACCCTACTATAATCACAACCTACCCCAGTATGAGCTATTCCCGTACTATCTAAACCTCCCAAACCCACAGTTCGGAGTATCCGACAAACCTCTCTTATGCAGATAGGCATTAAGAGAGCCATGTCCCGTAAGTATAAATCCCAGACTCAAGCCGAAGCCGAAATCTGGACGTTGCCGTACGAAGTCCGCGTCACGTATGAATTCATACGTTACCCTCCCATTGTCACTGTTCGTCCATCTCGTCCTCCATCTAGACAGAAGACACTCCTCTAAGAGTGCCTTCACTTGCAAACTATCCCCATCTACCAGATCAGAAGCAGAAACCCAGTCATATTCAAGAAGTGGTAGTCCTTTCTTGACCTTGAAAGTAATAGCACGACGTATTACCTCCAAGTCAAGGGGTGCTACAAAACCTGAAGTGCTTCAGAACAGAAGGAATCTCGTTAATCCATTCATGCCCGTCACTAATTAGATGACGAGGCATTTGGCTATTTTTTTTTAATATACGAACGGTCCCACTAACTCATTCCCGCTCCTCCCCGATCAAGGAGCGACCTTGTCCTGCGTACGAAGGGCGGTGACCGTACGCACCTAATCCGGACTAGGTGGGCCGTCCCGTCAAAGTTAAGCCTGATACCGCAGGCTGCACGTCAGTTACCTAGATAACTAGTGTCCAATTCATCATAAGCGCCTTCTAAGAGGCTCCCATGATGAATGAGGTGATGTCCTCGAAGCCACCTACAAAAATCTAACCAATGCCAGTTCTTCTACTACAAAATCTAAGGAACCTTCGATGCGCGATAATTCCTCCTATCATAACCCTAGTACTAATTATGGCGGTATCCCTTTTACTAATAACCCCCCACTCTAATAAATCTGAAACAGAATCCCTACTCCAAATAACTCTCCAGTTCGAGGTAATTGCAACGAAGTGCAATTGATTACGTCCGTATTGTTCGGTCAACGACCTAATCACACCCGGTGTCCTATACTACCTACTCTTGCACCTGTGCATTTCAGAAATATCACGACCATCAGTTACGACCTGTGCGTCTAGCACATAGATCTTGTCCCCTTTAACCGCAACGATATCCGGTTTCCTGATACCATCGGTTGTTTGCATCTGTCCTTCTACTAATGTTTCGAAGTCCTTGTTCCTCAAACTTCTGTCCTGTAACATCCCTTCTTTGTTCTGTAACATCCCTGCACTATGTGATTCAAAGTTTCTTGAGCTTCACAACCTGCACGACATCTTCGATTTGATGTTCGTCCCCTCGAACATCTTCATAGTGTAGGAAGAGCATTAATGCGTAACTTTATACAATGTATAAAGTCCCTACCAGACAATAGTCTAGTTGGCTCCCTTAACCATCTGTGGGCTTGTTTGTGATCACTACTATGTAGTAGACCACGCCCATCGGAAGACTCGTACAAGCGATCTGCCCAATACTTCTTCAAATCCCCCCCACTTAGGACCCTAGCCACTCCTGTATTTAAACGACTCTCAACTTTAGCTACCTCTGACGCGATGAATATGTCAGCCGTTACAATTTCACTGGGAAGTGGTAACTGCAACTTCTTGAAACGATTCAATCGCATCAAAGGTGCCTGCCACCTGAGTGCGATAATGCCCAAACCTCCGTCTTCCTCGGCTGCATGGAAGAATGCTGTGGGAACATCATCTGGCAGACAAAGCCATTTGCATACGTACTTCCTAATCGTGCGGTCGATTCCGTTAAGGCAACCAATCATGACATTCTCAAGGGTCAGTACATGATATAGTTGCGGAATCAACAGCGTCCGTAAAGCAAACAACCGTTGTTGCGGTTTAAGGGGTGTTCTAGTAAGCCGATCTAACTTCTCAATAAGCGTCGCCTTCAGATCTACCTTGATCCTGCCATCTGCGGTGAATGTCATACCTAGATACTTCCACTCATCAGTCCTCTTAAGGGCAGATATAGTTTGTCCAGCGATTGTGAACTCCTTCTGAACAATAAAAGAGCGCTTCTGTTTCGGTTGTCCTTGAATGGACACCGTCTGGCACTTCGCACTATTTAGCCGAAGTGCACATGTTCGAAGGTATTCACTAACTATAACCAGCAATTTTTGAAGACCAGATGGAGTAGAGGCCCAGATGATCCAATCGTCAGCGAATGCGGCTATGTTAGTCATGTGATTCCCCATTCTACATCCAATCTCGGACGGAAGTTTCTTGATCAATCTATCAATTACTAGATTGAACAACACCGGTGAGAGCGGACCAACGAATAATTATTGATCCTAGAGTTATCGGGCGAAAATCTTCCGGAAGTGAAGGCATCTGCTTCTTTGCAAGGAAGATAGTTTTAGCACTCCTAAGTCGTCTTGGCACCTTACCACACCACATCATCAGATTGAATATACGTACCAATACGGATACCGGTACGGATCTGACTTGCATCGATGTGATACCATCCTCTCCAGCCGAAGTGGTAAGGGAGGGTTGGGTACTCCTAATGTCTGTTTCTACTATAGGGTACCAAACATTTCCTTGTAGCTGCCTACTTAAATCTTCTATAGGAGGCTCCGATAACTCTATACGCTCTACTATATTTTTCCAATATGGTTCCATAATTTCCCATGCGGGTTGAGTATAACTCTCAGTGTCGTCTATGATCGATTTGATACATCTGGTACAATGTTTTCAAAAATTTCTTTGCACTATGGCATACTCATGTCTACGCCTCTTACGTCTACTCATTCTTTGCGTAAGAGGTGGCCGGAACGTAGCACGCCGCCTGGTTACAGGTCTAGGTGGAAATACCTCGTCTATATAACCAGACAGTCTGTGTAGAACATGGTCCTTATCGTTCTCGATGCCGACTGACCTGACAATCGAGTTCAGACAAGGCGCATTGTAACCTTCAACATCAAGATCGCCCAGACGGATCAGAAAGGCTTTAATTTCATCATCATATCTATTTACTGTTTCAGACTCGTTGATCACTTGTTGGTTTGGTGCCCGTGCATCCACATTTATTGTTGGTTCATCCGTATCAACAGCAATTATTCTACTCAAATACCTCTGAACCTTCATCTTATAGCTATCTTTTTATCGTGCTTCTTAATTGCCTCCACAGTGCGATGCACGAATCGCTCATGAAGAGCATGATTCATGAAGCGAACCTACCTTTTTTGATGAGTTCCGTTTCGGCACATGCCAACAAGGAAATCTCCTCGTCATTCCACCGTGCTCTTAAATCAGTTCGAACATGTATTCGATCTGATTCATCAGGATGTGCACGTCTTATATGAACATCCAGACCCGATTTCGTCGAGAATGAGCGTCTACATACGACACAGGTGTGTGAGGCAGTAGCCAAACCGCCACCGTTAGCTACTGCTTCACTATGGATGGCTGCCGTGCCAGCCTCCATAATAACATCTAAGGGTGTTGCCAAAGCAGATGTACTGGAACTTGGTCCCATGAATCCTAGTGATTGGGTGATGCCCAAAGGGCTATTTGATGACGGCCTAGCGCCGCCATGGACTCCGCTGCTCACCTCACCCATTTGATGAGCAGCGGAGGGGTTTGTCATAGTTACGTTCATGGGACCCCTGACATTATCAGATCCCAGGTTCCTTAGCGCATTGGGGGTTGGCCCCGAATCACTAAGATTTCGGTTCCTCCGAGTAGAGACTCGTAGGGTTAAATTATTATTATTTTCATTTCTTTCTTCATTATTCGTGCCGAGAGAATTAAGATCGAAGGGGGTGGTAGCCCCAGGGACCTGTAGAGCCGTCAGTTGGGTGTGTTAGGTCCAACTGCCGTTACCGGATGATACCACGAGGAGGTTCAGCATAGGCTTTTGGTTGTACTCGCAAAACTATATCAAAAGCATATCGATACAATTAAGCTTGTGACAAACTTATTCACCTGCAAACTATCCCCACTATCAGAAACACAGTCATGTTCAAGAAATGGTAGTCCTTTCTTGACCTTGAAAGTAATAGCACGACGTATTACCTCCAAGTCAAGGGGTGCTACACCTAGCAAAACCTGAAGTGCGTCAGAACAGATGTGGTCAAGATTAACGTGGGCACCTGCCATGACGGCCTAATCCCAGGGTGGTCTTACCACAATGCGCCAACCAACGCCCCCATGTACCTGTCAGGAATACATAGGTGGCAATTTGAGAGACTCATTGTCTGGATAAGTCCACTTCCCCTTGCTTAGGAGTTGGAGCTATCTAACCTCCTGCCGCACTATTGGCGACTCGTGTTGCTATGCAACACCACATCGGGCCTATAAACCCTTCCTGCGATTTAGGTTTAAACCGACAACCACCACGTGAACTCCTCGAAGGGCCTCTCCAACAGCCAGTCCAGTGCGACAACACCGAATCGATGTTGCCGCACTAGGGGCTACTGGCTCCCGTGGTACAAGATTGTGTTAAGTCTCTGGTCAGGCTCCGAAGGTCCTTTTCTTCCATTATAGACCCCAGACAAGTCCAGGCAATGGTGCACCTATATATACCTGCCAAACTGTTACGCTCTCTAGGACCGAAGCTATCCTAGAGTGTAACATGACAGGATTTTCTCTACCACGTGCGTCAGAACAGAAGGAATCTCGTTAATCCATTCATGCGCGTCTCACTAATTAGATGACGAGGCATTTGGCTATTTTTTTTTATACGAACGGTCCCACCAACTCATTCCCGCTCCTCCCCGATCAAGGAGCGACCTTGCCCCAAGTACGAAGGGCGATAACCGTACACACCTAATCCGTATTAGGTGGGCCGTCCCGTCAAACTTAAGCCTGATACCGCAGACTGCACGTCAGTTAGCCAGATAACTAGTGTCTAATTCATCATAAGTGCCTTCTAAGAGGCTCCCATGATGAATGAGGTGAGGTCCTCGAAGCCAACTAACAGAAATCTAACCAATGCTTACTTGAATTTCTTCACTATGACATTCAGAGCACTGGGCAGAAATCACATTGTGTCAACACCCGTTAGGGCCATCACAATGCTTTGTTTTAATTAGACAGTCGGATTCCCCAAGTCCGTGCTAGTTCTGAATTGATTGTTAATTGATAGTCGTTATAATTTAAAATAAAATAAATTTTCAATAAATGGCAAAAATTTTCGAAATTTTAATATTTTCCATTCAAAATTCTTTCCTTTGAAAGCCTTCTGTTTTTTCAAAATGTTGGCTCAAATAATATTAAAACACAATTTTAACTATATAAAAGGAATTTAACCTAAAAACGTTAACAGTTTGACCCAAGCAATGTTCGAACTTTGTCAATTTTGAAAAAAATGTTTTAATTTTTTTTTTTTTTTGTAAAATTTTCAAATATTAAAGCTGAGATCAACAAAAAAGCATATTGATTATATACCTCCATATGATGGTGAAACACACAAAAAATATTTAATGAAAAAGTAAATTTTTAAAACAAATTTTCCCTGGACTAAGATCTTGGGTATTTTTGTACAAAAAGTGGGAGTTTTTTTTTTTAATTCCTTGCTTTCAGAACAAGCTTTTCTATATTATGAAAATGTTTCATACTTTGATATGAAAATTACAGGCAAGTTACAAGTACAAACGTAAATTTGACAGAAAAAATTAACATGGCATTACTGCTCGCGCTGTGTTTACATTTTTTATAAAATTCATAGCAAAAGTGCTAAAAATTACAAAAGAAGACAAAAATTTTGTTAGTTTTAAACAAAAGTGTAAACATTTTGTAAAAGTATTTTTATCGCAGGAAACGTTAGAATATGGAGAATCATAATTAGTGCCAATCAATTAAAAGCGCTGAAATTTTTTCAGACCATATAACGAAAAATTTAAAACTTGGATCTTAATATTTTTTTGTTAAAATTTAGACCCAAAAAAAAAAGGAAATGTATGCAAGTAGAAGTATTCCAGTGAAACGTCGGTATAATATAGATAAACCTTTTTTAAAATCAGGGAATTATAAAAACTCTTACTTTTTCGAACCAAAATACCCAAAATCCTAGTTCGGCGAAAACTTTTTTCAAAAATTTACTTTTTCCATTAAAATGATCGTCTTGTTGTTGTGAAAGGCGTGGCTTAGAGAATATTTTTGTGTGTTTAACCAATATATGGTTGTATACAGCCAATTGTCAAAATCGACAAAGTGTGGATAGGGCTAGGGACAAACTGTTGTCCAAATTGCTTCCGATTTTGCTTTACTCGCATTACATCTTTGGAAAAAATTACAAATATTCTGTATTCCGGAACAAAAAGATATTTTAGAAGTGGAAAATTTTACCACTTTTTTGGAAAATAACCCCAAAAATATTTTTTTTCAAGTTTCAAGTTCAGATTAATATAACCTTTTATCGGATAGATATATTTTATAATTCCTGTAGCATTATTATTTAGAATTTTGTTCCCAAGTTTAAAAAACTTAAACAGAAACTTGGCCAGAAATTAGGGTAAAATGTGCTTCGACCTAAATATTTTTTAAATTGATGGAGATAACCTACACGAGTAAGAATGTTTTTGTAAAGATTTACAAGAACTACCTACATGTGCATTTTTTTACATTCAAATAGTAAATTAGTTTTTGGCGTATTTTTGAAAAAAAAATCATACCTCCGTGACCTGCTAGGGCGCTGTGTTCCAAATCAACTAGAAAACACGTCAGCACTAATCTTGTGAAATTTTATTTAGATATCTTCAATGATTCACAAATTTCAAAATTACTTCTAAAAAAATCGTTTTTGGATCACTGTGCACCGCTAAAAATACCACAATTTAACTACAGTTTTAAATTTTAGAAAACAAAAAATTATTGATATTTTTATAGAACTAAACTAAAAATTAATAAAAGCATGTGCAAAAGTGCTAGAAAAAGTGTTTCATTTTTTCGTAATTTTTACACAAGGTTCTCACGATGATTTTTAAGACGTCGTTTTTTTAATGTTCTTTTGAAGTTGCTACCAAAAATCATTTGTGTTCACATGATGATTTTTTTGTTCCATGATTTTTTTTTATATTTTCTCTTTTTCCTTATAAGCAGGGTTGATTTTTCTTATTCGTAACAATACTACCAGTTCAAAAGAGAAAAACGAATAAAACGTAACGGGAAAAATACCAATGTGTATAAAGAGAAATAACAAAAAAAAAAAAAATCATGAAAGCAGAAAACGTGATTTTTTCTCAATCCCTTTTTAACTCTATCCCGCTCGTTTACAAACAAAAAAATATGATTTAAAATCATGTTTTTAAATCATCGTCTGAAAGCAGCCTTACTCTGTAGAGCATGACTTTAATTGTGTGTACTTAAACTTTTAAAAATTTTGTTAAACAAATTTCAAAAAAGTTGGGAAAAAACTATGGAAGTTTATAAACAGCACTATAGGAAATAAAATTAAAAAAATAATTAGGACAATACATTATACGGCTAAGCCGTAGCTGCGATTTTAATTTTGCGGATTTCGGCAAAAAGGCATTTGTTTCTTCAATTTTTTGTTCCAAAGTCAATTTTTTTGAACTGGTATTCAGACTAAACGGAATTATTTCACAATAAGATAAACCATATCTCAGAAAATATATTCTGAATTTTTTAAAAAAATTGCACAAGGATAGATAATATTTATAAATCGAAGGTTAAAAGATAAATTTTGGTGCAGTCTAATGAACAGGCAACCAGCCAGGTCAACGGGCGGGCATCGTTAAATCGATTGGTATACTTAAGATGGATGTTGGAATATTTTTTCTGTGCGTTATAAACATCAGCACAAACGCATAATACCACATTCACCTATGGTGGTGTAGGGTATAAATATTAGTAAGAGCATAAAAGATGTAATGGTAATGGAGTTAAAAAAGAGCTAGTTTTTTTCATTTTTATTTATTTATTCTTTTTTTTTTTTTTTTTTTTTTTTTTTTGAAACGGGAAAAGTATTTTAAGTTATCACGCTAGGTATACATCAGTTATACTGAGCACTTAAGCTACTAATGAATGCATATTTCTGAAATTATTTTAAAATTTATTATGTTTTAAAAGTTTTATAGTAATTTAAATAATAAGGACATACAACAGCAAGAGTAGACCTTATTGCAGTTGAAACTGAAGGAAATTCATGTACAAAATTATTTACTTACAAATTGTGATAAAGTTTCAGATGCTTATTTTAAACTTAAAGAAAATATCGCATTTAAAAATTCCAGAACACTTAGTTATATCAACTTTCCTATTTATTGCACTTAGTTTTTATACGTTTTCGATAAATTGTTGACAAAAACAGAATAAGAAAAAGACGGTGATATAGATTTGAATAGTAGTAAAAAATAAAACGATCTTACCGCGGATATACCAAAAAAATATCTATATATTTTTCAGAAAGTATTAGCCTTTAATTTGACACCCCTAAGTTAGTAAAGCGTATTCTGTAAACTTATTTCGCAATAATACATTCATAAAATATGTTTTATATTTTTTGTTTTGTTTCAATCTTTTTACTTATATTTTCTCTAATAAAACAGTAAAAATCTTAATGAATTTTAATTTAATACAATTAAAACTTAAATAACCAGCAGCCTTCTTAGGCATTCGGTTTATATACACTTAAACAAAAACTTCTGCCGGAGTGGTGGCAAGGAAAATGGAGGAGAGTTACTGAAATCAAACAAAATAAAAACAGAATAGAATGTTGAGCAACTGGAACAACACATTTCCTCTTATTTACTAAATATGTATGTAGGACCATGATTTTAATTCTAATACAAAACATAAATGCTTGTTTTTTGATAAACAATAGGAAGTACAGTCGGATAGTAGTGATTATGCCACATGGGAATATCGTAGCTGGTGTCGGTGAATGTGGTGAAGAATGTAGAGCTAAAATTATTGTAATATAATAAACTGTTTCATACTTGTTAAATACTTTTTAATGCAGTAAAACTTTTTGCTTTTTAAACAATAACAGCAAAGATTTTTATTTGCATAAATTTACAATAAAACCGAAAAAAGGAGTGGTTGTTGGTTGTAAGTTACAGTTCCATTCACTGCAAAAGACACATTAAATGTAAATATTATCCAAAATTTAAGAATTTTAAAGAGCAACTATTTGTTTACTTTTTATTTACTCTACAATATGCAGAAATACTTAGCTTATGGACTTTTCAGGTTACTTTTACAGGTTACTTACTTATAATTAAATATTCATAAGTAATTTACTACGAGTATTACCAACTCTCTACTATAGAGAAAAAATGGAAATAATCATGGATATTATGTTAAAATGAATTCTTGTGGGCTCTTATTACAACTAATTAGTAAAAACATCTAAAGTTGAATTTTTTTTTTTATTTTCAAACCAGTTTTCTGTCACAAAAAATGTTAAAAAATTTACCATCTAAAGGAAATTTTTTAATTAAAATCAAATATTAACTACAGTGATTCACAGTGAAATTGGTGCTCGTGTGAAAAGTTACTTTAAACTGTAAAAACTATAACACCGTGTAACAATTTTCCAAAAAAAATTTTATCACACACGAAAAAATCGATATATGCATCAAACTAGAACCCCATACCTAATAAAACTATGTATATAATTTTTCTTCAGGATATCAAATTTTCTCTCAAAGAGACTTTAGAGTTTCGAAAAATACACTATTTTTAAAAAATTACAAAATATTTACCACAATTATATCAACCCAATATAGAAGTTAAACGAAAGTTAAGAATCCCTGCAATATACCAAAAGTTTTTATTTAAATGTATCAAAACAAAATGTTAAGAGAATATCTTTTATTTAAAGTATATAATTAAGTAACTAACATAATATAAAATGATTTAATTTTCAAAAATAAATTTTCTTAACTTCTTGTACTGCAATATTTAAATAAAAGATGTTATTATGTTGCAATGATATCTAGCTTTCAATTGATATCCATATCGGGTTGATGTAGTCTTCGTAAATTTTTTTATAATATTTTTAAAAATTGCTCATCTTTCGAAACATTCAAGTCCTTTTGAGAGAAAATTTGTCATCCCGTAGAAAAATTGGATAGTTATTTTTGCCGTGGATGGTCTCTAGTTTTATCTATATAATGATTTTTTCATGTGTAAGAATGATTGTTGCAGTCTGACATACATGTGAAAATAAATAGTAAAAGGTAACATTTTCAAAAGGACATTTTTTTAAGTTTTAAGGCTGCAACATTTAAATAAATAATATTGTTATATTTAAGACATTCTTAGCTTTCATTTAACACACATATTAGGTTGATATAAATTTGTAAATATTTTACATATTTTTTTAAAATGTGTATCCTTCTAAATTTTCAAGTCCTTTTAAGAGAAAATTGGATGTGAAGTTAAATGAGTTAGTTCATTTTATTTCAATAACAAATTAGTTCTAAAATCACTCTAAAGCAAACTAAGCGTAAAATTCATGTCACAGTGAAAATGGTCCATTTAAAATTATTCAAAATAAAGCATAAAAAAATATTTTGTTGGATATCTTTTATGATGAATAATGATTTGGAATAGACTTTACAAGTTTTTATGTATTCCGGATTTATTTTATCCCATTCTTCAGAAAGAATCTTTTTTAAGCAATTTTTGTTTAAAATTTCATGTTTTCGAATTTCAATTTCCAGTTTTTGCCACAGATTTTCAGTAATATTCAAATCTCGTGAATGGAGCGGAGTTTTTATTACTCTAAGACAATACAATAACCATTTTGTAACAATCCCAGTCGTATGCTTGTGATTTTAAGCACTTTGTTTGAAATTATTTTTCAAAATATTTAAATATTCTATTTTGATCATATTATCTTCAACAAAGTGCTATTTACCAACACCAGCTGCCGAACAAGCACCCCAGACCATCACATGCTGACCACCACGTTTAACCGTGGGACGCAAATGCTTTGGGTTCAACTCTTGATTGGGTATTCTCCAAACGTTTACACTGCTATCTGACCCAAAAGATTAAATTTGCTCTTATTCGTGAATACCACAATGAAAAATCCTTTCCAGCGTAGCTGTGAGCAAACTGCAACCGATTTTTATTCTTTATATTTTTGGTACTTACAAATGGCTTCTTGTGCGCAATTCTACCATTCAATCGAAGAATTCTGCGAATTGTCTCAGCGTTACAGTTTATATTAAAATTTTTTTCCACTATATCCCGTAATTTCGGTCTGTTTAGCCTTGGATTAATCTTAATTTAGTTGACAATCCAACTTTTTACCCTAATTTCGTCTTATTTTTAATTCTTTAATCGTTTTTAAACCTGTAACTAATCCCAACAAAAATTCAACTGAAAATTAGCTGAAAAAATCATGATTTTAATATTGTGTAGTCATTGGAAGGCAGTACTTAGTACAGAAAAAGCGTAGCAGAAGTTCTTTTTTAAACCCTCGGTTGTCATTTTAAACTCTTTTTCATTGCTTTTGAAGCAATTCTCTTAAAACTATGTTTATAAATTCTTATTAAAAGATAATAAAAATGCTTTAGAATTTGTGAAATTTTGATTTTTTAGAAATTATTAACATTTTTTGCCGGTAAAAAGACATGTATTTTCACTTTTTGGGAAGTAGTAGTTAATAACTTCCAAAAAAGCTCAAACAATGCACTTAGTAGTACTTTTGAAGTGGTGAAGACGTACTTTTTTGCAAGCTTTTTTCCATTTTTGTAGTCTCAATAATTAAATTTCGCTGCTTTAGCTTAATCTACCATCCCATCTTGATATTTGTTAACAAACAAGTGAAAAATTTGATTTATACCCTTTTAGTTTCAATTCTTAAACATATTAATTAAAAAGTAGAAAAAAACCAAAGCAGAATATAAATAAGTACCATTATTTGTCATACATTTTCATTGTGGACCATTTTTTCTTTTGTATCCAATTGACACTTGCACTTGAAATCTCGTTTGATTGAGATTTTGAAAAAAACAAAATCTATCTTGTTTACATTACATTTCGACACTTTTGTGGATTTTGTTTGACAACTCCTTTAAAAAGTAATTTTATACAACCACTAAACAATTATATACAATGTTTCAGAAGTTCGTTTTTATTTTAGAATTTTATTAATATTGAAAAATATGTATTTACGTTCAAATAGCATTTTTATTTAGTACATTGTTGTATTTCACTAATACACTGAAAGAAAAACAGTATGGTATAATGATATTTTTGAAAGTCTAATTAAATTTTATGAGATTTTGGTAAAATATCATTAGAAACTAGATTTTTATTTGTATTGAAAATCTATTTAAAATATAATAAAATTATGCAGATTTTGCTTGAAGTCTCATTTAAACTAGATGTGTTGTGCAAATGTAAAAAGGGTATTATGTCATTTAGTATTAATTTGTGTATAAAATAATATTGAAATAATAAACATGTTTGTGTATTTATTATTTTAATACAACTACTACTTTAGACTTTTTTCTGTAAAAATTTTATTTCATATTATTTTAATTGTTTAGTCATTGGTAGCAGGTGGATCATTTTCATTGTGATCTACTGTATGTGAGAATTTTTTTTGTGCAAAAAGTATTAGCGTTATTATTCCAAATTAGGAAATTTTAAATAATATCTGATTATAGTTAACTTTTTTTCCAAAAAGCAATTTTTTAATTATAGGGCATTCAGACCGACGCGAAATTACGTACTTTCGTGATTTCGGCCGAAATCAAGTTGAAATTACATTTTGATACTAGTGTAATTTCGGCGAAATTACATTGACGATGGCCCGTGCAACTCTGTACATGGTTGGAAAAAATACATTTTTTCAACTATGTACTACTTGTTTCAACCGTGAGAAGGAAAAAACAACAATTCACAGCTGATCTTAAATTTAAACACAAATCTTAAAATTAGTTATTAAAGTGATTTTGCAAAATGAAACCTATTCTTTTTATATTTTTAATTGTTTCAAATTAATAATTTATAATTTAATTGTAATTGTTTCTTATTTGTTTCCATTTCAAAATACTTTATTTACCTATAACAATTTAAAATGTAAACAATAAGTATCAGCTGTTCACGAAATTACATCAAATGTCATCTAGTCAGTATGAACACTCTAGATTTCATTCGTAATTTCGGCATGAAATTTAGTAATTTCGCGCCGGTCTGAACAAGGCTTTACTCCTGTATATGTTGAAATATCTACATTAAACTGCTCCAAAAAATGCTAACTTTCCAATTTCGATCGTAACTCCCCCTAGGAATGTTCTTTTTACGAAATATTAAAGTGATCGGATGTTGCTAACACGTGCTACGTCAACCCTGAATTTTGTAGGATGCATTTATATGTGAAAATTTTGACTTTATCACAGTTTTTTTTTTAATTTGCTAATATTAACTCCTTCTTTGCAATTTAATGTAAAGGAACCGTAATCTAGACATAATTGTCTATCTAATGAGATAAAAAAAAGATAAAATCGTTAAGAAAATATTAAAGTTATTAGAAACTCCCCAGACCATTAACTTGTTTTCGAACACTTGTGTAAGCAACGTACGGACAAACTTTTAATTTTAGTAGAAATATTGATAAATGCTATTTTTAGTAATTTCTTTTTCAAAACTTTGCTAAACAAATTTAAAAAAATTGGGAAAAACTATGTTGTTTTATAAAAAATAACACCACAAGAAGTAAAAATAGGTCGATATCTCTTAAAAATTCGCCTTACCTTAGATTTGAATTTTGCGGATTTCGACAAAAAAGACATTTTTTCGTGATTTTTGTGTTGTGCAATAAATTTTTTGGACTAGTATACAGATTATTGAAAATTATTACATAAGATAATACAGATTGTAGAAAATATATTCCGAAATTTTTAACGTATTTCAACAATGTTAACCTCTAAAGCAGGAATGTCAAATTTCGGAATATTTAAGATTTTTAATGAAAATATAATTGAAAATTGTTTATATATGTATGTACGTTCATACAGCCGCTGTCATATGCAGTTATACTTTGGAAGCATTCAGAATGATGCAACTCTTGCTTACATTTTTGTCATCATTTTACAAAAAAAAAAAAAAAAAAAAAAAAATTGCTAAAGATTATATTTGTTTTAGGCATGAATAGAAATATGTGTGTTTACACACCCATATGTAAATGAATACGCACATACATTGTACGAAATTTTTAACCTAACTGAAACTGATTTTTATCCTTAATAAATTTTGTGGTAATAATATTTTAAACAAACTGGTTACAGATCTGAACTCTCAAGACTTCGAACTAATAGAGTGCAAAATTTTAGCACTATTGAAAGAGTGATCGACACGGTTTTTGAACTGGTTATAAACCGGGTTTTCTAGTTGAAGTACTGTCGGGTTTTTCATAATATTAAATTTTTGAATGTTGAATATGCCAAAAACAACATTTTGCTTCATAGAACTTAGTACATGTTTTATGAATTTCACTATTTGACTGTAAATTTAGGAATAATGTTAGGAATAATTAATACTTATTCAAAAAGTTTAATTTCTTATTATGGTATATAAATATACGAGTAGTTTAAGGTTAAACTGAAATTAATTCTATAAGTTTAAGCAAATAATTAAGTAATAATTATCTTGGATGATTAAGTAATAATTATCTCTTGTAACATCTGTAACATTTCTACAAACAATTTAAATATTTTATTCTGTAATGTAGTATTGTTTTTTAATATATAAAATAAGAATTACTTCTTTTTTTTTTGCCACAAATAAAAAAAATAAAATAATTTCTAAATTTCTTTTTCTTACTCAAAAGTGTAAAAATTTTTTATATTAAAATATTTATCGGTGTTAAATCGATATTACTTTAAAATTTATTAGAATGTCGAAAACTAATAAAAGTACTAAATTTGGATCGGAGATAGGGTAAATTTTGTCAAATTAATTAGTTACTGAAGAGAAAACGTAGGTGCAAAAGTATTTTAACTGAAATGCGTTTTTTTAATTTCATAATTCTAATTCTAAAGTAATATGCATACGAAGTTTCAATTATCTACGACAACTTTTTCTATTTGTGTCCCATATGGGAACAAAGTGTTGTCAATGATAATAGATGTATTTTTCCCATCCGGCACTACAAATAAGAATATAGTTTTTTATACAATTTGCCATATAAACAGTGAATTATTTATTTATAAGTTATTTTTATTTGCAAATACGGGACGTATAAACGTAATAATACTAATATTAAATTCTTAAACAACTAGGTAATGCTGGAAGTACTGGGGCTATAATATAATGAATACAGGAAGATGTAGCTTAGAGTTGAAATTTGGTGGGATTTAAATTTAATTCGGTAAAAAAGAAGTTTTGTATAAGTATCAAACTTTATGCCAAATTTTACCAAGATCGGTCCATGATTGACTAGAGCTTCCATACATGTAAACCCCTCTTCCGAAAATTACTTTAACGTGCACACAGAAAAAATTATTACCGTATATTTTTCAATTAACACAGTTGTTTCATTTCGCTTCTAAATCAATCAATTGATCAATCTTTTAACTGGAAACATTTCTTTGTTTTTCATTTTTTACAGTTTTTAGAAATTGATATAATTATTTTAGTTATTTAAACAAGTTTTTAACTGAATGAATTATTTACTAATATAATTTTGTGATTGGTGAGTGTTTTCTGTGCATAAGTTTTATACAAATGTTAGTATGAACGTATTATTCTGTATTCGTATGCTTTGTTTTGGTCTTAATACAAGTATCGTTCCACAGGTCTAATATAAGACCTCTCCCCGATTTTTGGTGCACATGTACAATGGTGTAGGGTATCATATGGTCGGGCTTGAACGACTATATCTTTCTTACTTGTTAATATAATTTTTAGTTGGGGACATCGAGACCACTTTTATGAATATATATATCTATGTATACATAAGTATATTTTGTAGTTATGTTTACTAAAAAATTAACATTCTATCTCATTTTATGTTTGTGTTGCAAATAAAAATTCCCTTATCAAAATGTTTCTCTTATTATTTCTCTTAATTTTATTTTATTGCAAAATTTACAGAAACATTTTTTATCCACAAAAAAAAAAGAACAGATCACATCTACGAAAATCTTATTCCTTATACTAGATATAGTGTCTAGGGAATACGAAATTCTTGTTACACTTTTAGCGCATTGACGACCAAAGGAAATACCGTCACCTAAAATGTAAAAGGGCTTAACCGCTCAAAATATGAAGTTGATTTTTCATTGGTTTATGATGTACTGATTCAAAATACATCTACACAAAAACTGTCATAATTATATTTTCAAAAATGACAACAATATCAACAAAAGTCAAAATGCCGCTGCATGCCATAACATCAACTTCATAAACGACACAACTGTAAAATTATTTGCATTTAACAAAAATTTGTTTTTTTTCTTTATCTATTTTCTATTTTTGATTTAAGTGAAAGGTTGAACAATTTTAAATAATTGCTTAATTTTAAAGTAAAAAATTAATAATTGTGGTTACGGCCTTTTGCACTTTCTGAGTAATAGGTAGAGCAAATTAGTTATTAATATTTCATAGGGAAAGAATAATGCTATAAAAATGAAGTACAGGTTATTTCTCCAACATTCTTCACATAACCACTAAGAGTAATTGTCAAAATTCCCAAAAATATGGGAAAAATAAGCGATGATGAACATACCAATAACACAATTTTAATTAAACGGACTATTATTTGACAATAATTATTAAAAATATGCTTTCATATTCATAAAATTTTAACTATAATTTTCACAGACTTATGGTTCCTATAAAAGAAAATTTATTTAGCTGATCCAATTTGTGTTTTATTAAAGTTAACTAAAGTAATTTGGAAACAACAACCAAAAGTTACTACTTCCTATTGATCTTACAATCATCATTTATTTAATTAAAAAAACATACGGTTAAGATAGAAAAACAAAAAACAAAACTCAGTGATTGTAACTGAATATTTTTTTTAATTTGTTTTGACATTTTTATAATTTTTTATTAATGAAATAAAAATTACAAGCAAAACATTTAAAATTATGTTTTTCTCTTAAAATATCTTCGATGTAAGTATTATTTCCAAAAATGCAACTCACAATGTTACCAAAGATGTTCTCAGGATAAATTAGGTCATAGAGAAACGGAATGGTCAGAATTTCTACAAAATATTTGTTTATTCATGAGACTACATGCTGTTTAAAGGATTAAATATTCCTGCAATCATGGCGTTATAAATTAGTGGCCGTGGCTTTTAATTCAGTCCGAATTACTGAATATATTGTTGATGTTTCAATAAATTCAATTCAATTATGGCAAATAATAATTACTTATAAAATTATTCAATATTTATTAGTCGTATTAAAATAAAAAAAAACATAAATTTTTTATAATTCTTATATTTTTTTTCTATTTTTTTTATTTTTTGACTCAAGTGTTGGTAAGTAAGTAGATATACATAGAGATATACACATTTGTTTTACAAGGATGTTTCTATACACAAAATAATAAGTATATAACAATACAATACTTCATATCACCACTTCATATCACTATGAATCTAAATCATTTGTGAGCTGTAGTTAGCCTTAAACGTAAGTTTTTGCAGTCTACAAATTCCCTGCCTTATACTTCAGAAGATATAAAAATTACGTGAAATATTCGCGATACGTTTTTTTCGCTCCTTTTCTTAGTTCTTAGTTCATATTTATATCATTATTATTTCAAACTTTTAATGTCTACTGAAATTGCTTACAACTCATTTTTCGTAGTTTGTTGAGTGTGCAAAAAGCTTTTTATTTCTTTTACTTTTACTTAAACAATTTTTATTTATAATATTTATATAAAACCTCGACTAAATCTGTCATATAATTTGTTTTTAATATTTTTTCAATATTTGAAATTTAAAGAGGAGATAAAGGGTTTTGTATTGTAAAAAATATATTTAATTACCTTTCAATGTATGATTTTAAAAGCCTTTAAACTAGTTAGTAATTTAAAAAACAACATAATGCAACAAAACACAACAAAATAATAAGTATCGCATATCTAAAAAAGCTATTACAACGAAATTCTTAAAATTTAGTGGTAATAACTGCCTCATCAACTTCCACAATTGTGATAAAAATGGAAATGGATAGGTACAGAGGGAATGGTAGCTCCCATACAAAGCAAAAATTATTTATCGCGTAAATAAAGAACTATTAGAGCAAAAGTGTTAAAATTGTGTGCATCCAGATCAAAATCGATAACATATGCGTATAAAACAATACCATTCAGTGTCAATAGAGAATCAACCCTTATGTGTTCAAATTTAACACTGCGTGCCTTAAATATGGTAGCATTTTATTAAAGTTTGGCACAAATAAATTGTATACACTGGTGCATATTCCTGTAAACGCATTTAAAATTTTTGTTTTTCTTTGAGGTGAAATTCGCTTCTCTTAAATAAAAACAATGTTGTGTTGTTACAATAACTCGCGACTTTTTTATGAAAGAAATATTTGTTTCTTGCTTTTGTTGTTTTCTTTAATTTAGTAATCAGAACATATTGGTGATCCTTTCAGTGTAATCTAATAAACGCATTTGAGAAATATTTTTCTAAAAAGTTACTGCAAAAGAAAAATACATATTAAAAAATTTAGCAGTTATAGTTGTTTGTTTCACCTCTCTGTTTACCGAAATATTTTTGTTTTAATTGGGAAATTTTATCAGCTTAAAGGATGCCCAAAAGAACTTTTCTTATAGACCAGGAAAAGGTTCAAATTAAATTATTTCTTGAACGAAAAATTAACCATTCGGAAGGAGTTATTCGAGGCTTTCCTAAGAAAGGGCAGAAATAGGAAGTGCGGAAACCAACAAAAGATAATCAAAAATTAACAAGAAGGCAAATTAATAAAGTAAAAGAAGAAGCTACGCGTAATAAATTAAATGATACACAAATAAACAATAAACTTGACTTTCCTGTTACTTCCAAACATGTTGCACACATTTTGTGAACAGATGGTAACATAAAATGGAAAAAACCAAAATATAAGCCAATGGTTAAACAGCATCATAAGGAAATTCGTTTAAAATATTGCAAAATGCACAGAATGAAACCATAATGATAATAACGAAGTTAAAACTTAAAATTAAGCAAGCGTGGGAAAAAATTGATAGTGGTTGATGAAACAAAGGTTCATCAACATATTATTAATAACGCTGAATTGGTTGATTAGTTTAAGTGCGTACATAAATGCGATAAAATGGCATTAAACCACTAAAATTGCAATGAAAAGAAATTTAATGTACATTTTAAGTTTTTGTTATTATTTTTTTTTAAGTGAAGTCAATAAATATTTTAAAAAATTAATTTGTAGCACCTTAATTATTTTTAGTCCCATTTTTTGTAAGCTGATTAAAAATTTAATGTGCGTTTATAAGAATATGCACCAGTATATAATTATAAATCTATATGCAAAATTTTATTGAGATCCGTTCATAATTGACCATAGCTCCTATATAAAGCCCTTTACCGAAAATAACTTCAACTTGCATAAATCCCATACAAATGTCCACATCAAGTTAATATTTTTCACAAATTGGTTTTATATAAGAAGACAAAAAACCTAAGTCTGCTGTCAGAAAACCTAAGTATAAGAATGTAGTAGTACATATATTTGTAGCAGTATTAGTTTAACAAACTAATTCACCTCTGAACTTAAAGCAAACATAGCTGTACCAAGGGTAGTTTTTTTATTTTACTGTTTTTTTCATTGAGTTAAATAAAAAAATTCAAATATAATAATTATAATAACAATAATAATAATAATAATAATAATAATAATAATAATAATAATAACATATGTATATTTGTACTCCGCTAATATTATTATTAAAAAAGTTAAAATTGAAAAAAATATAACTTAAAAATGCTACTCTTAAAAATGTATGTTGACTTTTTTTTTAGATTTTTAATTTAATACACTAGAGCTATTTAATTTCATAATAAAGTTCGCTAAAAATCAGTTCAAAAAATTGGCTCTATAACTAAAAAACTGCGAAAAATTCCTTTTTTTCGAAATCCGTAAAATTCAAATAATAGGTAGGGCTTAGAAATACAAGGTATTAACCTAATACCTCTTCAGATTTATTTCCCGTGGTGTTGTCTATAAACCTGCATAGTTTATTTTAAACTTTTTTGAAATTTGTTTAACAAAATTTTAGAAAGTTTAAAATTGGAGCACGAACGACGCTACAGTGGACCAAATTTTACCATCTCAAAAGTGAAAAACATATCGAAGCTTGTAACTTTTACAAATATGAAGCAAGACAAAGAAAAAACATGCTTACTGTGCTAATTTATAAGATATTTGACTTCAAAAATTAAATTTCTCATTTTTGGCCTTTACTTATTTGTGATTTTGCCCTATAACTTTGCAAATAAAATTTCTAATTTTTTTAATACACATATATTCTCTATAGTTTTCTAAATTATGCTAAAAAATCTTTTTTAGTTATCAAAATTCGATAACAAGACAAAATTGTTCAAAATCTCAACAATTGCATTTTTTTTTTTTTTTTGCAAACAATGTAACTTTATACATTTAATTTTCCTAAGAAAATTTTGTTTAATAATTTCAATAGTTTTTGCCCTTTTCTGAAAGACTGGACCTTAAAAATGCGTGTAAGTGTAATTTTGAAAAGTTTTGAACGTTCACCCCATACCCAGCAATGGTCAAAAATAATCAGTCTTCCATTTTCGGTACTTCTGCGAATTAAATTTGATAGTTCAATATGTTTTTAAAGGTTTTGAAAAAAATTATGACAGTCTATTTACCGTTCACACACGAGACAATTTTCCAAAAATACCCATATTTTGAAAAATAAAAATTTTGTCTTAAAAATATATAGTAAAATTCCATATCGTCACCTAAAATGCTAAGGCTGAAAAATCAAATGTTGATATTTTCCTGGATTATAATGTACTGACCAAACTATATGTACACAAAAAAAATTCAGATTCATATCTTCAAAAATGGCATCAATATTAAGAGTCGTAAAATTTGTTCCATTTAAGAAAAATTAAATTTGAAGAGTATTTTACGCTTTATCTATTTTTGCTTTAAGTGAACGATTAGAAAATTTTACTAAAGTGCTTAATTTTAAAGCAAAAAATTAAAAATTGTGGTTATGGCCTTTTGCTTCTTCATAATGTTATTTGTTGTCCTAAATCACCCTTCCATCGCGAATTTGCACTAAGATGTTTTTTTTTCTGCCAATTTTCACTAAAGTTGGGTATGCAAAACATTTTTCATTTTTAAAATATTTTTAAGTAAAGACTATTAAAAGGTGAATTACACCTGGTTCAAGATTACTTGTTTCCGAAAAAGAATGTTAATAATTAGGTTGTTAATAGGTGCAATTAATCAATCAATATTTTTAAATTGGAAACTAATGTGGATACCAAATATGTTGGCTTCCTATATATAAAAATAAAAATCATTGAAAGAGAACATGAGATAACATTCAAATATAATACTTTATGTAAATTTATGTGAGAATATCTTCCGCTTGGAGTAAAATGTCAAGAGAAGTAGCATTGATAACTCTTTTGGAATTAAGTTACAACAAGATGCTGTGAACAAAATTGAAAAGTTGTTAATTACATACGATGGAAGAATTCGAGAACTAAATTATAATTTACCTAAATTTAAAAAGAAAAACCTAGACTGAATGGATACTGATATAAGCACGGTTATCACTAAAAGCTTTTGGACGCCCAAGTAAATCTTATGAAGAATTGCAGTCAAGGACACAAAAGAAAAGGCAAAAAGAAAGAAAGATTATAAATAAATACTCTTTAGATCTGATTAAAGACTCCTTTAAATCAGCACTGACGGGGAATGGAGCAAGTGAAGTTGGACAAATTATAGATATAATGTCGGAAGTCTCGCCAAAAAGAATAAAACGGATGACAGAAATTAAACCAACTCCCAAACCCGATATGGAGTTTACGAATGAGGATTCCTTAACTCTCGTTCTTAATTTGGGTCTAACGAGGAATAAGCACAATATTTTTTCTAGTGGAAAAAGGAGGGGGAACCTTACCATCCATTGCGAAGGACAACAAGGAATAGCATTTTATCACCCAAAAATAAATAATGCAAGTGCATGTATTGAATTATCAAAACTCCATGAGAACACAACAAAGAGGATATAAAAAGATGTTACAATGCCGAGGTAACAATAATTTGTAAGTGGGGTTGTGACGGAGCCATTGGATTATTTAAATACAGACAATAAAGTGATGAAAAACAAACTTTGCTTCAATATTTATGGTATCTCTAGTTCCCTTAAGAATGAGGTTATACAATAAATCATCTTTATCTTCATCCGAACCTTCGTTTCAAGATATATGGATTAATACTATACCTGGATCAAAGCAACTATAAATTCTACAAAAAGTCTTGTAGATAATATACGTAAGGAAATAAATGACTTGCAATCATCATAGCATTTTCTGATTGCACCATAAATGTATCTTTTGATTTACAACTGACGATGATTGATGGAAAAGTCACTGATATCACGTTTTATTGGAAGTGCAATATATGCGGAAAAAATCAAAATTTGAAAAAGAATGTATTAAAGCGAACAACGAATATATGTATATATATATATATATATATATATATATATATATATATATATATATATATATATATATTATTTATATTCATTTGCACCACAATATGTGGTTCAAATGCAAGATACCTTATATTGCTTGAATCAAACCGAGTATAACCAAACCTTGTCTATTTATATTTATTCTTATATAAACTAACTGAGAATTACATTGAAGTTAGAAAACAAATATTAAAACAAATAAGTATTGAAGTTTTCCACTAAGTTTGTGAAAAGGATAAGTATTATATTTATTTGTAATACTTCATTGTTATAAGAATAACAATATTAATGCACTTCTTTATTTAAAATAATTCAAAATTTTGTTCGAACCTATAAATCAAATTTGTCCGGCCTATTTATTTAACTATCAAAGAATTTATTAAATTTAAATTTTCGAAAGACTATTTCAGAAGGGTTAATTAAGACTTTCTTGCTAATTAAGTGATCTCAAATATTTTTAATGTTTTTTACTATGTTTCCACTGGCACGCTTTGGGAAAAACATGTTCTTTTCATAAACCAAAACCCCTCGTTTTACTAGTTTTGCTTCAAAATATGTCGAAAATATTATTTTTCAAACTAGTTTTGCTTTAGCAACACTGCAATATGTCTGGGATAAAACAAAACACCTTTATACTATCCACTTTGTCACTGTAATTTCTACTTATATAAAACTTATTTGTGTTGAATATAACTTACCTCTAACATCTGTATGTGATTTATGCACGCTAAAGTGATTTTCGGAAGAGGATTTTATATGGGAGCTATGGTCATTTATTGTCCGATCTTCATTAAAATATTGCTATAGTTAAGGCATTTATGATCGTTAAACCCCTATAGGACATTTGTAGGGGGGCTAGGTGAAATAATGGACCATAACCAATTTTAATAGGCTTTGTCCTTGTATCATGAAAGTCCCACGTGCCAAATTTCATTGAATTATCTTAAAAACTGCGACTTTTACTTTGCGCACAAGGTTTACATGAACAGCCAGCCAGGCATCCAGCAGCCGTCCAGCCGGCCAGATGGACGGACGGACATCGTTAGATCGACTCAAAAAGTGACTCTGAGTCGATTGGTATACTTAAAGGTGGGTGTTGGATGATTTTTTCTGTGCGCTACAAACATCAGTACAAACGCATAATACCCCAACCACCATAGGTATTATAAAATAATATAAAATAATAAAAAAAAGTTTGTTGAAATTTCCATTATAAAATGCGAAAACAATTCAAAAATGTCAAGATCTTAATAATTTTAAAATATATGGTATTAAAGATATATATAGGGATTTTAATCCGAGAATTTCCGGGACAAATTTCCCAACATTTTGTCAATTTTCCACTTCCCGAATTCCGGGATTTTTTTTGTCAGGAATTAAAAACTACCAAAAATGTGTACTTTTACCATTTTTAAAAATTAAAAATTCGTTAAAAAAAATATACGGTTGGATGATTGCATTGCTTTATACTCAGTTCGATGTAATTAACTCTAAAGAGTTTATTAAAATACCAGAAAAAATAATTTCCGCACTAAGAAAAACTGAAATGGCAAAACTATTTAAATATTTGAAAGTTCTCTATGTTTGAAAACACAGCTATTAGATCATAAAACTAAAAAAAACGCGCTAATGTTAAATGTACGACATAATTTTGTAAGATTTTTTATTTTGACCTTTTACCTTCAAAAATTTTTACACTTTAATTTTCTATAAAATTATTACTTTTATGTTTTGGAGAAATTTGAGATTTCAAAAAAATAAAAAAAATATTCTCAAAGAAATGCTTATTTATGGTTTTTTAAAAAAATATTCTGTTGCTGCGACGAACAGTAGCTAGGATTCTTTCATTAAGTTTTTATTGTCGATGATGAATAACCAGATATTTAAATAGTAAAACATTTTTAGTTTTTTTTTTTTTTTTTTAATATATGTAGGTATGAATATATTTTTTTATATAACAATAAATTTCGATATAAACATTTTAAAATATTTTAACAGCCGTATTTACAAACAACTTTTAAATTTAAAAAGCCCTTGAATAATCGAGTAATTTAACTCGAGTTATAAATCATACCTTAAAATTTTATTTGTTTTTTAAATGCTTCTTAAAAAAAGGAAACTTTCTGTGTTTATTAAGTTTTTTATAAGTAGAAATTATGCGGATCGCTCCATAATTTAATATAGTTCCCATATAAGAACACTTTCGGGAATCACCCGGAATTACATAAATTCACATAAATGTTAGTATTAACGTAATATTCTGTATTCGTATATTTTATTTTACACTTAGTTAAAGTATCGGTCCAAAATTGTCCACATGTCTAATGTAAGACCCTTCCACGAATTTTGATGGACATGCACAATGGTGTGGTGGATCATATGGTCGGGATTGACCGACTATATCTTTCTGACGAGTTTTTCTCTAATTTTGTATATTTTCCAATGTTATTTTTTGTAAAAAATTACAAAAAAAAAAAAAAATATATGACAACTAGAAATATATTTTGAAATATATTTTCATAATTAGTTTAATTTTGTATTAAAAAAAAAAAAACACATAGCATTGTAATGTAAACCACCTTTACTTATTATTGGTCATCTTGTCCAAGCTTTATAATTTTTTAAATAGCTAATATTTATAAAGTAACAAGCTTCTGAAAGTTGTGTCCAATGTAATTATCGTTACGGCAATACAAATATCATTCAAATTAGTCAAGTCAGTTAAAATTTCTATGTAAATTTACAATTTAATCAGTCCCATTTTCCAGGACTATACGATTCCCTCCATTAAGCATTTAAAATATTCACTGTTTTCCTAGAGATATTAAATACTCACAGCTACTTTAATACTAATACGATGGTGGTGTATTAGTATTAAAGTAGGTGTGAGTATTTAATATCTCTAGGAAAACAGTGAATAATTTAAATGCTTAATGGAGGGAATCTTTAAATAAATTAAACATTTATTTTGGAAGCAAAAACTTGTTGTTTGTAAACATTTTCAGCTTAAAAACTATTTAAGAGAATAACTAGGTGATGCTGAGTAACAAGTTGTTTTAGTAAAACTGTTTTATCGACTATTTATTTAAAACTACGCATGCTTAGAAAAAACTCAACAAAAAACGGCAAGAGAAATTTTAATAACGACAATAATTCTGTAAACAGTTAATGTACAATGTCTTCTTTTATTTTTGTTTATTGTTTATTGTATGGTATAACGTTTTAAAAAGTCTTTAAGACCATTTATATGTTGTTTATTTAAACATTTTAAAAGAAAAGTAAATATTTAAAAATATTTTATTTAGATTTCATTTGTTTTTTTTGTAATATTTAATATGTATAACATTTTAAAAATTTTTACCTAAATTAATTAATTTTCTAATATAAATTAAGAAATTTGTATTAATGAATATACATATGTGTATAAAAAAGTTTTTAAATCGTAATTTAACCTGCTTATGGTTAAATTTCGCCCATTGTGTCAGCCACAGGATGTGAATGCTGTAGGCATCTTTTCACACTTACACAACAAATGCACAAACACACGCAAATCTACAATGAGCTTTTCCTACGAAAATATTTTAGGATTCAGTTTGTGTCTAACTTTCGATGTCAGAGGTATCGTTGAATTGCGATAAAAATGTATTTTTATTTGAAAATAAAGTCGTAAATATTATTTTTGCGTAAAATTGAAAAAGAATAGTAATGCCGGGGGTATTGGCAAAAATAAAATAAAAAATGACTACATAATAAAAGGCCCTAATAAAATTAGTTTAAGAGAAAAACAATAAAATAATAAGAATAATCCATTTAAAGGAAATAGGATTAATAATACAATTCAATTCATGTTTTATGTCATTCGTTGCCTGTTGAAGATGAAAAACGAAAGAATGGACTGTGTTATAAATTAATTTTGATGCTTAAAATGAACAGACAAGCTTACTTAAAATCTTGTTCTGTATTGATTCAATGACATAAGACATAATATGGACCAAAGACCAATACAGCTGAAATTTTTTCTTATTCCTCATACCAATTTTTTTTTTGCAGTTTTTCATATGTATTTATATCTACTTCCTTACAATCACATACATACTTAAAATAAGATAAAATTACATAAAAATACATTTTAAGCTCACAAAAATCATAAAGCCCAAATGCCCAAATGTTTCTTACATTCTACTGCAGTTCCATTTATTATATTATAAATTTATTAATGTAAAGGATCTTAAAAATATTTTTTGAAATGATTTGTATAAAGAAAATAAAATTTTTAAATTTTGATTTATTATAACTATGGCCAATTTTTAAAGCTTTTTTAATGAAAAATTACCTTTTGCGTATTTCACAAGTATTTATTGAAAAATAAATTTAAAAAAATCATAAAAAGCATTATCATTTTTCTTAACCAAAATATAGTATTAACTACTTTTTAATTTCATTTTTTTTTTACATTACTCTATAAAATTGTATTTGGAGACACTTTTTAATTTTATTGTATTAAATCTTTAATGTTTAAACAAATTATCCTTAGCGTAGAATATTACGATAATTTAACGGACTATATAATGAAACATATCGCTTATAAAAAATAGTTTTGCAGAAATTGAATTCAAATTTTTCAAATGCCATTTACCTCACTAGAAAAATGAACGTTAAATTCTCTTCTTAAAATGTATCTGTAATAATGTTGTACATAATGTTTTTACACAAGATAAAGTTTGTTATAACGCTGACTGAGTTACGACTTTCTTGAAATAAATGAACGATATAATCTTCAAATAAAAAACCCCGGATGGTGAGAGTTTTAAACGAAAATTATTTTTATGCGTTACAAATGACAAAGGTACATTTTCAATATAGTTAGTTATAAAATAAAAAAGTTTTTTAATTTATAGTTGGAAAACTTTAATTCGCACTTTAAAAGAACATGACTGAATATGACTTTTATTAGCATTCTTCAATACTGTCAAATTTTGCACATTTTTTATTTTTCATTATTTATTATGTCTATTTTTTCTACAAAAAGAAAATAAAATCAAGTCAGAATGATATAATTCCACAATAACAGTAAAGATAATACATATTTTAATTTGTGGCATATTAAATATTTTTAATATCTCCGAAACTATTGTGATGTAGGTAATTCATATTTGCATTTTTGATATTTAAATAAACTAAATATGACAACTCGTTCTAGAGATATGTTGCAACATGTGATACAACCTCATTCATTTTCTATATAACGATTTATCTCGAGAACTAGAGTAATTTCGAAAAAGTGAAGTTTATAACTCCAATTGAATGAGAAATCTTGTGCCGCTGAAAAAGAAAAAAAATGTTGTTGACCTGAGCAATTAAGACAAACATATTTTAAATCTTCTACAAATGGAATAGTGTGGTGACAATCATATAAACGATTGCAGTGTTAATAATATTACAAACATATTGCAGTTTGCTGCACTATACTCAACCATATTTTCTTCCTGCATGTATAATGAACTTTATGAGAAAAATATTAAAAATTCCCTATTTTTGCAACTTTTAGAATTGCAGGATTAGTTTTACCCAAATTTTAAAAAATTTTACAAACCCCAAATTTATATCAAAAAATTTCGAAAATTAAAATTTTATTTGTTCGGTTTTAATGATTTAAAAGACCTTTTTAAAAACAAATTGGTCACTAACTGCATTACATTTCAATAGTGAATTCACTAAATTAAAATGTTGTAACGAATTCGCATACATCAATGTGAATTTCTGAAGACGAAGAGACATCAATTGCACTACATTTCAATAATGTGTTCACTAATTTAATTGTTATAACGAATGCAAATTATGGACACTAATAGTGAAATCACTAAAAGAAATGATTGTAACAAATTTATATATAACGTGAGAACAAATTTCTGTAAAAATAGTAGTGGCAGTTTGCTTTATGATATTATATTTTCTAATTAAAACATTAAACATTATCTATAACTCATATCGCTAACGAAATGTAGATCAGAATGTGATCATTCATGCACTAATAAAAGAAACTACTGATTCGTCTAAGTAGTTATATATCTAGTACCAAAGGGCAAATTGGCATCTTAAGAACCGTTGGGTAATTATTGTTTTTGATAAATAAACACAATTCTAATTTTGTTGAAATATAAGCATAAAACTTTTTGTCCACGAATAAATATTTACTAAGAAATTCGTGCCGCGAATACATTTACAAACATAGCAAACGTTTAATTATTAATTGATAAATATTTACAACACGTGAAAATTAAACTGTTTTATTTATTCCCTTTAGTCAAAGTTGATGAAAGTATTTTAAAGTTTTTATAGTTTCATAAATAACATATATTTGAAAGCTACCCAGTTGGTCAACTAACCGTACGATATGTCCACTGTTACTTACGTTTTCTTAACGAAAATGTGAAGGAAATCCTCGATGACGACAAGTCGAGCGACAAAGTCTTGAATACTGTCTTCTTTTAAAGGCATTTGACGATAATATGAGCAACAATTTCTTAAATATTGCCATTTTTAAACTATGCTAAAAACAAAACAAAGACAATGTTTTAATGTTGTTGTGGCGACAAGATGAAAGAAAATTAAGAAATTAATGTTGTCTTCTAATAAACTTTGTTAAAGAAGATTTCAGCGGCACAGTCTTCAATTATGTCCAGAATTGGCTACTTTTAATGACAATATGAACAACAATGCCTTGAATGTGTCATCCATAAGCGAAGTCAAAGACATGAAGGAAGACAATATCTTCAATACAGTAGTCGATCAAATACTTTCACGACAATATGAGCACAATATAAATGTCTTTAATGTTTTCCCTTTCGTAAATTTTGTTGCTGATAAGTTAAACGACAATATGTTTCATGTCACCTTTTATTAACCTGAATTGACAAAGAGAAGATCGACAATATCTTAAAAGTTATCACCAATAAACTATGTTGATGAGAATATGTACATAAGTATGATTTTTTTTCTCTTCTTTTTATGCAAATTCTTTCTATTTGCGAGAAAACGACATTTGTTAACAATTGAAAAATTGTTTTATTATAAGTAGTAACGAAGATTTTTTTCATTTTTATAGGAGAAGCCAAAAACACATACAAATTGAAATTAGTCTTTTTGCTTGAGAAAGTTGTAAGAAAGAAAGATGCATTTAATATAAAATTCATATATTCAAATAGTTAAAATAAATTATATTTCATGTACGATATTTAAAAAGATTACCTTCAAAATAATGAAAGAATAAAGAAATTTAACAAATCTAAAAAACAATATAGATTTCTTTGCATAAAATATATGTATCTTTAATTTTACCTATGTATTTAAGCTAAGTACTCTATTATAGTTCACGAGAAAACTTGTGTGATGTTTTTAAGCACATCAGCATATTTGAAAAGGGTATTGTGCTCTAAAATTTTTGTATAATTTTTTTTTAATTCATATATTGAGAAAGTACATACATACAGTATTGTGCAGAACATGAGCAACAAAAAAGGGGTTATTCTGAAAGCTGATTTATTTTTCAAAGTATTTAATTTTTCTACAAAACTAGTTTTATAAATTGTTAACATATTTGGGTATTATAAAGAATTTGTACTTTCGAAGATTCGAATGTGTTTCTTCTTACAAAAAAGTTCTCTGTATAAAAGAGTTCATAATAAAAGCAACAAAATATTAAAATGCAAAAAATCCGGCAAAATCAGAAATTTGTAAGGATTTTTCTAAAGTTAATGGCAGTTTTACAGTAAAAAGATCTAAAAGAAGTTTCATTTTCATTCCTTTTTGTTACTTTTTCTTTTATTAAAATTTTTTTAATTTAAACTAGCTTGTTATAAAATATGCCCGTGAATTCAATTGTTCATTTTTTTTTTAAAGTAATCCAGTATCATACTACAAATTATAGAACATTATTTATTTAAGGTCTACAAATTAATTTCGTAAGCACAATTTATAAAATGATGCTCAAATCAATTATGCAGTCTCTAAAGTTTAATATATAGTTCGCACAAAATTTACTAAAAATTGTTATTGAAGATATTCCTGTTTTTATATCAGAATTGTTATATAAATAAATCAATTTTTACCTAAATACAAAAAAATTGCGAATATTTAAAAGGGAACTGCTTTATTTAATTTAAAATAATATTAAATTATAACCACTACGAACGGATACACAACGTCCGGAAACCCGGTGTTCAGTCAAGGTATCTTAAACCACACAAGTCCAAAAATAATTTTGGGTAGACACAAGATATTATCATGACTGTACTTGAATTGTAGCTAAAAAACTATGTGATTTTCTGAAAAGATCTAATAAAATTTCAATCTTTTCTAGTTATTAGGTTGGTAGGAAGCACATCAATTTCATTATATATTATATATAGAAGTGTCTTGTTTAATTAAATTTCTTAGCTAGATTAAAGTGCGAAATATATTTTAAATTAAATATAATTGTCGCAAACTTTTTAATCATGCTGTCTAATTCTCCGACGCAAAATCCCTATGAAAAATATTTTATGCGGCTTCATAATTACTAGAGATAACAATTAACAATTTAATCGCATCAACTTTACAAAAAAAAAAAATATATAAAACAAAATTAAACAAAATAGTAATAAGTCTCTATTGATGTGTACACAGTTATTGTAGTATTTTCCTCCCTTTTTTTTTAATAGACAAAGTTAAGCACTTAAAAAGTTAGTATTTTTGTTAATTCTTAAATATGTATATAATTTAATAAAATAATAAATAAATAAACAAATAAATAAAAAAGTTTGTGATAAAGTACATTGCTAGCTATTGACTGCGATATTTAATTTTGCAAAATTCGAACTTTGAAAATTGGACTTTCTGCCGGAAAACTACTCGAGAGACCCCTCTGCGCAAAGTTAATAAATACTATGCGGATAACTAAATGTTCAACAGTAGTGTCGAATTTTTAGGTTTTAGCCTTTTAAAATGAATTTTAATTGAACTGCTCTCGCACCTCTCTGTGCACGAATAACTAAATTAATAATAGTAGTGTCAAGATTTTAAGTTTTAGCCTTTTAAAATGAATTTTAATAAAAAGGAAAAAAAAAAACACATATTAATTAACTAAGGTGCTACAATTTGAAGAGTTTTTGATTTTTATTATATGAAGTATGGACTACACGTTCATAGGGGCGTATAAACCATAAAGAAAATTTTATAATTTTTACATAAATTTAAATAACAGCTCATAATAAATGTAATTTAAATGGTAATATCACGATATTATTGCATATACATATGTTTTACAGAAATATAATTTACTACATCAAATCTTATAATAACCGGTCGACATTAAACACCTCCTCCACAAATGCTAAAAACGATAACATGTTTTTACTTATTTTTTTCGAATAAATTTGCTAAAATTATTAACAAAATTACATCAAAAGATAATCTATTACACCGTGTAAAAATTTTCTCTCTCTCAAAAAAAAAAAAGCATAAAAAATATTTACCAGAACTATATCAACCCAATATGTATATCAATTGAAAGCTAAGAATGCCTGCAATATACCAAGAGTTTTTATTTAAATGTAGAAAAACAAAATGTTAAGAAGTTATCCTTTATTTAAAGTATATAATTAAATAATAAATATAATATTAAAGGGTTAAATTTTCAAAAATATATTTTTTTAACTTTTTGTACTACTCGTATAATATTTAAATAAATTACATTATTTCGATTTTTTTCGTGTGTGAATATGACTGTTATGTTATTTAAATTATTTATATAGGTCCTTTTACTTGTTCTTACTTTTATGCATTAAAACTCACAAGATAATATTTTTTTTTTTTGCGATATGAGTAAATATAACATATATTTTAAGCATCTTCTATATATTCCGAAGTTTATGAATTGTGATCTATTTATTCAAAAACACCTAAAAATCAAAAAAAAAAAAAAAAAAATATTATTATGAAAAAATAAAAATTCCATAAAATCGTGTCATTAAAGTAATTTTTTCGGTGAAGTTGACAGATTTTTTATTTTTATGCCAAAATATGTAAATTCGTTACTATAGCAATATTATGTAAAAAAACACGTTTTGGAGAAGTAGGTTTATACGCCCTTATACGTGTCCAATGAACATTGTCCATGCTTGATATGTTAAATATCAGTATGTTAAACTTTTAGTATATTGAAATGTTTAACATCATTTATTAAATATGTGTCAGTTAAAAATACAAAATAATAATAATTTTTAAAGTATTGTTGCTAATGATTGCATTTAATAAATGTTGTGCGTATTTGCAGTCCTTTTAGCGGTTACACGTGATATTTTACAACTACTTAATTAAGTGTAATTAAGTTATTTATACTGAAATTAATATTAATAAATTGAAAAAAAAAAAACTGCGTTGGTGAGAGCATCTTAATTCTACTAAATTAAAATCACACAATTTTGCGTTGCCAGTAATAAACGACGAGGTATATTATACCTTATTATTCAGTTGAAATTTTTATAAATAATAATGTACTTATCTTTTAAAAATATTTAATAAATAATGATTTTGTGGTAAAAACATTTGTACCTAAAATAATAATTTTAATTCTGTGGCAATAAGGAAATACTACATAATTATTTTTTTTGCTTTTTATGGTAGCTGTTTTGAAGTTTAAATCTAAATAAAAAAATTAGTAGAAGAATAATTATAAAAACAAATTAAATGTATATATGTGAAAAATTTATGTAAGGTTTATATATGCTATATATTACATAAATATTTGCTGTCACTAAAGAAATATCAGCTATAAATAATTTATGTTTTTTGGTTACATTTGTGTACATTTGTTTTAAACATTTGGGTACATTTATTTTTAACATATCAAATGTTATTAATTTTTTCCAAAAATGTTTTTTGATTATTTTATTTTATTAGTTCAAAATGTTTATCTTCCAATTCATTTATATTTTACTTTTTTTGTAAAAGTTTGAATATATTATTATTCCTATTTTTTATATAAAAAGACAGTTATGTTAACAAATAAAAAAATAAACAAATTTTATTTGATGTTAATTAAATTCAACCAATTTAATTCATAAAAACAAAAATCTGATAAAAACAAAGTTAGTAATGTAAACATTCTTCATCGAAGCTTTCAAAATAAACATCATGATATGCTTCAGGGATATTATCCTTATCCTTATGAATCCTTATTTAAACTGTTATAAATTTGGAAACTTTTAATTTGAAATTATAGGTAAACCCTTCACTTTTTCAACTGTTGTATTATTTAGTTTTAGACCACTTTTTATAATATTTAGTGTTTCAAATGGCTTTTCTTCCGTTAAAGAATTCTTATATTCAATTGATCCAATTTTCGAATTTGAATATCTTAACTACTTAAATTTTTTCCAAACAAATTTTTTTTATCATTCTTTTTGAATGAAAAATAATTTTTTGCCATTAACCCAAAGTAAAAAAAATTTGTTTTATTTTTACCGCAAACTTATTTTTTATCCCAATGGATCGGACAAACAGATTCCAATTGCACGAATGATGAATTTTAATAGTAATTGTTTTTTTTTTCTTTCTATAGGAACGTGATCAGTATCACATTCCATATGTGTATGTCTTGGTTCCAAAAACTTATGATTAATAGTTTTAGTCTTCTTGTTTATGTGAAGAAAATAAGTAAACGTTACACTTATTTTCCAGCGCACGAGTCACTATAAAAAATTATTGTGTATCGATATCATTACTTAATGCTATAATATTTAAATGGTTGAAAAGACAAGATACTATTCCGTTAGTAAAACTTTCTCCTTTTACTTCGTGCCACATAAAACTAACCCTATTGTTTTATGTTTATAATCATGTACAGTTAAATTCAATGTGTTGTATTTTTATTATTTTTAATTTCTTTTGTTTCCTCTTATAGTACCTCAATTACTTCTGTATCAGAATATTCCATTTATCGTCTGGGAAATTATATATATTTTCTTCTGAATACTCACTAAGTTAATTCAAAAATAACATTTTTTCTTTTAAAATTACGAATCCATAAATATTCAAGTCTGTCTGATTTTGCAAGTTTGGAGCGTGAAATTCTTAATCAAATTATCCTTTCCATATTATTTTGTATTTTCGATTTTTCCATTTTATTTATTCAATGAATATCTATTTTTATAATTTTAAAGTATGTAAGTGAATAAAATTATTCAACTTGTCCTCAGAAAAAAGCATACTTGAGTCATAAATTTTTCCTTTTCATATTTCTAATTTCAGAAAAACAACATATAAAATTACTAATTTACAGAATAAACACACACCACTTTAGAAAAAATTCTTACACAGAAAAAAGTTTGAACATAAATATAAAAATTTACATTCATTGATTTCTGTTCATTAAAACTTTTTTTATATTTTTTCAAATGAATCAAAAGTCATGAAGACTGAAAAAATTGTTTAAATTTTCCTTTATATTTTCAATTTGTAAAAACTCTTTGAAATTTTCTTCGGAAAATTTTAAGTTTTCAATAATTTTTAGCTTCATTTTGGAAAAGAACAGAAGCCTTTTATCAAAACGATGTGCTGCAGAATGCGAGCGAAGTTATGCAAATTTCCAAACAATATTTTTTTACAGATTTTCCTTGGAACTTTGCCATTTTAAGGGGTTTTTTGTTATTATTTTCATGTATAACTATTTTCAATTACCATTTGCTATCAACAATAATAAAATTAAATCAAAAATTTAACAAGATTTCTCCAAATTTCCTAAAATTTTCATTATGAACAATTTAATAATATCTATGAACAAAATTTTATATTTTATGAAAAAAAAAAAAAATTGGGAAAAAAAGTTATGTTCGATTCATAATATTTATGAAAAAAATTTTAAAATGTATGTATTTTTTTTTCTCCGTGTATGCGTATTGTATTTTATAATTTTTAAAATTTTTCAAAATACATATCACAATATAAAGAAAAATATAAGAAGTTTAGGAAAGAAAAATAAAAATTGATTTCAATTAAGAAATTGCTTATACTAATAAAAATTTTACTTGGTTTTGCTTGAATCATCAAAGTAATCATATGAATTAAGTGCAAATAATTGATTTTCTGTATTAATGTTAATTAATTTTTATAATCAAACCAATTAAATTTATGATTGAGATTTTTCTAAAAAGTAACTAATATATTTATTAATGAATAAAAAGTATTACTAAATGTTGACCATTGCTCAAAATATTTGCTTTAATAATTTCAATTTTCAATTTATTTCATATTTAATATGTTACATCTCAGTTTTACATAATTAGTTCTGAAGAGTTTAAGATTAGTATCTTTTTCTACTTAATTATAATATATTTCGATAGTTATTATATATATATATATATATATATATATTGACAAAATTATATTATATTGGAGGTAAAAAAAATTTAGCAAAATCCTATTTAAGCCTCCTTTTTGATTTTATTTATATTTTGTTTTCTTTTTTTAATTTTATAAAAACACTTATTCTAAATCTTAACTACGTAAGTTGAGCTAGCTCATTAATATGATTATAAGAAGAGTTTTGGCACCTGGTATTAAAATTTTCATTTAGTCTTGAAAGTCTATCTTTAACTAATTCTATATCTGCAAGAGAATGAGAGAGAGGTTATATATTAGTTTTAATAATTTATTCTGCGATATTTCTAACCTGTTTAAGTGACAGTTAGCACTGTTCGACCAAACAGGAGTTGCGTAGTAAATAACGGCGTGAAATATTGATTTCAGTATTAACATTTTATTCCTAATGCTTAAAGCAGAATTTCTATTTATAAAAGGGTATAGCATGCGTGTGAGTACATTTACTTTATTTATTATATAATGAATGTGGTCTTTGAATTTCATTTTGGAGTCCAGTATCACTCCAAGATATTTAACTTTCTCTTCCCATTGAATAGAGCAATTATTAAACATAATGTAGCTTTGAGGCAAAAAAACATGCTTTACACTTTTTGGAAAAATATATTGCCTGTGTTTTGTCAGAATTCAACATTATTTTCCACTTGTTAAAATAACATTGTAATTCTCTTAAAGCTCTCTATAGGTTAGTTAATACGTCTATCGAGAGTATTTCGGAGCTGAGCACCGCTGTGTCATCTGCAAAGACTGACACAGTGCACTAATCTAATTGGGGGAAATCTGAAGTTTACAAGTTATTGGAAACAAACAAGAGCCTTGCGGACAACCTGCTGCAATAGAATACGAATTAAAAAAAGTCGAAACAATATAGACTTTGAAGGAGCGTGATTTAAGAAAACTTTTAACTATCTTTATAAGGTACATGGGAAATCCAAAATTTATCATTTTAAAAATCAGGCCGTCATGTCAACTGAGTCAAATGCAGCTTTGACATCTAGTAATGGCATACCAGTTAATTTTTGAGCATTAAAATTCTCTTTAACTAAGTTTCTTATTCTAATCAGTGGATGGGCAGTATTGTGTTCTCGGCAAAAGCCAAATTGCTGAATTTTCCTTAATAAATGTCTATAAAATGCATTTAAATTCTTTATTGAATAATTGCAAATATTTATATAAAATATTTTACAAAAATCTGTGCAAATAAAATGTATCAAAAATATTGATATACATACGTAAGTATGTGCAAAATGTATTTAAAATATGACATGTAAAAGTTTATATGCGATGTATTAAATGTACGTAATATAGTTATATGTCCTTAAATTTTAACATAGATACTAATTTCACGGAGAGATCGTACAGTAGCAGGATACTGAATTATACTGGATGGAAAAAAATGTCTCTGGGTAACCTAAATAATGATACATCGACAAACCGTTAAAAATGTACTATGTATCCTTACTTAAAAAAGTGCACCTTTAAGACAAATTACTTTCTTGATTTTTCCAGCATCAATGACGAGAAGTTTAGAATAACACGTCAACATATGTCAGTAATAATAAAAATATAACTAAAAAGATGTTCTTACCGAGTAACTAGCAACATTTTTGTGTTTTATATCACCAAATCGAATACACCATCGCAGTCTGTTTTACCTTAACAAACAATCAATTAAGCTCAGCAGAATAATTAAAAATCTTTGGCACAAAATCACATTTTATTATGGAATATAAAAATATTTTTTTCACTTTTTAAAATTTATAAAAACTGTTAATAGTTTTGAAAAGTAATACCATAAATTTAGAATGTTTATTACAATAACATATTATTTAATTAAACGTGTTCTAAGAATTAAAAAAAATATATATTAAGGGAATATTTTTTCTGTGTTGGAAAATAATTTTTTTTTTTACTTATTTAAAAACGGAAGAACACCATATTTGGGATATGTAATTAAAAGTCATTGATAAAATATAATTTTAAAAATATGTAAAAAGAACATAAGGAAACATATTATATTATTATTTTGCCTAGAAATATCTCCTAAAGTACTGGGCAGGTTCTTTGAAAAATACAATGTGCAACAAAGTACAAAAACAAAAAAAAAAAAAAAAAAAATGATTTCGACATATCTTAATTTATTTACTTTTTCCTTTTGGCCACAGAATTATCAAAGAGATGCAGATAAATAATATATTTGTTTAAAACTTTAAATACGATATTTTTCAAACTCCTAAATTGAACAAAGGACATCAGTATAATTTTAATCAACTCTCCGCTATTTACTCATATTGCTTTAGTTCGTTTTATTTGTAATTATTCACTTATTTTAACTTTTTGTTTTTAATGGAAAGATTAATTTAACATATTTAACATATTTTTTAATGTTTTTCAAACGAAATGCCACTTAAATAATGTGGCTGGTTGTTAATGCTTGAGGTAGATTCAGAGGATTTAATGAAATGTACTTTAAAAATTTAATAAATTATTTACTAGCTACTATGTGGACTAAATAAAGTAGCAGTGCCAGTCAAAATAACAGCACCATAAGTTCTTTTTTCTAAGAAATATTCACATTTGATGAGATGGTGATACATTTCTTGGTCAAACAAGTCTTAAATTGAAGAATTTGAGAGCAGGAGATTATATTGATATGAAGGGCAATATGCAAATATATAAAAAAAAAAAATATTCAAAAAAATTAAGCAAGGGCAGTTGTTTTCAAATATCATGATTCGGCTACTATACCTTGAGGCTCATTAGTGAAGAAAAACTGAGATATATTTCTCTATATAACAATAAATAATTGATAGAATCAAAATTTCATAAGACTTAAAGGAAAAGCCGTGAATTCAGGCCCCAATAATCCGAACAACTGAAGTTGATTGGTTTAAATGCGGTTTTGAAGCGTAAGATCCTTGTAATGAGATGGGTACCACAGGCCCCAGATGATGATATAATTAAAAATAATATGGTCAGAATTAGAGAAAAATGTTATCGAAACATTAAATAATATTAGATGCTACCAGAAAAGGCATATTTGGCATGGTAGATAAAATAATCAAGCATTAATGCTAATAAGAAAGCAGACCAACATAATTTTCTTTAATACTAAAATATTCATTTTGTCATCAACAGGGCAACCAAAAAAATTCTCCAAAAATGGTGTTTTATACGCATAGAAAATTCTTTTAAAATCGTCAATATTATCCTAAAATATTACTTTTTCTGACTACATTTTAAATTATCAACTATTCGTACTAAAAATAACTTAATTTTTTTTAGCAACGGCTAAAAATATATTTTCTTTTTTGTAATTTAAAATATTCAAAGTTAATACATTGTATAAAAAATACACAATTTCTATCAATTTATAACATCAAAATTGTTAGGGAATCGGAATTGAAAGACGTAGGTGGCTGCAAAACGAAAATTTCGCTAATGGCAAATTAATTAAAAAATCTATTGGTTGAAAAATATAAAAAAAAGTCTCTCTTAAGTGGAAAATTATGCTCGTTAGTGTAATATATGCAAAATAGTTCTCTTAAGAATAAAATATGCAAAAATGTGCCAATTAAATTAATTAAAAATAAGGCATATTAATTAAAAAAAATCTATTGGTTGAAAAATATGAAAAAAATCTCTCTTAAGTGCAAAATATGAAAAATTATGCTTGTTAGTGTAATATATGCAAAATAGTGCTATAGTATAAAATATGCAAAAATATGCCATTTAAATTGCTAAAAAATAAGGCTTTCTATGAAAATATGACAAATTACGCAGCTTCGCCTTAAATATAGAAAATAAGCTGTTAAAAATGGATAAATAAATAACAGTTTGGTTCATAAGAAGCCCAGGAAAAGATATGATTTTGAATACTTTTGGTTGCAACGGACATCAATCATAATAATCGTAGCATTAATAAATTTTAATATTTTTCTTGGTAATTTAAGAATTATTCCAATGAATTCAAAATTGGTATTATTTTTTTGAAAGTCCATTTTCATAGCATTCCAAATATTTTATAACTTTTTAACAAAACTTATGCGAAATTTTAATTTATTATTTTACTTGTATTTAATCTATCATAAAGATATATTTTCGCAATAAATGATCAGAAATAAATCAAACAGTTTTTGTATAATACTTATTTAAAATAGAATATATAATGTAGTATTATTTTATTGATCGCAGCTGTATGTATCTAACTTGTTGGAAAACAAAATAACAATTAATGAAATTTTAAACAATGCACATATATGTATGTATATATGTATGTATGTATGTAAGTTTGTATGTAAACGTGAAAAAATATATATAAATTTGATAAATTGGAAAAAACTTTTTACAAATTTAATTGAACGTTCTTAAATAAATACAAAAATTAAATATTTGCAGTTAGAGATCGCAATTTCCCAGATTTTTTGATTTCCCGGGCTAGCGAGAATATTTGTTCGTCTTCCCGGGATTTCCGGTATTCCGGACTATAATGATCACAACTCCCATTACTTGAATAACTTAGATCCAAATAGGATATGGCTCTTTGCATTAGCAGATTTTTGTATAACGGGATGCATTGAGAAAAGGAAATTTGATCAATTGCTTAATCTACCGATTAATCAACTCAAATATTGAGATTGTATTGCGATAGTGTGTGTATATGAGAAGTATATGACTTGAAAGAGTTTTGAAGATATCAACACAATATTCAGCAATATTTTTATTCTTATTTAAAAGATATGTACCATAAAATTATATCATATTTGCGACAGATAAGTAGAGATATCAGAAATTAAATAACAAAATGTTTACTCACACATTGATATTATCAAAACATTTTTTAGCAAGTTTCGTAAATCTCCTTAAAAATTTAATTTAGAACTTAATAATTCTGAAAAAAGTGGCTGATGATCACTTCTTCCGAAACATTTCGGAGTGTTTAAAACGTGATTCAAAAGGTATTAAATTGTTTCTTTCTTTAATAGGTTGGTCCAAGATTGTATGAAAATAACCAAAGGGTATCGCATATTTAAACGAATAATATAATATCTTGGCCAAATTTCAACTTCCTATGATTATTGGAACAAGATGTTAGACATTCATTTAATTTTAAATTTTTATGAAATTTCTTTTGTTTTCAATATTAACGTTATACATAAAACGATAGATAAATAAACCAATATTTTGTAAATTTTCCAACAAAGTTTATGTGAAAAAAATACATTTTATTAAAATTTGTTTTTTTTCCATAATTTTAGGTACGTTTAAATCAACCCTAAGCTTTGGTTCGTTGTCTGTTAAAGTTCCCTACAATATCCCTTATAAAATAATCGCTTTCAGGTTATAGATCCGATAACCCGTTCTTATACATTACAGATAATATTTTCTATAGCCTTTTACTTTAAATTTATATGAATAATTTGTCGGGCTCGTTATCTACTCCTAATTTCTTAATGTTTTGTTATACTACTGATAAATTTATAACTTAGTTATATTTAAAATGTTTAAAAAATTCTTTCAATAAATTATACTTTTTTAAATGCTAGGCTTTAGTGCTGAAATTTTATTAAAATGTTTAATATAATTTATGATATAGAGTCATCCCATATAAATCATCTAATGAATTGTACATAAAAACTTACTAATAAAATTGTTGCTAAAAACCCAAATGGGTTTTAGTATAATTTTCTTTAAAATATATAAGTTTTGTTAAATATATAAGTTTTCGTTAAAATTCTTGCAGTTTTCTTTCATTTAATTACCTTTAAATTCCGAGGAATATTGGACGAAATCCAGGGAAAGCGGGATATGAAAAATTGCAAATTTCCCGGGAATCCCGGGGCGGGAAATCCCTGAATGCATTCTCTATTTACAGTGAAAACGATGGAAAAAAATTAAAATGATTTTAATAAAAAAATATAAATGGATAAGCCTTCACGATAGAAATTTAGAAATTTTTCTAAATTTGAATAAATTAATTAGGTCAAATAATAGCAGTTCTTTTTAGAAAATTCATTTTCCAACTAATTATTTGAAAAGCGCTTAGTTAATGTACTTTATTCAGCTGCTTATACCCGCTTCAAGTGTTGCCGTGTACCCGAACCAGTAAACGGTAGCTTTTTTTTGTTGATTTTAAAGATTTGCTAAATGTATCACAAAATTTCTTCCTTTTGTTACTATTTTTTAAATCTAGGATATCAGAAAATGTTTTGGAAGAACTAAAAGTGCTTGCTGTTTGAATTAACAAGTAGTCAGGTGATATATTTACATGTTTGGAGTTAAATATATACTAAAACTGTATGTATAATTAAATCAGATAAATAATTAAGCATTCCATTTACAAAAACTTTAATTTTATGCGATAGAAATCTTCCAAAATAAGAAAAATAAATAATAAGAGAAAAATAAGATAAGGAAATAATTCTAAAATATAAAATGTTCACCGCCTCAAAAGTAGAACTAAATAATAAGTGCAGAAAATGCACTTTTAATTATTAATATTTTTCCTAAAAAAGTAAAAATAAATATCTTTTTAGCAGGATAAATATTAATTGTTTTTGAAATTTTATCCAAGTATGTTTATTTAATTTTTTATAAAAATTACTTGTATAAACATTTCTTTAAGAGGAAAACTTCAAAAGTGGTGAACACAAATCATTATGAAAAGGACACTATCCTAGCTCTGAAGTTTCCATTTTCTTAAGATGCTTTAAAATTTGTCAATCAAATCAGTCGCTATTTATAAATATAATTGCTTATTACTTTGTGAGGGTTAAGCCTATAAGCTGAAAATACACTTTTTTAACAAAATCATTTTAACCGGTTTAACCGTTTTTCAAGTAGGCGGTTTCTTTTAAACAATAGTTTCAAATAAATAAAACATAAAAAATAGTTTAAAATGGCAGATAAAAACAAAAAATTATTAGTTATATTTTCGTTAAAAATCTCAAATATCCAAAATTTTACTTCTAAACTTTCTGCTTTAAGGGTTAACATTGTTTAAATTCTTTAAAAATTTCGGAAAATACTTTTTAAAATCTATAATTTCCATTAATCTGTATAATAGTCTATAAAACAGCATAGCTTCAGCCTAATTTTTTCGAAATTAGTTTAACAAAATTTAAAAAAAAAAAATTAAATTGGAATTTTGAAAATCATAATTTTTAAATAAAATATGGTAAGAGTATTATACTTTTCTGCAGGAATTCAGTTATTATGACTCAAATTTGATCAAAAATAGTATTTTATTTCAACATTTAAAAAAAAGTTAAAAATTTGTATGTTGCTCACACAAGTGTTCGAAATCATGTTAAAGGTTAGGGGAACTTTAATGCTTTATGTCCAGATTACATTTATTTTACATTTAATTTGAAAAAAGAGCTGATATTAACAAAATTAAAAAAAGAAATATTCTATCACTCTAATAATTTGCACACTATGTTTTTTACAAAAAAAAATATATATATATATAACCATTATACGGTCGAAGTTTGAAATTCGGCTTTTTAGAGCAGTCTAGTTCACCCTTTTATGCTTCATGGACCCTTTTAAAAATTTTTGTTTTTATTTTAAATAAAATTGCGTTACCAAAATTCATTTATTTATTAAATATACATAGAAAAAAAAATAAAAATGGACTTGAATTACGAAATTGATAAAATTAATTAAATTTTTGTTTGATTTTGCTTCCATCACCAAAATGATACCATTAATTAACTGAAATAATAGCTTTTCATTAAAGTTTCAATTAATATTTTAATTGATTTAATAAGAACTATAATTGAAGTTTCATTTGAAAAAAATCAAAATATTTATTGATCTTATTCTAAAATTAATTAAATTTGTACGATTGCTTCTCTTGATAATAAAAGACTAATTTTATCAAAATTATTTATTGCTTTATTACAAATATTAAAATAAAAACTTCTTTACAATTACAATGTATTTAGAGCAAAATGTGTGAAAATCTACATCATGTATTACATGTAATGAATATAATGAATTTATACTTGATTTCCGGGAAAACTTATAATAATCGGTCATCATCTCAGTGGTACGCTCCAAAAAGGGATTATAATAATCACTTTATAACCTAAGGGATGACGTACCAATAAAACCATTAAATATCATACGATAGCCTGTCTAAAGAAATGGTAAAAGTAATTGATATGAACCTACTCTTTATATATAAATCTTCGTCCAAAAAGCAGCGTGTTGATACAAACCTGGTCCATGCTGGGAACATTTTAGTACAATAACACCGGATTGATTTCTAAACTTGTCAAATTTTAAAATCTTATACATACACAGAAAAAAATAAAAGTGAACTTTAATTACGAAATTGCTTATATTAATTAACTATACTAATTGATCTTTTATTAAATTAATAAGAATTATGATTGAATATTTGCCTAAGATTAACTAAAAATTTATTGATTCAATTCCATAATTAATTAAATACATTTTTTAATAAAAATACACGCATTTAAATATAATCATTTATTGAATTATTAGAAATATTTAAACAATACAATACAAGTAAAATTTAACGAAAAAATATTAAAACTCCAAATTTTATTGAGGGAAACGAAACTTGGTACATATATAATTTCGTCTTGGCTTCATATGCATCCTGTTGAAATCACAGATAATTACGTATAAATCAAATTTTTATAGCCTTTGACCTAGAGTACCTCATATAGCTTAAATGTGATTATTAGTGACTTTTAAAAGGGTTTATAAGACGCCAAGACTGAAATATATGTCAAGTTTCATTTTCCGTCATTAAATTTTGATATTATATACTTATTTAACTAGGTTTTACAATAATGTATGTAATGTATGTGTAATGTATAAAATGTATACTCTTAATAATACGTTTAAATGTTTGTACTTGTATTTAATTCCCAAAAAATTATTATAAAAGCATTCACCTCTGCTGGATGTTCCAATAAAGATCATGATATCCTCTGTGAGTGACCTTGCGATCTAGTTCGAGATATCAATAACAATATAACAGATGTCAGAATAAATCGTCAAAAACAATTAATATGAACTTACCTTATATACATATATAAATAATCTTTAATAGAACAGCTTTGAAACAAACTAGGATCTTGAAATTGTATACATACCAATGGCGGAAATATCTACAATATCATCAAGAGATTAATAATCTTATCAAATATTTACTTACCAAACAATTATACATTTAACATGTCACCGAAGATGAGGAAACTATGTAAATATTTCGTATTGCTATTTTTTTAATGGTATATTGAGCCCAAATAGTTGAAAATGGTTGGAAATTGCATTATATCTTTATACCTTTTTAGAGCTGCCGACTTCTGTCAAAAATAATTAAACCTATTAGTAAGTTAATTACATTAATTAATAATATAATTAAATTTCAATATAAAATTAATTATTCATTTTATTAAATAATTATTTTGGATAATTTTTTCTGTGTACCTAATAATTCCTAATTCATATCATCCTTAAATCAATACACGGCTCACAAAAAGGTCAAGCGGTTTGAAATCGACGATTTCTAACAAAATTTATTTTCCTTAAAAATATATATTTTTTTTTTATTAATAAATAACTTTTATTAACTTTAAATTTAAAATGAATTAACAAATTAATTAAACCATTTTATGCAATATTTTTTTCTGTGTAAAAATTATAAACCTTTTCAAGCTCATAAACAATTAAAAACTATTAAATGTAATGAAATGTCTTTGTTTTTACTAACTTTTTAACATTGGGGAAATTACCTTTTACTTAATTTTCCGCATCCAAACGTGATCTAAATTTGAATTTTATGCAGTGTAGGGCAGAAAAGCTAGTTTCACATAAATATGTTGATATAAACTGTAGGAAATGTTTCAACGCTTCAATTCCAAGCAACGTATAAACTTTGAAATATTTTAAACGAAAATATTCAACCACTATAGATTCAATGACACCTTTGGCACACGAATTACTCATATTATTTAGTTCTATTGATTTTTCTTAAAAAGTTGTCGGATATGTCATCAATAGCATTGTTGAATGGATTACGAAGTAAACTGGTTTGGCAAGAATTGGTTTTAAGCTCCAGATAATATCGGGAAAATTCGTTGTGAAGTGAATCTAAGTATATTATTATACTTTCAGCAGTAGAAATGAGGAATATTTTGGTAGAGGTAATTAAAGACGTCTTTTTCAGAAATTTTGCATATAAAAACACTTACTGCCCTGTAATTTAATGTTAATATTGTTTAAGGTCTTGAAACATTTAGAGATATAAGGAAAGCAATATATAAGAATAGTTTTCTGCAAACTTTTTTATACAGATCTTAATTTTTTTATAAAAATAGGATGTCTACTCCTGCATGCAATTCGTATATTCTTTTCAGTATATTTTCCTTCGAAATCATACGGACATTAATGTGAAGTAGTAGTTTCTTAAGTCCTGCATTAAGGCAAAAGTTTTTATAAAATAACTAGGTCTATAGCAGTTTGAAGAGCAGTTTTAAATATATCAGGTAAGGCTTTCGTAGCAAATACTTGTTGGTAGATTACGCAATCAGATTTAAGTAATTTAAAATCCTGACCATGATCCTATCATTGATGCTGCCCCATTTATCCATCATTGCACTACAGACCATCAATTTATTCTTTCATAGTTAACTGTCGGGGGAATTCTAATGACTTTTTATTTTGTGGGTTTATCTAACATTATAGTCCAAACAACAGAAAAACATGGCTTAACCAATTGTTTAAGCTTTATTTGCTTTTGTTATTGTATGAAGCTTCAAAAGATTTTTCCCCATTTAAATGACAGGCAACTATGGAATCCTTGGTCATAGTTACATGTTCCGAAAAATAAAAAATATATCATGTACAATAATTCCACACACACTTCCGATTTCTGTCGTGAACCTCCTAGAATGTTACTGCGGACCCCCATTTGAGAAATCTTGGTCTAGTGTACATGTGTACATATTTTTTTATTCAATTTGGTACGAATGAGTAATGTTTAATTTAAAGTGCTTTTGTGCAACTAATGATACACAGTGGACCCAAATCGATTTTTTTAAATAATTCTGTAACTTGTGAACCGTTGAAGACATGTAACTGGTTACTTCGGGTATGTATTTTTTTTAATTCCCCAGGTAAAAACGTTCATATATTCTTATATATGGTTGTGTATGAAAATATATAGAAGTATATGGTTGTATATATGAAAAGTATGCAGTAATATTTGTAATATATCGATTCATATATTAAACCATATATGAATAATATAACTATATATGGAACTATATATGAGAATTTATATTGATATATGGTGTCATATATGACATATTTTTTCGTATATATATACATATATGACCTACACCAAAAATACTTTTTCGATGCCGATCTGTTTGTTTTTTTATTTTTTTTTTCTTGTTTAACATATTTATTCAAACTTCTAACTTCTTTTTTTATAAACGATATCTATCATTTTAAATACTGTTGCTACTAAAAATTTACGAAATAATAAGTAACCCTTTTAACTTTGTTTTCAAGTGATTTTGTAAAACTATATATCGTTAACTGATTTAACTATTTCAATGATATTTAATACATACAACATATATATTTGAATACCAAATAAATTGTTTGGTGCCTCTGATAAAGAGTGTTTGTGAGTTTAATAAAAACAGGAATTTAACATTAAAAAAATAAAATTAAAATAAATTTTTTATAAGATTGGGAATGTAAAAAATCAAACGAAACTTTAATAAAATTCTTTTTTGAAAATTTCTGGTTCTCCTATCATTATAAGAAAGTCAATTATTATATTCAAAAGAGGGTATGTATGGAAATATATTCGATCAATATCCTCTCGCGCTTGCTATTATTGTTTTGTATAAGGATGTTGCAAATCTAATTAAGGACAGTTAGAAATTCAAAGTAAAAGCAAGTAAGCAGCAATCTTAATTTTTTAAGATGACAATCTGCTACTCATTAAATTCCAAAGAAGGTATGTACGTAAACCATTTTGATGAATATGATATATATACATACTGAATGTATGTATATATGTTGGTCTATTGGAAATCAAGTTATGAAGAGCAATTACGTCACGAGGAGGAATCAAGTCACGAAGGGCAATACTTTATATACAAGTGCAAAATATTTATTGTATATGTATGTACTTTTTATTTTTTAATAAAATTTATAATAAAAAATATTTTAATAATCATTCACAATAGGGCCTTACTTATCAATAAATATATGGATATATGTATAGCTTCAATTTTCGCATCCAAATATATATGGATTATAATATATGTTGTATATATGATTCATACATATTTATTTTAGCTGGGTCGCCAAAAATTTATTTATGACTTGAATGTCAAAAAATATTGCATATCGGTAGTCCTTGTAAATCTCTATAAAAATGCTTATATATGTAGGTTATCTACTTTCATTTTTGGCCTCGTTTTTTTAAGTTTTTTAAACTTGCGACCCTTAATTTCTTGAAAATAGTCAATTGATTTCTTACAAAATTCGAAATAATAATGGTGCAAGAATCATATAAATATGTTTACCCGATAAAAAGTTATATTAATCTAAGTTTGAAACTTTAAATAAAAATTTACTTTTTTGAGGTTACTTTCAAAAAGGTGGTAATATTCTTTCACTTCTAAAATATTTTATTACTCCAAACAACATAATTTTTTAAAGGTTTTAAAAGAAACCTTAGCGTTCATACGTCCAAAGTAAAATCGAAGAAGCTTTGGTTAATGGTGTCCCCCTAAGCCCTATCCAAATTTTCTCAACTTCGAATAAGTTTGAATATATATATATATATATATATATATATATATACATAGATATTGGCTATATACCCTATGTTGGTTAAACACATAAAAAATGAGCCACGCCTACAACGGCTGAGAGATAATTTCAATGAAAAAAAATTTGTTTTTGAAATAAATTTTCCCAGGATTATAATTTCGTGTACGAAAAACTAGGAGTGTTTTTACTTCCTTGATTTTATACCAAGCTTTTGCATATTGTGCCAAATTTAAATTGAAATGCTCTTGGCTTTAACATTTTTAAATTTTAAAAAGACAAATTAAAAAACGTTTTTTAAAATAGGCTTGGTGGGAAACCATTACCCAAAGAGCTTTCGGTTTTACTTGGCGTTTACTTTACTTTTTTGTTTTACGTTAAGATATCTTCTCATATCTTGATATATATATATATATATATATATATATATATAAAGGTGGTAATAATATTTCACTACATATATATATATATATATATATATATATATATATTTATGTGTATATATAGATATATATATATATATATATATATGTAGTGAAAAAAATTATTACCACCTATATATATATATATATATATATATATATATATATATATATATATCAATCAAGATATCAAAAGATATCTTAACGTAAATACTTCCAAGTAAAAGTAAAACAAAAAAGTAAAGTAAACGCCTTTTAAAAAATCTCGGGGCTCAAGTTAATTCCCCCAAGTTTAAAAAAAACTTAAAAAAACGAAGCCAAAAATGAGAGTAAAATTTGCTTCCATCTAAACATCTCTTAAAAGGATGGAAATAAGCTACATATGTAAGCAAATTTTTTTTACATTTCGGCCATAAATTAATTTTTGGCGAATTTTTAGAAAAATTACATAACCGAGGTGACCAATTTTGGATGTGTACCCTCTACTCCCGTGACTCCCTAGGGATCTCATCCAAATCAAAGCGAACACACCTCAGCCTTGACCATGTAAAATTTTATTTAGATATCCCTAGCGGTTCACAAGTTACAGAATTATTAAAAAATTGCTTTGGGACCACTGTGTGATATTTTCGTCTGTAATTGAATTAGCAAAGTGTTATAATTCATAAACGAACCAAAGTAAATAATTTGTGTTATTTTTTTTTCCTCTTTTAGGGATATTTAATCTGTTTACATATCAGTGAACCAAATAAATTAAAATGTAAAATAAATTGTCAAATTCATTTTAGGAAACGTCACTCATATTAAAAATAAAATGTTTTGAACGCTTATTTTAAGAACTTTGGTTTGTTTCCGTAATTTTGGGTAAAGTGTGGTAAAATGAGAGGAAGGTATTTTATCTCCCACAAAAATACAACAACGTATATAATTACGGGAACACAAAAATCCAAATTGTTTTCCCAGAAATAAAACATCATAACAATGTTTCAAAAATTTGTATGTGAATATAGTTTTCTTTTTCAGCATGTTGAATGTTTTTAAATTTGTAAATGAAACTTTCTCTTAGTAAGAAAAATAAATAATTTTTTTTCATTTTCGTTAGACTTTTTTTTATTGTATATTTTTATTTTTTAATTATTTGACAATTTACATAATCTACCCGAAGAAATATTCTGGCATAGATTAATATCTATATATTTTTGTGAGAGTAAAAAAACCTGATTCAATTGTCAAAATCCTAATTCATATAACAACAAAATACATGTAGTAGCATACATTCTGTTTTTGTGTTTTGAAAAAAAATGAGTAATTTTTTTGAAAATTTATTTCGAAGTGCCTCTCATATAAACTTCTAGTTGTATTCTATGTATTCTGGGCTGTGTCGTGCAAGAAGTAAAAGAACATTATTGTCTCAAAATAGCTCTCATTTACCTAATTTTCGAGTACGGGAACGCTTTTCGGTAACATTTATAACCCACATTCTCGCAATTTAGAGTACGGGAATAAAACTTATATATTCGTACGTATTTTTGAAGGAGATTTAAAATTACAACCCTTAATTTGGGCCATAACATTTCTTGAAAATAATCACTAGATTTCGCATTTATTTTACTACAGATTTGATTATTTGTAGAATTAAACCAATAATTATTTCTGTTGATTTGAAACTAAATATAACAATTGTAAACGTATTTCAATGGATTTTATTAAAAGCATTGGTTTCACCTTTTCTTGTATTTTCTAAAATATAGGAAAAATCATTAACACAAAGCAATTTTTAGCCCGTTGCTATTTGTTGATTTATTTTAAATAAAAGAACCCTACATGAACTTTTTAGCATACAACATTGATGATATGTTCTGATGATGTGATTGTATTAGTAAGTATTTCGAAATCTACCACAATTTAGCTTCCTTTACACAGGATATAACCGCCTTAATATTCTACTTCTTTTATAAAATGATACCAAGCAATTTATTATAGTGAAGTATTTATTTCTTACCAATATACTGCAATTTTAATTTTATACTCGTACTCTAATATGTAAGTTAAAATATAAATTTAAACATTTTTAACATTTTCTGCAAATCTTCTTCAATATTTTTCCCTAAAAGTAAATCAAATCGTAAATAACCTAAAATAAAGTACACAAAATCGAATACAAATCCGAGTACTTGGAAAATTTTCTGTGGGAAAAATATAAATTGAACAATTTTATATGGAAAAATTCTAGATGAAGAATTTATGGAAATTCCTACATGATTCAGTCATTGTTTAACCGACTTTGTTAATCTCAAATAGCGAAATTTTCAGAATGATATTAGATTGTAAATTTTACCGACTATAATTAAAATAAATTAATATAACATCCGAGTTAACTCAGTGGAGCTTTAAAATTTCATTCGGAGAGAAACATATATTTAATACTTAAATGGATATTATAATTGCAAAAGTTATTACTATTAAGTGATTTTATCTCTAATTAAAATTAATCAATTACATACAATTTTATATGAATCTTTTTTTTTCCAATTTACTAGGTTTCACTCATCCAATCGATTAATTTTCAATGACGTCATATATGTATACAAGTATTAGAAAATTTTTAAGTGTAATTAATTCAGTATTTAGAAAAATTATAGTGATTGCTTAATTTTATTGAATTATTTATTATATGACACTGTCTATAATGTAATCAATACTCCAATATTAATACATCAGAAAAATCTTTCACTGCCCTTTTGTTATAATTCTATTATCTAAAAGAATTAATCCATACTCTTATCAGGAAAATACATATGTAAGGAATAAAAGTCTGTTGCTACAATTTTGAAAATTTGATTATTTCCTAAGCATGTTTTCTCTTTAAAGCTTTCTGAAACCTCCAGATTACTTACCAAATTCAAATTAGTATTACCTATAAAACTCTTCGTCCTACAAATCCTAATGGAGCCACATTGTGAAATTTCTATCAGGGATTTATATATATAATTATCTAAGAATGTTTTCTCTTTCCAGGGCTTTCTGAAGCTCCCAGATGACTTAGAAAATTAAAATTCGGCTGGATGATTGAAACTATGATAAGAGTGGGTAGAGTGTGGTAGCTCTCATATACAGTAAATATTGATTATCAAGTATCTAACGAACTATTGTAGTGAATGTTTTTGAACATGATATTAAAACAAGGACGGTTTGTCTAGGGGAAGTGATAGCCCCCTTACATATTAAGAATATTTTTCATTAAACTTCGTAGATGAGATGATAAAGTGATAGCCCACACACAAACTAAATTTTAACTATCAAATATCCTAAGAACCATTATAGTAACTGTTTTGAAATTATTTATTAAACTGATTTGATGAAAATAAAATACAAAGCAAATGTAATTTTTCGCATACGAGGAGAACTCTTACAGTGAAAGTTCTTATCAATATTTTTAATACTTGATAACTTTTGTGGTAATATCTTTTTAAACAAACTGGTTACAAATTTGAATTAACAAGCGCATGAGCGCTCCTCAACTTAACACAAATATTGAAGCAGGGATTTATACTTCTTCTAATTATGCATACCTTGTGAACGGGATCATGTGTCCTAAATATTCAACGCAATATATAGTCTTAAGGTTTGGATTTTTTTCGCGAGGCACATTCGCAGTTGCATATGGAATAGCATGAATTATTGCGTGAACTTAGTTTTTATTACTTAATACTATAAAATCATAAAATAACTATAAAGGCGTATTAAAAATTGATTCAACGCAAAAATTTTATGGACTTTTTGAAAATTACGCAAAAATTTTTGTATTTCGATATAGCAAACTGCGATTTGTACAAATATATGTAAAGGTGCCGGAACATTGATAAATATAATTGATCGGGACCATAACCCAAGACAAATGTTGTTGATAATCAAAAAGGGGACTTTTTCAAAGTTCATTTTGTTAAGGCACATTGCATGAACAGCACGAAATTGACCATACATGGCATAATTAGTAGGTGTTTCTAATGCTTGAATGATATGCAGAGACGCATCAAAAAATTTCGAAAGAAAAAATTTTGTAGATCAAAAAATATTAGCTTGATTAAAAAAACCATCACAAATTTTTTCAGCATGGGTGAGGTACAGGTGTTTTTTCTTATTTCGGCGTCTCTTACTAACAGTTTAGCTTCCATTAACCAACTATAAAGTATCTATGGCCCGCATTATTTGGTATTTTTTGCAACCCAAAAATTAGGCAGTAATAGTGGGAAAAAGTGTTCACTTAGGTCTGCACTTTTTTACAAAAATTTAATGTATTGACTAATAAATCAATTTACTAAAAGAAATATAAATATTTTATTTCGCAGTAAGCATTTTAAAGTAATCCTTACACGACAGGTAAGTGTGCAGTGCAATGTAATTTCACACCGCAATATTAATATATGTATGGATATTCACTTAGCGTTGTTAACTAGTATAAGTACGGGTATTCAATTAGCGCTGTTTTCGCCTCCCCTTTTAAATGTCTACACATCAGCTATAGCAAGATTAGTATAAATATTGTTGTTACTATTGCAGTCACTTTATGAACCACCATATTTTTTGTATTTCAGACTACAAATTATAATTTTCCAGGTTTATTTTGTGGGTGTACGGCATTGCAATTTTTGTTTCATGGCTATTTTTTATAACGTTTAATATTTTGGAAAGGTTAAGTTCCATTAATGCTTTCTGCTTCTTATTATTGTTTCGAAAAATTGTCCCGTTGATGGTAACACTATCCGCGAATGTCGTTAGAACTGTGTCATTCACATTTATTGCATTTTCTTCGCCAATACATGTATTAAGAACATTATTTAAAAGTATTGATCTATCAAATATTTATTCTATGGGTGGTATATGATCTACTGATTGTGTTAAGCAACATGCCGTGTTCTTATTTAATAGTTGGAAAAGGCACGCTTGGTTTACCTCACGGCAGATTTTTGCTGATGTTCTACGTGGGTGGTATAGTTAATACATTTCGAAGCTTAGTTCAATTTTAGTTTTCTTATAGAATTATTATGAATTACTCGATAAATTATCAAAAATTTACAAAAATTTTGTTATTCTGGGTACTTAGTAAATATTATATTTTCTTTTTTGAAAAAACTTACATTACTAGATTTCAAACTATTCTTGAAGCTAAGAGGTATTTCACTTGATTTGCGTGTATGTATGTCAATGTCACCAAAAATTATTGGATAAATAATATTTTCTTTAGCAAGAACAATTGAGAGTGCAAGGCCACTAAGAAACGATATGATCACACCATTTCCTTCAACAATGAGCTCAAATTCAACTAGTTCGTCCTCTTTGATTTAGTTGCTAGTTTTGCTTTTCAAAATTACGTTAACGCTAATCTTGTAGGACAGTGTTTGTTATGGCCTGTTTGTTAATGCTTCGGTTAATGCTTCTTCTCGCACAGTTATAACCTCCAAATCACTATAATCGGGGGTTCCTGCAATAAATTTTAGATCAGATAACAATGATTTAGCATGTCGTCTATGTGTTCGTTTTATTTTCAATAGTCTGTCGATTTCTCTCATTTGTTTCTTCATTAAAACAATTTATCCACAGTCCGTAAATTTCCTCACAACGTTCTGGGTCTCCTGTACAATCAGTTCGTTCTCGGAAAGACTTGTTCGATGTACAATATAGTCATAGTTGTTATACAGAGCAACTTCCCCATCTATTACGGCGATAAAATGTGCGTCTGAATAGTCCACTATTTTTGTTGATTGTTGATGAAATATTATATTTCTTGTATTTTTATTATTTTGAAGTAGGTTTATATCCTGTATTACTTGTAGTCGATCTTTTGTTTTAACTAGTGAATCATTTAAAAAACATTTATTATTTCAAGGGACTTCCCTTCAGTGACAGAATGAATTGTATTATTGCATTTAAAGGCTGAGAGTAATAGTAACTCAGTGGTATCGTTCAAATTTTGTTGAAATTTAACACACCGTGCGATTTCCAAAAGAGTAGAATGAAATCTTTCCACCTGTCCATTGCTCTTGCTATGCATTGGTGGAACGAAAAATTATTGAATATTAAAATGATCCCTCAAAAACGTTTCAATCATACTCGACTTAACCGTTTTTTTTTTTATTGTCTGGAACAATTAATTTCATTCTTGTAAATTCATTCAGGATCTGAAGCTATTTTGATATCCACTGATAATCTTGAATTCAGAGGAATGACAATACAAAATTCGGAGAACTTATCCAGAAATGCAAGAAAAAATTGCTTATCTATAATCCAGATATTCATTTGAAGTATTTCACAAGAATATGATGGTATAGATGTTAGCGTTATTCCCACATTTTGAGATTTCCTCTGATACTTGTTTTCTTTGAATACCCTGCAATTTGATATTACGTATTTCAAAATTTTTTTATTCCTGGAAAATTATATTCTCAAATTATTTGTAGGATATTTTCTTGGATCTATATGCTCTATTATGTTCAGTGGTTACAATGTCTCACTCATTATTTTCTCCTATTACATCCGTTATCAATTTTTCAGTGTGAATAAATTTTGTGGATGGAAAGTGCAAGATAAGGCTGTTCTTAAATTCTGCCAATATAGAAAGGTCACACTGAATAACATTGGCACTAGTTGGAATTACAGCATCCTTTAAGTATACCAATAGTTTCTCTACCAAATCGTATTTTATAATATGACGAACAAAACGTCTAAACAATATTTTCCTACTTTGAGATCACGAGTTGATTTTTAAACTGGTTGACGGAAAATTTTATATAAGTGATGTGATATCTCGCTATGTGCCATTTGACTGTTGTCATCGTCTATTTGGTTTACATGCTGACGTTGAGGGGTGTCAGCGACGATATTTTCTTTGGTGAAAATTCTTCAATGAAGGATCGCCATCTCTTCATCTTTGAGTATAGATTCTTGTCGGACGTTGCAAAAGTTTAAGGTTGATGGTCTGTATAGATATGTATGCCCTTAGTTCCATATAAATAATGTCTAAGGCTTTTTAGAGCCCAAACAATTGTTAGCAGTTCTCTTTCATTTGTTGAATAATTAGCATCGGTTCTCAAAAGCGTTCTGAAATCGTTTTAATCGGTTTCTCCTAATATAAGTTCAAGATATACTCATGTTATATCACTTAGTGATAGTTCAGAAAATATAGTAAGTGATGATGTATTGTTGGAAGAAGTGGACTCGAATATACCCACTGAAAACTAAAGACGTTCAAGTAGGATTCGTAAAGCTCCAAGTCGTTTTGCCGATATGGTATCAAATCACAACTTAAAAGAACCAACTACAGCCCAAGAAGCACTTAGTGGTCATGAAGCCAAATTTTGGAAAAGTGCAATGGAAGAGGAGTACAATGCTTTGCTTGACAATGATGGGTAGAATGCAATTTACCAAAAGGCAAGAAATCAAACAAGGGGTGTTTTAAAATTAAACGAGTCTCTACCGGAAAAGTAGTAAGTTATAAGGCTTGTTTAGTTATTTTTTTTTTCGAATACAAAAGAAGGGGATTGATTATGAGGAAACATTCTTACCAGTTGTGAGATATTCATCTAATCATTTACTACTTGCTCTAGCTGTTAAACATAACTTAGACATCGATCAAATGGATGTTGTAACTGCTTTTTTATAAAGTGATTTGCAAGAAGATATATATACCCAGCAAAAACTTTTTGGTTTTCGGTAATAACAACCACTTATTAAAGTAGTTTCTTGGTAATGAGGCGTCATTATAATTTGCCTACTCTGTATTACATTAATAATTACTTAATAGTATAATAGCACAGTAATACTGCAATCACGTGGATAAGTTGGCTAGAGCGCCAGATTAACAACCAGAAGGTTATTGGTTCAACCCCATTCTGAAGCTTTTAGTTTTTTATAACAAAATATCTAAGAAGATATTTTATTCTAAATAGAGTTTTTGTCGCTTAGGATGCTATGTGCGAGATGGTGTACTGAGTAAGACGTTAGTCAGTAAAAACGAATGGTTAGTGTGTGTCCAAGTTCGAGTCTCACTGACTGGCAAAATTTTTTTGTTTTTTTTATTTTTGTTTTCGTTTAGATACATATTTTTGAGTACCCCTAGAGTCAAAAAATAACTACATGAATTTGTGGACAAGTCGAACAAAAATAACTAGTTATTCAGGCAAAAAATAAGTAGTTTATTTTTGTTTCCAATTATACCTGCTAGCTTACCAGGAAAGCAAAGTTTTTGCTGGGTATATGCAATTTCCCGAATATTTTAAAATGGAAGATGGAAAAGTCTGTAAACAAAAAAAAAAAAAAAAAAAAATCGTTATATGGATTGAAACAGGCAAGCAAATATTGGAATCAGAAATTAACAAAAACTTTAATTGACTTTGGTGCGATTCAATCCAATACTGATCCGTGCATATATTACTATGTAGAAGGGGACATAAGGCTATACATTGCGATATATATTGATGATATCTTGTTTTTTTCAAATAACTCGTCCTTGAAAAATAAAATTAAACAATATTTAATATCAAATTTCAAGATGAAAGACATCGGTAATGCAGATTTTATACTTGGTATGAAAATAAAACGAGGTACAGAAAACGGCAAGCTATGGATAATCAAAAGATTTAATATGACAGAAAGCAAAGGAGTTAGCACACCACTAGACTGTAATCAAAAATTATCATTAGAATTATCTCGAATTACTGAAGAAGATATTAATGAAATGAAGAAGATTCCATATCAAGGAGATGTTGGAAATCTTCACTGTGCTGCACAGATAAGTAGACCAGACATTGCATATACAGTGGGGGCACTTTCTAGGTTTAACAAAAATCATGGAAAGGCACATTGGGTTGCTGTTAAGCTTGTGTTCAGGTATTTCGATTAACTTAAAACTTGAATTTTCTCAACAGTCAGAGGGTGAAATAATTGGATACATAGATGCTGACTGGGCAAACGATTTAGATAACCGGCGTTCAACAACAGGATATGCATTTTTATTTAAAGGCTCTGTAATATCCTGGAACTCAAAACGTTAATCTACTGTGGCATTCTCTACAACCGAGGCTGAATAGATGGCGATATCGGCAGCAAGTCAAGAAATAGTTTGGATAAAATCCTTATATTATGAAATTTATAAAAAAAACAAGAAACCTATATTCAGACAACAAAGGTGCTATAGCATTAACACATAACAATCAAAAACATATGGTGTCGAAACCATTTTGTTCGTGAGTTAGTAAAACATAATTATATACAAATAAATCATATTGGTACGGTAGCAAATATCCTAACTAAAGCATTACCTGCTGGAAAGTTTAATGAATGCCGTAAACATCTTGGTTTAAGAGACTTCAATTCTAGTGGGGGTGTTGGTGTGAAGATTTGAAGTTTAATATGTTTTATTGTATTAAATCTACTAAACTATTGAATTTTTTATGTGTTGTTTTATTAACTTTTTACTCTTGAAATAAACATCAACACATTAACATAATATCCTTAAAAGAAAAATAAAAAGTGCAATAAAAAAACGAAATAGAGAAGAAGTTAATTGGAACAAGCCAAATCCAATTAAAGAATAACCCGAAACAGAGAAGTGACAGATGAAACAGGGAAGTGATTTATTAAAGAATGACGAAGCAGAGAATAATTTGGAAAATTATTTAAGCTAATTATAATGATATTAATTTGGTTTTTTTAAAGTGTATGATTTCCGAATTGAGTTGATTTTTCGAGAGTTAATTTTTTCAATATTAATAAAAATAAATTTTTTTAACTGTAATAATTTTTAATAATAATAAATTTTAGCTGCGATTCCTATGGGACCCACCAATCATTTAATAAAGAATAATAAAAAAAAAATAAATAAATAAAATTAAATTTGTGCGTTGAGAATTTTTTTAAGTGTGATTACTCATTCATTTCGAAAATGAGTATGACAAACGAATAAATAGTAGGACTTGTCACCACAGTGGTGAACACTGTGACCGAAGATTTGATACATAAATTAGAATTATTGATAAAGCAGTTCGATCGACTAATCCCTAAAGTGACAACATACAATAAAGTCTGTCGATAATCAACGAAATAACTTAGATCTAGCAAAATCACCAGAATTTAAAAGTGGCATTCAATCTTATCCTATTTGGAAAGATACGGCAATGACATCATTAAGAAGTCATCTTTTCCTTAAAATTTTCCTATATATCCAACTAAATGGAAGGAAGGGATTGGACGAATTCGGAAACCCAATTGGCTTCAGGAACCTAAATAAAAGAACTTTAAGTGACAGATAGCCTACTTGACGAATGCTTGAAGCACATAAATATTGCTTTTAGGAAGTGGCATCTGAAAAACTAAAGTTCTTTGCAATTGAAATTCAGTTTCTAAGTTTTATTATAACTGAACATGGACGGACAAGGTAAAGGCCATGTTGGAATTTAAAACTCCAGAAAACTTAAGATCATTTCTTGGCTTATCGGCATATTTATTAGGGATTATAACCGCATTGTGAAGGCTTTTATAAGATATTGGTCATGTAGCAGCCAAAAGCTCAAGAAATATAAAAATTAATTTAGATAGCAAAGCACTGGTAGCATTTGAAAAATTAAAGAAAATCTTGACGTCTTGCTAGCGTACCCTGACTATGAAACCGTATTTGAATTAACAGTCGATGCATTTGCAATGGTACTAGTAAAATACCATTGAATAATAGTAGTAATAATATCTTCTTCTGAATAAAATGCTTCTGAATCCGAATCGTTTTCATCATTATTCAAATTATCATTATCTTCAATTGGACAAACAATATTATTTAAATATTTATCAAATGGAATGTAAAAAACATTATTATCCTTTTCATCGACATCCTCAAGAAATTTGTTTTCAAAAAATACAGCATTTCTGTTGTCATTTCATTTGTTTTTGGATCAAGAAATCTGTACGCTTCAGATGTATCAGAGTATCCAACAGATAACAAAATCTAACAAATTCTACTAAAATCATCCATGAAAGTTAATAGATAGCGTGAACCACTAAATGAAGTAATCTCCATTTGACCACATGCTTAACCATTTTTGAAATTAACAATTTTGTATGAGATTCGGTAAGATATGAAACATCGCATAAAACTATATCATTATTATTTTCACCAATTTTAACCTCCATGTTGATATCACCAATTAAATTGCCATTCATTATTGAATTATTCGCTGTTATAATTTCAAAATCAGAACAGTGCTTTAAATTTTTGAACAATATCTTATTATTACACATATTAAAAGTTGCTCCTGAATCAAAATACCAATCATTTGACAACATATTTGCAGCTGACAATGCTAATATGGTTTTCTTTGAAACATTTTTATCATTGTCTTTATTTTTAGGACAATTAGTTTTAATATGACCATACTCACGACAATCATAACATTGAGTTTTCTTGATAATTTTCTTGTTTTGAGTCTTTGTTGTTACATGTGGCTTGCCAATGAGGGCTGAACATTTTGAATTTGTAGAATTTATAGATATTTGTACTCCAGAACTCTCAATTCTCATTATCATTGGTTGATAATAATTTGGTAGACCCGCCAACATTAACTTACCAATCCATTCATCAGAAACTTTCATTCCAACAATAGATGGCTTATATGATGTCGAAATAATGACATTTACAAAGTCTTCCATTGAATCGCAGTCTTCCATCCTAGTTGTAATTAACTACCTTAATAAACCTACTTTGCGTGTAAGACCGGAATCATCAAATGCTTTTACAAAATTATTCTCTATTACCTTAGCTGTTGAAGCATCTTGAATATGCACAAATAATAAGGGATCCACTAGTACAACAAGCTATGAACGTACCATAACAATTTTTTTGACGTCTTGCTCTATTCCTAGTACAGCATCCCATAGTTCTTCAATTTCTAGATACGCCTTCACAGCAAATTTCCATTGCTCTCAATTATCACGGCCTTTTAAGCATTCAATTTGCGGCAAACCAGAAAAAGAAATTGTCACAATAATTGTCAAAAAATTTTTTTTGTTAATAATTTTAATATATATCATACAAACTTGTGACAATTTTATCAACGAGCTTCTGGGCTCATAACCTAATGTGTTGAGGTTTATTTCAAGAGCAAAAAGTTTATAAAACAACATATAAAAAATTCAAAATACAATACATAGTTTACTAGATTTAATACAATAAATCATACTAAACTTCAAATCAAAACACCAACATATGTCCTTTTTATTAAAAATTTCACACTTGGGATGCGATATCCTTTTATTTTAATTTTATTTCTAATTTCACTTCTTATGATGCTATGTCCTTTCTTTCAAATTTATTTATTGTACTTTACATTTTGCTTCTAAGGATACTATGTCGTTTTATTAAAAATTTCACTTGTGATATGTCCTTTTACTTTAATTTTATTTTTTAATATTTCACTTTTAGAATACTATGTCCCTTTTTTAAGCCCCACGGTGAGCGCCAATTAACTTTTTTAACATCTTTAATTTTTTGTTATTCGATATAGAATGCTTTATTTAAAAAATTCTTAATTATAAATAACATATCTTTCTTATAAAAAAGTGCAGACTTGGTGCTGAAACTTTTTAAAAAAATTTAGTGTATTGACCAATAAATAAATTTATTAAAAAAATTCTTACACAAAAGTTAAGTATGGTACAAAGTTTACGTGAACTTTGGCATTGAAATTAAGCAAAAATGGCGGAGATATCTAAAGAAAAACTATTTTCGATTTTTTAAGCCCCTCTATGAGCATAGAAAATTCGAATTTTTTTTTTCTAAAGAAATTGACTCAATCGGCATTTTTGGCATATAAGCTAAGATGTGATTGATTCGGTTCTTCTAATCCACCAAACCGGTCCATAAACAACCGAGTGATTTGCAAATCTTTTTTTTTTCATTTATTTATTGTCTGATTTTCTTATAGGTTTTATTTTTATGGGTAATAAAAAGAACAATAAACTAAAGCATATTTCCTTTTTTCTGAAGGAAATATTCTATCACAAAAATTTTTTTGGAATTTCGAATTTTTAAATCAACCAAATCGGTCCATAAATTTTTTGCCATACCCTTTTTTATTTAATGTTTTCTTCATTTGATATTGTTATTGTTTCTTCATTTACTGTGAAAAAAACGCAAAAATAATAAACAATATATTTATAACAAATATTTTCTGGTATTGCGAATTTTTAAATCTTTCAAAAAGGTCCATAAATTTTCCACCATACCCTTTTTTATTTAATGTTTTCTTCATTTAGTATTGTTGTTTTTTCATTTACTGTGAAAAACAGCAACAACAACAATAAACAATATTACAGAATTCATATTTCTACATACTTATATAGAACTTTATAAATATTAATAAACCCTCGTTTTAAGTATTTACTAGAACTGCTGTGGTATGAAGGGTAGCATAGTATCAGCTTAATTTTATTTACACTTACTTATGACACTTAAGAGAAGGAGATGCCAGGAAATGGGAAAAAAGAGGCTACATTGTACTTTAAAAAAGGTCAAAAAAGCTAAATGCTCGAAAAAATAAGGCCAGAAAAAAGATATATTTTTCTTTTTACTTTAGAAATTTATTTTTTTCTCGTTCATTAGTCTTTAAAATTTTTCTAAAGAAATTGTAATCAATTTATAAATAACATCCAGTAAAACGACTCAATGAAAAATCGCAAAAAAAAATTTCATGCAAATTACGGTTATATTTCGTATGAAAAATTACCCAACGTTTTAAAATGATTTTTCGTCATTTTTGAATATAATTCCTTTCTGATTAAGCATTTCAAATTTTTGGGTAATTTTTCTTATTGATAAGATCTTTTATTATTTTCACAAAAAGTTTCTATTGTTGATGAAGTATATTAAAGAAATATCGATTTAGTAACTCCACAAAATTAGTTAAGGGACTTTTATTTGGAGAATGAAGCTCCGGAGGCGAAATTTTTTATTATATATAAACAACTTCGATTTTTTCTTAAATGGATGATTCTGTAAAAACAAAATTAGAGATTGTAAATAAGAAATTATTTTCTTCGTTGTTGTAATAATAACATGTTGGCCTTTTTAAGGCAATTTTAAAAATCAAAAAAGGCTAGAAAAAATCTAGAAACTAAAACGAAAAGGCTAGATTCAGAATAAAAGGATCTTTTTCTTTTTTTAAGAAAAATAAAATCACTTTATTTATTTTTACTTATTTACTAAAAATCTATTAATACACTTATTGACTACTTATTAATTGTTTATATATTCATTTTGGTGTCAATCTTGCCCGTAAGCAATTTTGATGAATTGTTTAGCGTTTTTCGTTTCAGCTAAAATTACTGGTAATTCTGTCTGTGCGAACGGAAATGCAAAATAAAATAGTTTGTTGCAGTTGCAAAAAATTAAAGATTACCAAATTTAATCTATGAATATTTTTTTCTGTCTTTTTATTTGTTTCTAAAATTATTATTAAGTTTGTCTGTGTGACCGGAAACGTAAAAGTTAAAATAAAAGTGCATAAATTGGAAACACTGCTTAGGAGTGGAACATTGAAAACCCTATTAAAAATATCTGGTCCATCAAAGTTTAAGTTAAACAATTTTTAGGTGATGTAACAAAAAGATAATGCTGGTCACCAACAGTATTTTACATCAGAAGATTGACGATAAAATATTTCTTAAAAAAGTTGTACATTTTCTAAAATCCTATACGTGGCAAAAGTATATAGCACACTTTATTTGTTAAAATTTAAGCAGAATTTATTCAAATGATAAGTGAAAAATGATCAAGTTTCCATCACCATTGTTATGAAAATAGGTGTCTAAGCAGCGAAAAAGGTTGTGGTATATGTTATCTGAAGTGTTGGCTTTATAATGTAATAAACATTTTATATAAAACCGATTTTCATTGTTGGCCAATCTTCATTGACGTACAAAATCTTTACACGCTTGACAATTTTCTTTCTCATCCGATTTCAAATATTTTTATATCATCTTAGTTCGTAATAAGTCCTATGAAAACATGCTTGCATGTGCTATTTATCCCTTGTAATTTTCAAGTTATTTATATTTGGAATAAAAACTCTTATTTTTGAAAAATCTTGTTCCCGTTCTTTAAATATATAGTCCTATATCTCATTCTATTTTGTAAGTTTTTTCCAGTTAGTTAAAGAACAAAATTATCTATCGAATGAAAGAAATTTTAAATCGATTTCTTTTGAGAGTCAAAAAGTAAAGGATTTTGAAATTAAAAATTTAAAATATTATGAGTTTTTTTATTTTTTTTTTTCACAAAAGTGTTCATACTCTTTTTTCTTTAAAATATGGTTTTCTTTAAGAATATACAATAATATTATACTCTTCCGAAAGGTATCTTCATGAAGATTATTCTAAAATTGAAGGCGACCCCAATTACTCAATAGAGCTAAGAACAGGCCTTCCCATTTTTTTATTTTAAATCAAAATTTTAACTTTAACCTATGTATATATTCTAAAATTCCAGAGGTTGAATCTACAAACAGAATATAGTTTCGGAATCTCTGATGCAAATGTAATTCACTAAACTTACAACAAATGTGGAATTTATGGGAAAAATACAAAACAAATTCAATTTTTGAGAATTTTGCTATTTTGTTTTCTTTTTTTTTGGAATTTTGGGATTTCTTTTACGAAAATCTTAAATTTGTTTGACTTTATCATTTTATATAAAATCAACATTTTATATAAAATACATCTTAATATATCTTAACTGGCAAACATTTTATTATAGATAATATATTTCTAGTTTCTCCAAAATACATTATTATACTTTAATTAAAAATCTTAAAAACAATGAACTCCGTTCTTTCAAATAAATTCCCTTGTCTGCACAAAGAGCACAGATTCGTTGCGGTAACTGAATTTTTAGGCAATCGAAATTGGTCGGTTCCACGTACTATCTAAAAATTCGATTGCACAAACCGAACAATTCGTTTATTAGCAATAAATTATATGATAGAGGCAATCGAAATTCAATTGGAGAACTGAAATTATCAGTGTTAGCAACTGAAAGACGCAATATAAAATTTGGCTCCCCTAATCAATTCATTCCAGTGAAAAAATATCACAGCTTATTTTTATTTCTTTACATTTTATTATATACACACAGAAAAAAAATTCTTCGAAAAGTGTTACAATTATCTCATTTTTATTGATATAACTAAAATTTTATTTTAATAGTTAAAAATGTTATACTTCAGTCAATATTTTATAATTATTGGTATTAAAAAATCATGCTATTATTAATTTGTTTAAGTTGAGTAATATGTGTCTTGATTATATAAATACTAGGAAAAGCGAATTGAAAAAACGTTTATAACAAATAATTAGTTGATGTAGGAGAAAATGTATTTGCAAATTAGGTACCATGATCGAATTTTTGATGTTTTATTATGTTAGCATTTTATATAAAAAATATCGAAACAAATTTTCTACTCGTAAATACAATTAACGAATAAATAAATGCATCAAATTCGAAATTTAGAAAAAACTTAACACTAAAAAAGGATACAAAACATGATAAGGTAAGATAACATTAAATCTTCATAACAATCTTGACTTAATACAATAATAGCTTCATGTTATATTTTTAGATATCATAAAGTTTTCTTTTTATATAAAATAAAACACATTAAGAAACATTCTTTTAATATTTGTTAGACACCAAAATTCGGTAATAACAATCATTACGGTATGTGGAAATTAATTCGATTGGTTTCCACAAATTCGGTTATTTTGAATAAAGTTTCTCATCGATTCACATAATGATTGTTGGAACCTACGGGATCTGATTGGTAAAAAATTCGATTGCCACAACGAATCCCTTTCCTCTGTGCATATATATATATATTATATATATATATATATATATATATATATATATATATATATATATCATTTATAACACACATACAAAGACAATTTATTAAATTCATAGACATCTTCTGGCTGAAAGTTAGCTCGCATAAAATGTTTTTTTCCAAAAATTCTAGTGATTTATACATCAACAATATTTGTAGAGTGAATTCGGGAGATATTATTTTATCCAAACTCGCAGAAACATTGGTATTAATAGTCACATTATTGGCATTTATAAACTATTAAATTTTTAATCTTTGATTTATACACGATTATTCTTAAAATATACCTACGATTTGCACACACTATTATATTTCATATACATCTGAAAAATACACCGAAATAGGATGGAAAACTGCTTAAGAGATAATTCGGGTTTTTTCTGTGGATAGTTAGAATAGTTTTTGAAAACGATACGGCCTTAGCAAACACAATTGTAGACAGTAAATGCGTTGGTAAAATTGTGTGAAAATATATCTTTCTTTATTACTCATAATATGGAAATCACATAATCCGAATTCGAAAATTGCACCTAAAAAATGCACCGAATAGCTATGGATAATATAAATATAATAGATATAAAACAACTAACTTTTTTCTTTGGGTAGCTGGCGTAATTTTTAATTATATACGAAAAGATTGAAGACAATATCTTTTATAAAATCAAAACTACTCTAGTTTAAAGTTTAACATGAAACGAAAATTTCACGAAAAAGTCATAACTAAATAAATAATTTGTTACCAATTTGCCAAAATATGTTTGTGCTAAAGTACGCAAAAAGTGCAATTTTTCGTGATATAATAAGTTTTGAAGAAACAGGTCAAGTATGGGAGGCTCTGCTCTAAACCCCATTAAGTAATTGGAGTCGTTTTTAATTTTTTAATCACCTTCGTGAAGATACCTTTCGAAATAATATAAAATTATTATATGATCTTAAAGAAAATTTTATTTTAGAGAAAAAAGTGTGTAGACACATTTTCGCTCAAAAAACACAAAATAGTTTTTAAAATTTTTAATTTCAAAATCGCCAATGTTGGATATTTTTGTGAAAATTTTTAAAAATTAAAAGAAAATTTCAATAAAATCAAACACCAGGAACTTAATATTTAAAATTATATTAATTGCATGCTGTTACAAAATGACACTTTTTATAATCTTCCACGTTTTGTATATCTTCTCAAATCAATTTTAAATCATTTCGAAACACTCCCTAAATTTTGAAATATTGCGAAAAAAATCCTTTTTTCGGATAATTTCTGCACTTTAGATCCCTTAGTTGCATAATTTTTTACCCAATTTAAAATTTTTAAATTCATTTTGATAACAGAAGGTCGTAGCTTTCTAACCGTAATAACATATTTTATATATAATCAAATTAATTAATGAATTATTCACTATTTTTTTTTTTTTGTTACAGGTTGATGAAATTGTTTATATCCTTGGTGCTGAATTTCTATTTCTTCAATCATATATATTTTACATAAGTGGACAGAAACTCAGCTAAGTGCTCATCTTCATACCATTCAAGAAACGTTATCGTTTGTGCTATTTTAAAATTCCCTCTATAAATCCAACATTTTACAATAGAGTTACAATACGATCGATGCTTATAGTGATCACTGTTTGTAGACAGTTTAGATTTTAATTAATTAAAAACAAAATACACACTATAATTTCTCTAATTCTTCCTTAAGTGACCAGATACATATTTTTGTCTTGCTACTGGTAAAATAATCTCAATCCTAAACAATTATTTAAAAAATTTTTGATTAAATGAACCAATTTTAACTTTTAATATTTAAAATATCATAGTTTTCATTGTTGTATTCTAAATAATTCTTTTTTTTAATATTTAATTGATTATTTGTTGTTTTTCTACATCAATCTTTTAAAATTTTTATATTTGTTCATTTAAATTTTGATATTTAGTTAAAAAGAAAAACTAAAAGTAATATATAGAAACCCACGAATAAACATCAACAAAATTACACAAATACTTTATTCATAAGATCACCCTACATTTAGACAACATTAACACATAAAGACATTTGAAACACACACATTTATATCTAGAAGTTTAACTTTTAATTATAACATGCACACTTAAACTCTTTACTTTATCCTATTATGTTGTATTGGTTAGAAATAACGTCTGATACATACATTCATTCATACATATGAAATTAAATTAAAAAAAAAATCATAACCTTTTTAAAGTAATTAATGCTTTAATGTCATCTGGCGCCTGCTGACATCGAGGGATATTGTAATAATATGAATATTTAATAAATTAAACGTTCTTAATGTTATTAATCTTTATATATACATATTTTAATTTTAAATATTCATAGTATATTTTAAGGCACACACTATATAAAAAAAACATAAATAAAAAGTCTCCAGTTTTCCTTTGAATTAAATTTAATTTCTTTTTATACTCGTATATAATGAAACTTAAATATAAATATCTAAATATATAAATAATATAATAAATTTCCAAATATATTTCAAATAGTGACAAAATTGTAATAAATTGTTATATTTAATATTTTTGAATTATTGTATAAATTTTATTTATAAATAAAATAAATTGTTATTCATCGAATATGAAATTTTCAATATTTTTGAATATGTATTACGAGCATGGGGTAGGTAAAAAATAAGGTTTTAGTTTTTTCTTTATTATTTTAGGGCTGACGACTAACAGTCGTATAAATCAGCAAGGAGGGTGAGCCTAGGAAGATGTAGCAGAATCTATCGTAAGCTACACTATTAACAACCATATTGATATTTCCGATTTTTATTTTTTTATTTTTATAAATCAAATTGTTTTATATTGCTACCTAAACTAAAGTCCCTGATAAACGATTTCAATATTATATTATAAAGTTGGGAACAAAATAAACGCAACAACGATGATAGGGGTCCAACGAGAAATTCTAGCACAGGAAAGTCAGTTCTGGGGCCTATTGTCAGAGACAGATGAGATTCTGGGCATTTCGAGGGATTCCTTTACTGGGACCAGTGCCACACAGAAGCTCGGATCTTTCTCTTGCATCTGAAGATGAGCATGAGATCACTATGATGTCAACTGGCTCTCAGGATGTCATAAGTCCAGCGCCAATTTAGTTTTAGAGCTAAAGAAGAAAAGGTTCGGAGTGGCGCAAGAGCTTCTCTTATCTATCTGCATAAGATAGAAGGCTGCTCGCACACCTTCCAGCTCTGCTAAGGGCCCCCACAGGAAGTGAATAAACCTCAACATCGAAAAAATGCGAAGGAATCAGTGTTGCAGAACTTTATTCAAGCTGCTGTCATTAACAAAGTTGATCCAGATGGGAGGATCAGCGTTGAGCAATGGCGACAGATTGAACACAAGCTCATAGAAGAAATCGCCTTCGTAAAAGGAAGGCCGGACGAGGTATCCTTCAAAGGCGCAGACTGGATGAAGGGAGTTTAAACTATTAACTGCGGTAATAAGAAATCTTTTGAATTTCTTAAAGGCGCAGTTGCTAAGTGCGATTCTCTTTATCCGAGGCCGAAACTAGAGGAGATGTCTGAGTTGCCCCTGCGTCCAATACTGACGGCATAGTTTCCTCCACCCATTCCAGAGGTTGAATACATTCTGACAGTATTGGAAAATCAGAATGTAGGTCTTGTTACAGGTCAATGGAAGAGTGTGAACTCCATGACCTTTAAGCAGAACCAAGGCAGAGACTTCAGATTCGCAGTGGATCGGGAGTCTCTGAAGAAGCTGGAATCACTGGGGGGAGTTGTCAATTTTGGTTTTGGGGTAATTAGATTTAGGCATGCCAAATCTGATAAATCCAAATATGCTGTCATTTTCATACCCGAAGCTCGTAGGACGAGTCACTCTATGCCCAAGTACTATAGACTTGATCAGCCTATCGTTTTTTTTACTCAAGACAATAGAAAAACTGATGGATCTGTATCTGAGGAGGAGTATGGGAACCCAGGTCATCAGCGACTTTCAGCACGCCTATTTTAAGGGTAAGTCTGTTGAGAGTGCTCTGTATGATGTAGTGAGTTTTATTAAACGGAGTCTGCTGCATAAGAAATACACCTTGGCAGCGCTCCTCGATATAGAAGGGGCCTTTAATAACATTAGGATACAGGCGATTGAGGAATCACTAGCTTCGTTGGGTATTAGTGTATTGCTAATCAAGTGGAACACACTGATGTTAAGCAGCAGGATTATCAACTCTATCATAGGTGACACTTGCATAAGGAAGCTTGCGACAAGCTGATGATGTGGTATTCTTAGTCTCGGGTAAATTTCTACCCACGAACAGTGAGGTTATGCAATCTGCGCTGCGAGAAATTTCTGTTTAGCAGGAGATATAAGGTTGAGACATTTAGTCTACCAGTTTTGAATGGGATAGAAGTCAGTTTGGCAAGAGAGGCCATTTACTTAGACAGTAAATTGTCTTAGAGGAGAAATACTCAGGAAAGGACCAGGAAGGGGCTTAATAGGGAAGAACTGGGGTCTAAAACCGGTAATTGTATATTGGATATACACATCGGTTTTGTGACCTATACTCACTTATGGATAGTGGGAGGCATTGAGGAAAGGGACGTATAGGAACATTCCTTCTAAAGTTCAGATATGTGCTTCATCATTCTCCACCTTCTTCCAATTGAGAAGTTCGTGAGGGGAATGGCTGAGCTTATTAAGACTGAAAGAATTGAGATTAATAGGGAGCAGAAAAGCTCCATGGAGGATGTGCTATCTTCTCAGACGGCACACAGGCGGGTGTTTACTTCATGGGAACAGATATTAGACGATTTTTTATATTGCATGATAATTGCAGCGTTTCCCAGGCAGAAATTCTAGGCATTGTGTCAGGTCCAGATTGGTGCTTGAGTGTAGGAAGTAATTAAGAAGGCTAATGGATGCCTACAAAATAAGACTCTGTTGGGTTCCTGGTCACTGCGATATTCTCGGCAATGAAATAGCCGACGAATTAGCTCGTAAGGCTTCGCAGCCGGACAGGTCTTTTGTGCAGGTATCGGTTAGGATTCCAATTGGGTCATATTTCATGGCCATAAGGGAATGGACCCTGGGAAGAACGAATCATGCTTGAAGGAATAGAATGAAAAATAGCAGATTCGATGCATCTTTTGGTAATGAGTAGTGGGAATCTAAGGGTTATTGTTGGTATGATTACCAGTCACCTCGCAATAGGGAATATGGCCAGTAAGTGGGACACCGACACTTGAGACTTTTGTAGGAGGTGCGATGATGTAAAAGAGCTAGAGACAGTGAAACACATACTCTGTCATAGTGTAGGGCTTCATCGTAGTAGACTGAAGTGGTTTGGTAGCTATATTCTACACGAGCTGGAGGTGATTGCGGGTAGTGAACTCTACACCCTTATAGGGTTCGTAATGGGGATAAAATGTCTTAGAGGCAGTCCGGGTTGATTGATAGGTTTTGGGTTCCACAATTTTCTTTTCTTATATTTCGTTTTTTTTCTTTCTACTCTTGTGCCTTTTGCTCTTAGGGATCTTCTCTTTCTTCGTTTTAATAGTTTTCTCTGGTATTTATAAAGGGATCACAATGGATCGGATGGTCTCTGGGTGAAGGCGTGAAGACGCCGCCCTTTTTAACCTAACCTAACCGATTTTGCTCATTTTCAACACAAAAGAAGCCATATGTAAAAAAAATATTTAGTCCAAATTTTGTCCCCCTGGGATGTCCGCCCCGAGCCCTATCCTGCTTTCAGCATACATACGAACGAACATCGTTAGATCGTATTCGATTTTTACGAAAATACAGAATATATATACCATATGGGGTCTTACAATATAGCCCTCATCATTTTTAGATGGTGTTATAAAAGTTATAATTACGTTAACTATAATGCATGTATTTTTGATTCTAACGACATTTTTCAAGAAAACATTTTAACATGATTATCCATTGAGAAAGGTGAAAAAGGTAGTGTTTGAAAATTTTTTTGATAAAGAACAATATTTTAGTTTTTCATCCCTGAAGTGTATTCATACAGAAATGTTACTGGAGAGTACTGAGTACATATCTATTTATATCCTATACCACCATAGGTGGTTGGGGTATTATGCGAACGTGATGATGTTTATAACGCACAGAAAAAATTATAGAAGAACCACCTAAAAATTACCGTTCGGCTCAGAATCAATTTTTAAGTTGATTTATCGATATCCGTCTGGTTGGATGCCTGGTCGGCTGTACATTTAAATTTGTGCGCAAAGTACAAATCGCAATTTAAAAGATCTTAATGAAATTTTACATAAATAATTATTTTGCCACAGGGACGAAGTCTATTGAAATTGGTTATATAAATATAAGAATATTTTAATGAAATTCAACTTTTATATATAATATATATATATATATATATATATATATATATATAACTTTTATTTAAAAATAAATTACTATATAAAATTTCAGAAAAATCGGTTCATAATTGAGCACAGCCCCCGTATAAACACCTCCTATGAAAATCACTTTAACGTTCATAAATTCTAAACAAATGTTAATATCAAGATAATATTAGACGCAAATAAGTTTTGAGGAGTAAAAACTACAGTGAATGTACACAAATACAAGTACATACACTACGGTGTATGATAATATATGGTCGGGCGCGACCGACTATATATTTCTTACTTTTTCGTTGTTGTGTTTGTATTTATATTTATTCTACACCGAAGTGGTTATGTCTTTCTTAAAGATTTGGGAATTTTTGTGAAATCTCAAAGTATTAAATTCACTATTTCTTTATAAAATCTTAATCCACTTCAACTTCATATGAAAATGTAAATTATTTAAAGTTTTTAGCGTTTACATAGGCATCGTTCTATAATCGTTCATTGCGTTGCAAAAAGATATTTTGTGAAATATTACTGTAATCGTATATCGTTAATCTGTGCCGCATCGGACTTGAATTTTGTATGGTGCGTTTATGTGGGGAATATATGACATTTACAGTCTTTAAAAAAATTCAACTACCCTGCTTTGTAACAAAATGTTGAAAAATCATAATCTACACATAATTATCTAACACAAAAGTATAAAGAGAAAAAATAGGTTAAAAGTGTTGAAGTTATAAAGAATTCCCCAGATCATTAATGTCTTTTAGATTACTTGTGAAACATTGTACAAACAATGTTTAATTTTTTGAGAAAAATTTAAATAAAATGCTATTTTTGATTGAATTTGAACCATTATTACTAAAAAATACGTTTTTGTTTCTAAAGAATAATTCAAACCTCCTTCCGAGATTGGTTTTAAGACTGTTTCAAAACTCCAGATTCAAACTTTTAAAAATTTTCAAAATTTCTAGTTCGAAAAAGACTATGCAGGTTTATAGAAAACACTACGGGAAACAAAACTGAACAAGAAATAGGTCGATACCTTAGACTAAACAAAATTATTATACGGTAAGATAAACCATATTTTCTAAAATATATTCTGAAAATTGGACAAGGATAACCTTCAAAATAAGAAGGTCAAATGTCAAAATTTTAAATATTTCAAATTTTTAAGGAAAAAAAAAAAAAAAAATTTTTATCTGGATTTGGGTGATTTCGGTGAGTATTTTTTTGGTATAACATGACATTACTTGTCAAAATGAGGTAATTATCCTTTTGTTTGTCAATGAAAGAAAGAAGAAAGGGTGCGTTTAAAAATTTTATCGAAATCCAAATAAAAATATATAAGTTTTTATTGTGTTTTCCTTTAAATATTCAAATATTCCAAATTTTGACCTCTGACCTTCGTGCTTAGAGATTTCCTTTGTCCAATTTTCTTATAGAATTCGGAATATATTTTCAGAGATATGGTTTATCTTACTATGTAATATTTTGTTTATGCTGAATATCAGTTCTAAAAAAAATAACTTTATTATTAAAAAACCGCGAAATTTTTTAGTAATTATGGTTCAATTTTAATTAAAAATAGCATTTTATTTAAATATTTCTCAAAAACTTAAAAATTTTCTTGTAGAATCTTTACACAGGTGGTCTAAAATACATTGATGATCTGAGGAATTCGTAATAACTTTAACATTTTTTAACTGAATTTTTCAATGTCTTGTTTAATAGATAATAATGTGTAAATTACGATTTTTTTACCATTTTGTAACAATGCAAAGTACTTATTAGCTAAATTTTTTTAAAAACTGTAAAAGAACAAAATTGGAAAATTCGGTAAATTTTCGTATAGTCTAATAGTATAAAAAAATGTATGAGCAATTTTTTTACGCCTTTGCTCTCCATTATCGAAATTAAAATATTTTAATCAGTTAGAATTTGATGAATAATTATTGCTTTAATTACTAAATTGGTAAACTTCTTAAAACCAAAAAATCAAAGAAGATTTTAAAAAATTAATTGGCGTAAATCCGATCCCTTATCGAAATACAAAATCAGTTTTCGATATGATTTGCAGAGCAATGAGTATAACAAAGATTCGGCATAGTCGAATATAGCACTTTGCCGATTAGTGCAATAATTCGTGTACAAAATGTTTTTAAAATTTCCTTTTTTAATTAGTTCAAAAATGTTTTAGTTTTTAAAAAACAGCGGTTGAAAAATTTGTATATAATATTTAAAATCTAAAGGCTTTAGTATGACGCTAAGTGACACCACAATTTGGAGTGGTATTAAAAAAATTATTCACTAAAAACGAATTTGCATTTGCCTAAAATACAACGCGTACTTGAAGTCAAAGGTCGTTTTTCAATCACAAAAATTAAACCAAATATATAGTTTTCACTTCATGCGTTCGTACTGATGTTTGTAACGCACAGAAAAAATCATCCAACACCCACCTTAAAGTATACCAATCGACTCAGAATTACTTTTTGAGTCGATCTAACGATGTCCGTCCGTCTGGCTGACTGGACGGTTGGCTGGCTGTCTATGTAAACCTTGTGCACATAGCACAGGTCGCAATTTTGAATATAATTCCATGAAATTTGGCACGTAGAACTTTCGTGACACAAGGACGAATCCTATTGAAATTGGTTATGATCGGTTCATTATTTCACCTAGCCACCACAAAAATGTCCTCCGGTAGTAGTGGTTTAACTATCAGAAATGCCTTAACTATAGCAATATTTTAGTAAAATTCGGTGTAAGGAAGTTTTGTATAAGTGTCAATCTTTATACCAAATTTCATGAAGATCGGTAATTGACCATAGCCCCCACATAAAGTCCTTCTCGGAAAATCACTTTAACGAGCATAAATCACATACACATGATAGTATTAAGTTTATATTCGACACAAATAAGTTTTATATAAGTAGAAATCACAGTGACAAATTTTATGAGGATCGCTCCATAATTTATCATAGCTCTCATACAAGCCCACTTTCTAACATTGTTTTTATTTTCTTCTTCTTGTTAAAACACTAAAACAACTTTTTTTAATAAACATTAGAAAACGAACAAAATTTTAAGATATAGTTTACTCCAATAACTCCAGTAATTAAAAAAAAACTTTATTCGATTGTTCGATTAATTTAAAAACAGCATTTTTGAGTTATTGAATTGATGGAATAATTAAAAAAAATGTTCATACTAACATATATATGACGTATATTATTGGATTAATAATAAGATATGCCAGACCTTTTGGGTGACCGCCCATACTCCTCACCCCTTTTAATATATTTCAGCCATAATATTATGCTAATATTATATTATATGAATTTTAGAGTGATTTACGAAAATGGGCCTTATATGGGAGCTATATCTAATCATGGACCGATACTCATAAAATTTCTCACTTAGCTTTCTACTTATATAAAAGTTGTTTCTGCAAAATATAATCATATGACTAACGCACAGTGTGGCCAAACGCAAAACTTTTGGTAATAAATCTGTATCTCCTAAACTGCTGGTCGGATCGAATTGAAATGTATGGAAGAGTTGTAGAGGAGGCAAAATCATCTCACAGTCACCCTGTGATAACATGAGATAAGCTACCTCGAGTATGAAAAAGTTTGAAAAAATAGTAACTTCTACAAATCAAGTCCGATTTCAAAGATTTTTATATTTCTGTAAGGTTCTTGGCAAGATAAAGAAAAAATAACCGTAATCACCTAAGTATTCTTTTACAGTTAAAGAGATATTTATGCTTTAATTTTGAATTTTTAATTTTTTGTCTCTATTTAATTTCGTTTTTCGCGAATAAGTCCTGAGGTATATGAAGGAAATTTTTATAAATATTCTACAATTTGTAATATATTCCAAAATAATATGCTGAAAAAATTTTTCGATTATCTGCATTCGTCTAGACGTGAAAAATTTTCAAAGTCTGCACTCTGAAATTAGTGTGGCTATTTTTTTTTTTTTAACTATTCTGATATCCCTTCTTTTTTTCTCTTTATATATTTCAAAAGACAAGGCTTCGCAAACGATAATAAAGAAATTTTAAATTGATTTAGGTTTGCAGCCAACATCCAGAATTGGTCGAAAAGAGTGAATTTAAAAAAGTTTCATTTCTATCGATTAACAAAAAAAAAAAAAAAAAAAAAAAAATGCCACGCGAGTTTTTTAAATTTATTGATGGTACTTAGAATTATATAGATTTGATACTAAATTGCTTTCTGTCAGTCCAAAAACGAATACAGGAGTGCAGATTTTATGAAAAAAGTAAATTTTTAAACGATCTTTTTTAATTGCAAAAAGAGCCTCAAATGATTTTTAACGTTAATATTTTCACTAATGTTTCTTATGCAATGTGTAAAAAAAATATCAGTCTTTTATTCCTCCAAAACTCATTTAAAAAAATTTACAAACCAATGTTTGAAAAATATATAATATTTAATAAATTTAATGGATTATTGCGAATATTATCTCGTTAGACAAATATCACGCGAAAGCACAATTCCTGCAAACATTTTCTATGGGTATGAACTGTTTCTCGTGGAAGTGCCTTCAAAGCGGCTCGAAAAAGACACTTCTATAAGTGTTATAAATTTATAAATAAAACCCAGAAAAATGACTCAACAAAAATCGGCCGAAAAAGTACCATACAGATTTGGGTTATATTTCACATGAAAAATTACTCATTAGTTTTTCGTCGTTTTTGAACTATAATTCCTTTTTGAAGTATTTCCAAATTTTTGATTGATTTTTTCCATTAATAGGATTTTTTTTATTATTATTAGGATTTGTTTTCATAAATATTTTCTATTGCTGATGAAGTATATTAAACAGTAATTATATTAATCGACTTAGTACAAAATACAAAATTTATTAAAGCACTCAATTTTTTTGTGCGAATTAATAAACAAAAATGCATAAAAGTAAGATCCTGTAAAAATAAAATTAGTAATAACAAATAAGAAATTAGTATCATCTTTTTTGAAATAACAACCTTTTAGCTTTTTTAGCTAGAAGCTAAAACGAAATTTTTGAGGCTAAAAGCAAAATAAAAATCCAGATGTAGGCTTAAAAAGGCTAAACTGGCAACACTGAAAGAATGTATGAGTATCAAAATTCTTCTTTTGATAAGAACTAACCGTTTGAATTAAAACTACCAAAATCCTAATAAAAACAATATATAACATTATGAATGAATAAAAAAAAAAAAACCAAAAAGCAATTTAATGTATTGAAATGATTGTAAAATCTTCAACAATCTCCCCTATCGTGAACAACAAGGCAAAAAATGTTATCGTGAATCTCCCGTGAAAAATTTTTCCCGCTATCAATTCTCAGTGAATATAAAAATGAAGAAAAACAAAAACAAAAATTAAAAATCAAAGAATTTTTTGTTCAAAAATACACACGCACATATATAATATTTTAGAGAAAATTTAAAAAACAAAGCAAAATATTTAATATTGAATTGCTAGTTTGATTAGTGTATTGTAAAACAATTTGGAATTTTGGAAATATAACAAAACAAAAGAATTACAACAAATTAAAGTATTCAAAATGTTTAGAATTGAAACAATAAATTTATTGCAAGAGGAGGAAAGCAAGCACTAGTGAATTGTTCGCCGACGTTTGCGAGACGCATCTGAACCCTTAGAGTTACCCGATACATTTCAACAATACAAAAAAATTTTAAATTAATTCTCTGTATTAGACTTGTCCACGTCTTTCAAGAGCTTCACAAATAGGCAGGCAATCGACCTGCTGTTTTGCATTTTGTTGAGCAATATATCAGTTTGTGCCTTATTAGCGGATCGTGCTCTTAAAATAAATTTTGTAAGCTTTAGTATTCGAATTAAAAGAAGAAATACTTAGATGTTCTGTTCTGTTCCCAGCAAAAATAAAGTGAATAAATTAAAGGAAAAAGTGAAAAAAATCATTCACGATAAGGGGAATTTTATTCTAGCATGAAATTATGCACGGGGATCTTTTTCACGATTGCAAATTTAGGGAAAGGGAAAAAATTCGAGGGAGAAGGTATTCATCGTAGGGGTGAATGTGAAAAATTGCAGTTTTATTCTCAACAGGGCTTGAAAGGGTCCATGATTCTAATGAAATGAAAAACCAGTTAAAATATATATTACTTTTAAGACTCAAATAAAGTTGAATCACGAAAGCTCTATACGAACATGGAATATTTCCTAAATATTTTAAATCAAACAGTTACCTCTTATCAAAAGAAGAATTTTGATATCAATATTGAGTATGATTATGTAAAATTTCAAATCACATTAACTGTTTGATAAACCATGAAATTGTTAAATTAATGAAATAAAAATTAAACAGGCACCAGAAATTTTATAGAATTTTTTCATTGCAAAGTAAATTAATCTGCCCATGATATTTGCCCTCAAATATTGACTAACTTCCGTAAAAATTCCTTTATCTGGTAACACATTTAATTGTTCTTATATTTCGTAGTTTATAAGGCATAAGTAGATAAAACATGATACTCATTGAACTTCCTAATTCACTTAAAATCGTAAATATCTCATATAGTGTATATGTATACGATTGCAAATATTAATGGTGCATTAATAAAAATAATATATACAAATTATAAAAGTATAATTAACGAAACTTTTTTAAATATGTTGTAGTTTCTAGTGCATAGCAAAATTTTTTTGGGGGAAACTTTTTAATAGACGTCATTTGGTCGGTCCGTAGAGTTTTTTACTTATGGTATATCCAAAGGCGGCTGGACATACATACCACTAGTGAAAACTCTTCGCTAACAAAAATTTTACTTTTTACACAACTTTTTTATAACAAACATTTTTTGAATATGAGTTCCTTAGGGAAGTACGATTTTTAAAATCCTATGATGAAAAATTAACAAAAATCGAAGCTGAATCAGAATACTCAATTTAAGCTTAAAACATATTATTTTAAATTCTAAATACTAGTTTATAGCTCCAATTTACAGCATAATAGGCATAGTTGCCTTTAATAAAAAAAAGCAAAATTAGCACAACCCAATATTGAGTTCAACTTTATTTGCTTTTCCGATTATTTTTAAATTTGTACAATAATTTAATCGAAGAAGGCGCGTAGAAAGTATATAGTGTATAATTAAGTATATATTTAACAAAATTTATGAAAATATAATAAAAAAGCCGTGCAAATGAAAGAAAATGTGAAGTGAAAGTAGCAAACAATCTACAAAACGAAAAATTATTTTAATATAAATAAAAAATTAATATAACAAAAAGTGGAAAATAAAAAAAACAAGTTAAATATAAAATATCGTATAAAAGTAAGTGAGAGTTTAATTTTAATTTGTGTAACTATGTTAAGTAAAAGCCAATTTAAAAGAAATATCCAGAAACAAAAAAAAAAAAAAAAAAATATTTTGCAATCAATTAAAAGCAAAATTGCGATATAATAAGAAAACTTTTAATGGTAATCCATTAAGTCAGACACAAAATTTCGAAGAATCTAACTGGAGAAATTTTGACAGATAAAATTAAAAAGGTGGTTCCACAAATACAAGCCTTCAGTAGAATGTACTCAAGATTTACTGAAAATATTGAAATCTCAAAATTTGGTAGTTCCATCTCAAATTGTGGGACTTAGAGGAAGGTCAGCTAAATGTGTTGAAAGAACTGCTTCTCCCGAAAAATACGTTCACATCGGGCTGAAGAAACAACTAGAAAAAAATTGAAAGCCTAATAGAAAAAGAGAACTTGGAAAAGGTTTCCATTGACATTGGCATATACGAATTGCCACTATTTAAAAGTTCAGCTATCGTTTTGTGGCGTATATTAGGTAAATTTTGTAAATGCTGCAGGATGTGGTGTATTCATGATAGGGAGTTTTGTGGGAAAGAAACAAGCCATTCAATTTGGATTTTTACTTGCAATACTTCGTCGCAGGCTTGGCTGAATTGAAAACTACAGGTTTCAACAACAAGGGAAAGAATGTAAGTATTAAGGTACGACATTTTATTTGCGACGCTCCAGTAAAGGCATTTGTTTGTGGAACTAACTAATGTCCCCAAATAGTGGCATAGGAATCGATAATGTCAATATGTACTCAACAACAGTTGGAGAAATGAGGTCGGATGAAGACAAAACAAGGAAAGTTCATAAATTTCCATAACCCATTGTATTTGGAGTTTCAAATGAAGTTGGAAACTGTAGGCATTAAAATGATGTCTCAATTTCCACTTGGTAGATTTTGGAATAACCAGAAAAATAAGCAACAAAAAACAATTAATAATAAGCAAAGAAACAGTTAATCCATAGTCCCAATCCTCGGTGAACTTAATATCTGAAACCCTTGTCACATTACACAGTAATATACTTCTTCAATTCTTCAGAAAACCCAGGAGTTTATCGGAGATTTCCAGACGGAAGGCTATTGAGTTTAGACAGTTCATAATGTATACTGCTATTATAGTATTGAAAGAAATTTACGACCATTTCCTATTATTAAATTGTTCATATAATGTTTTGATTTATTCAGCTATTAATATTGAGCTTAAAAAAGTTGAGTCTATGATAAAGGAATTTGTGGAGACGTTTTCAGTTTTGTACGGGAGATCCAGCTTGTCTTACAGTTGGAATGTGGTTTTTAAAATTGAGGGACTAAAATAAAACAATAGTAACATTAATTGTTCGACGTCTTCCAAATTTTATTTTAGTACAACATCTTCAGATAACGTAGTTTAGTTTTTTGTTGAAAAGTAAATTATCCCTTAAAATTACAAAGATTTTGAGAGAAGATAAATTTGTTGTTGTTTGGATTTCAAACATTTAATACAAACAAGTTTTTGTAAAAGTTATTGAACTACCATATAAAAATGCATTTGTATTAATTGCAGAAACACACACTTGCTTATAAATCCGAAATATCGAAAACAAAACAAATAAAATCACAAAAAGAAACTATGAAGTTTTAACAAAAATAGAGACAATTGAAGCGGACATCAAAGAAGAAAGTAAATATTTTTAATTTTGTTATTTAAAATATTTTCTTACCTTTTCCTTACCTTCAGCACACATACTACAAAACACTAAGTATGAAGCAGCATTCCAAAACATTCCTGGTAAGATAAACTTAATAAAACACTTATCTATTTAAAAAAATAAATAAACACACAAGCAAACAAATAAACAAAACAAGCGAATAAATAAATATATAAATAAATAAATAGATAATTAATTAATTAATTTTATTTAAAAACAAAAATGGATCGTCACACTTTATTTTACAAATATTTTTTATTTATGTTTTTTTATGCCTTTAATAACAAAAATAATAATTTATATAATTAAAATTTATATTATTTTTTAGAACAAATATCTAATCAAAATACAAATATTGGTAACGTTTTGGTAACCTCGTTTTGGCAAAATCCCAAATGCTATGATCGCTTTCCAATTAAAACAGAAGATGAATTACAAGAATAGGAAAATTCTATTGGGGAGGAAAATAAAATTGGAAAGATAACTACCGTATAGTTACATAAAAAATATTTTATAATAATATACAATTTCTATCATATTTCTAATATAATAATAATATAATATTTGTTTCTTCTGGATTAATGCTGTGAAAAGTTTATTTGGCAAGAAGTAGAAGTATAAAAAACCCTCATTTTAAATGCATGAGCATCAGTAAAGAGAACAAAATAAGTGATAATAAAATTGAAAATTAGTTCAAATTTATTATTTCTTGAAGCCATTCAGACGTTTGGAATATTAAACATGTTTTTTAGTTATTTTTAAAAGTATCTGAATTTTTAAAAATAATTTTATTTTAAACTTTAAAACTTGTTTAACAAAAAAGTATATTTTAATTTTTAAAAACAAACAGCAATATATTTTTTAAATTAAAAAAAAAAAAATAAAAAAATTTTATTAAATTATTTTAAGATTTATTCTTAAATTTAAAAAGGTATTATTTACAGATCAAAATTAAAATTAAAATTTTTTATTAAGTGTTTAATAAAACCAAACAAAAAATAACTATTAAACTAAATAATAAATATATTCAAATAAAAAATAAAATAATTATTAATGGATTAATTAAATAATTAATTTAATTAATTTTTTAATCAAAAATAGCCTTTAAAATATAAAATTTTTGTTTATTGTCAACTTTATGGAATTAAAATATATAAAAAATAAAAAAAAAATAATAATAAAAAAATTATTTTTTATATTCTGTATTAGTAATTGTTTTTAATAATAATGACTTCAGAATGCTTTAAAATCAACACGTTATTGAAGAGCTTGGAAGTAATTAATTCTTATAATGAATTTATACAATGCCCAATTGTAATAATATAGGGTAAATAGTTGTCATTACCGTGTTAAAATAATGAGTTATACAGCTAATGTGTAAGCATTGAAGAGACATTATATTAGCTTCTTAACTCATTACATGGCAATCAAAGTGTTTGCTGGGAATGCTTATATAAGTTAACTTATTTGGTTTTAACAAATAAATAAAAAGGCTTTCTTTTTATTTTTATTGAGATATGATTTAAAACTAAACTTACAATAATTTTGTTAACTTAATTACATTAGGTTTTCTCTTAATGATCTGCTTATTTAATATTTTAATTATTATCTATGTATATTATAAATTTACTTATTTAGTATTTTACTATTTATCCCTATTATTTAGATCCACATTATTTCGCTTACTTAACTATTTCAAAATACTAAATTATCTTCCACGATCAAACACCTACTAAATTAAATTGTATTTAGGTCAAAATAATAAATGCTTTATCGACTAAAGTTGAATTCAAACTTGCAAAATGTAATACAGAAATGTAATTATAAATATTTGTTTCCTTAACTCTTACATTCGGTTGTCCTCAACAGGGTTCTTCAAAAATACTTTCGAATAATCGAACAATCGACTTTTTGTTGGAAAAAGTCGAATTCGACTTTTTGGTTAGAAAATTGTCCAGAAATCGACTTTATTGTTTCCAAATAGCCGAAAAGTAAAAAGAGTCGAAAATAGTTTCTAAATGACGAAAATAGTAGGAAAAAGTCGAAAATAGTTGGAAAAAGTCAAAAAATTGGGAAAATGTCCAAGTCGATTTCATAGTCGAAAATCGATTATTTAAAAATTTAAAAAGTCGAAAAAACGATAATTTAAAAGTTTAAAAAGTCCAAAATTTGACTTTTTGTTCCAACTATAAGACTCTGGCCCTCATCCGAGTGCAGGTATGGTAAATCGTTCAGTCTAAACTTATAATAGGATGATGTTGATTGCGTTTCACCGAGTTGGATAGCAATGAAATTATCTGCTCTAGGGGTTTTGTGGTATTTCGTTCACAAATATGGTTTTCTGTTTACTCTTTCGGAAGAGCAGTGTTGCCAGTTTACTTTTTAAGGCTTAATGTAGCCTTTTTATTTTGATTTTAGGCTCAAAATGTTCGTTTTAGCTTTTTTCTTGCCTTCTTTAATTTTTAAATGTGCATTAGAAAGGCTAAAATCTTAACATTATTTTATATTACTAATTTTGTTTTTATATAATCATCCATTTAATCATTTTTGTACATCTGTTTGCACCAAGAAATCAAGATTATTTATATTTAACAAACAATTTCGGCTGTGATGCTTTATTCTCCAAATCAATAATAACTTAATAAATATTATGGACTTACTAGATCGATTATTATAATTATTTTTTAATATACTCCATTAACCATATACAGAAAAAGGATTGGTTGGAAAAATATTACTATTATTAAAATTTAATTTAGTAAACAAAAAACATATTACAAATATAAAAATATAAATTCAAAATAATTTCTTTAATTATAAGAGTAAAAACATTATTATGATAGTATTACGTTAGTTATCTGAATCAATTTGAGATTTAAAGAAATAATTTAAAATTAATTGGTCGGTATAACCTTATGAAATTCATTCTTTTAAATTAACCATTAATAGTTGCTATCAAGAACTTATTTATTTATAATAAAATAATTTAAAGTTTAACCATATTTTTAGTTACAGTATCAAGTGCTTTAAAAAACTTCGGTTATGATGAAATCATCAATTCGGTTATCTTAACCGAATTACTGAACTGAATTGCGGTTCTTACAATGAAAAAGCTGTATAAACTAATATGAAAACAGCAATATAATTAAATTCAGCATAGCATGGTTATGTATTAAATATTAGTGGCAGTAACCCAAAAATCTTATTATTACAATTCATTCAATTAAAAAATATAAGATTCAAAAATAAAAATACAATTAACAAGAAAATACGAGTATATTAAAATACAAAATTATTTTGAACTACTTAAAAGAATTTTAATTATTCTTGCTGTACGTTTATTTTTAAAAACTAATATTTGAAGATAGTCCTCTTTATGGTCTTTGGAAATCCAAGAAATAACTAACTTAACCCGATTTTTGGAATAGGTATTGGTCTTCAGGAAAGTAAGTCGTGAGGATGACTTTGATTTCAACTATATCTATTATATAAAAATATATAAATAAAACCTGGCGGATATCTAAAATACTTTTGAATTTGTGTTCGGTGTGCGACTTAACAATATCTGTATCGTGACAAGTGGGGGTTAAAAAGTCTTCAACAGTGCTATTAATAATACGCAAGTGTATGCTAACTAACGCTGTAAGGATTTGCTTATATTTATTTTACTCGTATATGTTTGTTATTGTATCATTTTTAATGCAATAAAATAAAAAGCTCAATGAGGAAACAAAATTTTAACAAAACAGAAAAATTCAATTGTACTAACTGATATATTTAGCTCTATTTACAGAATTGATTTTTTAAAACATTAATTCAGCAATCTAATAGTCTGAAAAACTGAAAAAATTCGATTGGCAAACAAATCAGTTGTCATAATGAACTTGTTTTCTCTGTATAGATACTATTTATGAATATAATTAATAAACAAATCTTATAAAGGCGAAAAATCACACAAAATTTTGAAAATGCTTCATCAAAAAGGAATAGTAGTTCAAAAATTACAAAAAAAATCATTTTTCATATGAAATATATGTACCCCAAGTTTAAATGGACATTTTTTTGATATTACAAAAATTTAAAAATCATCAAAATAATGAAAAAAAAAATTCAAATTAAAAAAAAATAATAACTTTTTTTTTTTGGGCCATTTAGACTTTTTTGACCTTTTTAAAAATTCAATTTAGCCTTTTTTCTCACCTCCTGGTAACACTAATTGCGAGACAATCAAGTCCGCAAACTATCAAATTAAATATATTACAAATTTCCAATTTCGAAAAATGTTTACACTTATTATAACATAAATTTGGTTTTAAAGTACTAATGAAATATTAATTTTACAATCAAATTATTATTTTTTATGGGGTTTACTAAAATTATCTGAAGTCAACAGAATTTGGAATGTTTGTAAATTCCAGAGCCTCTTCTGGGCTTGTAAATGGTATATTTTCATTTCCAATTTTTTCAATTGTAAACTTAATCTTTATTTCACTGCATATTTTATATTTAGAATTTTATGTCGCAATTTATTTTGATTAAGTATGATAAGTTCATCACTTAATATGCTATCTCATTTTATTTTATTTTTAATAAGACAATTTGTTATCCTAGTCATTTTATGTAATCTATTTTCGAATGAATCGTTAATTACAACTTGCTCATTACTGTTTGTATTTAACTATTCTAAATTATTTATTATTTTTTTAGGTCATCATGATCCAGGGAACCAGCTAGGTATTTCCATACTGTACCCAGAAAATTTATTGACCTCTTAATTTTTATAATTCTTGTTGCACGCACACTTCTGTTTAGTTCAGGAGGTTTCTAATGATTTGATCAAATTTTGTATGTCTTTTAAACAGTCTTCGTATTTGTTGATGTAAACTTTATGGATAAATCAGAAAATACCGTTTTGGATTTTGGGTTCCATTGTTTATCGCTGCAATTTTTAATGACATACAGATATCAACTTGAACTGACGAAGTAAGGAGTAATCTGTAAAGAAAGCATGGTTGATTTATCCTTTTTTATTATTTCCCTCTTGTATTTAAGTGCGATCTTAGTTCCTAACCTTTTGTCTACTCTTATGTATATAATGTCACCGGCGTTATGTTTTATTGATGTTCTTTTTTTTGTGAGTGCTTATGTCGGATTCTTGTTTTTGCATAATTCTCACTGTTATCACAATCTGATCGACCTATTGTATTTATCTCGAGACCAACAAAAAGGAGATTTTTGCAATAATATGGTCGTTGAATTATTTTAGAAGTTATTTGTATGATAAATCAAAACTAATAATATGTACTGATTAGCATATTCTGACATATGCGGTAAACAATAAAAACAACAACGGCAAGATAAAACGACGGAAAACCGCATTAGAATGGTATAATTATGTGATGGATTACAAATCGGGAAAATGAATATCGTTGCCGATGCGCTTTCCAGGAACCAGGGTCGATCAGATTGTGATAGCACCGCTTCTAAGGTGAAATTACATACATAGGCCGTTAATTCCAAAGGCTTCATAAAATCTGGGTATGCAGGAATAATATCTTGTGATATTAATGACATTTTTAATGTCAATGTTTTTTTCCAAAACCAGTATTAATTAAAAATATCAACAGTTCTCCACTCCTCGCTTTACATTCGACGTATGGCAACGACGAGTGATTTAAATTAAAAAATGGACGTCGTTATGTTCAACATGCTTATAATCTATCTATAGTTGTTGATTTTCATAACTTTCGATTGGGTGTCCATGGACTCTGACTGTAATCGAATTCTTCAATATTAAAATTTCGTTGATCCTTGTTGCATCGGTCTTTTCCCGAAGAAAACATTTTCTGGTGCGAACGCTTTGGTCGATGTCTATAGGCTCTTGTTTTGGTTGTTATTTGGGTGGTAAGGGCTTTGGGAATGTGCAAAAATTATTTGGTCTTTATATTTGTTGTGTTTGATGATAAAAAATTAGGTATATTCATATAGGGGGCATTTGATCTAACTTGAAGATTAAAAGAGAGCTGGTAATAAAACTTTTGTTTATAGTTACTTCCGTTATAAATTTCTGGTATGCTGGCTCTGATTTGCATAGTGTGGTCGAAAATCTTATCTCTGTATATTTTGGTTAATAATTCCATAGGTGCCGAGCCTACGTCCATTCATGAAATTTTACTCAACATCAAGGATAAATGGGAGTAGACCTGAATCATGGATGGTTGCCATCTGATATTTAAGGGTATTTAAATCTCGCTTATCAGCGTAGTGGATAGAGAGACATCTAGGTATTGCGGACCAGTTCAGTGAAGTGTTGTATGATTCTAGGGCTGCATCAGCTTGACCTGTAATCTTGTATTTAATGGCAGTTAGGATGCCGTAATTTGGTGAGCCTTTAATCGTCAATTATTTTGGGTCAAGATGTCCGACACAATCTTTGTCACAAGACTTTCTAATTCAACTGTTTTCTGAATGACAAAAGGATGGGGATTAGGGATATTTAGCGCTGGGGGTCTTAGGGGGTTATTTGGGATGGATATATTTCTTATCTTTTTTATATTAAATAATTTAAATAAATCAACGACAAAACTGTATATTTTACTCTTAAATTTTCAGTAGATGTTATCGCTTATAAAATAATTTTAAATAATAAATCTTACAAAAAAATGTTTGTACTTTCTGGATACTTATAAGAAATTATGTCGTTAAGAAGATGTCCGTCGGGTGAAATGGCATTCATGAAGCCCACCGATAACTACCATATATAATATATCTATAGAACGAACGGAAATATTCTCGAAATTTTGCTATTGAAATTCAGTAAGATGGGTTCCTAAATGAAAAATATATGTGTAGAAAACCGATTTTCTTTTAGGTTTTTTATAGTATCCCGACGGTTTTCGATTTACCGAGCCTTCTATAAAGAAATCGGAAACTTTTTCTGAATTTTTCCGCTTAAAAAATTAACTTAGTCGGTCCATCGTTACAGAGTTCAAAATAAGCTATGGACTTGGTTGTTATATAGATCGAACACAATTATTTTTCTTGAATTTCGGTTTTTTGAATCAACCAAACCCGTTCATAAACAAACGAGTTATTGGTAAATCTGTTTTATATGTAATTAATGTATTCTTCCCTTATAGTTGTTTTCGCGGGTACTGAAAAACAATAACTAAGGAAATAAGGCATATTTAATTTTCTAAACTTTTGAAGCAACTATGTAAGCTAGAAATTTCGTTCTTTCATAGAAAAGTCGGACTTATTTTTAAGAATTTTTGTGTTGAAAAAAATTAGTTTAGTAGGTCCAATACTAACCGAATTATATGTCAAAACGCGTTATTAGATTTTTTGAATCTTTATATAAGCTATAGGCTTCATTCTTGCATAAATATATTAAAACTATTTTTTTCGAATTTCGGTTTTTTAAATCAGTCAAATCGGTGCATAAATTTTCTATTTTTTTTAATTTAATATTATCTTAGATTTATAAAATCTAAGTGATATCTTCCTTAAATATGTACGAAATTTTGTAAAAATTTCAAAGTATTATATTTGTTATTTACTACATTTTACCAGTATGCTACGCTATCGTATTTGATGCGATAACTAATATTTACTTTACATGGAAGCTAATATTAACCCTGGACCTATTCACCCCATTCAAAATTTAATGTAAAAATTTCTTTTAAATTGTTTAAGACTTTCACCAATAGTCCTTTAGATGAGCAAATTTATATTTTCTTTCTATGGGAGCTATCTCTCCCCCTGGACCTACCCGTCCTATTTTAATTTTATCAATGTGATATGATAGGAAAAAAGTTGTCATTAAATTGAATGGCTCTCACTGTAATAGTTCCTTAGATATGCCATAATGAATATTTGCTTTATATGGGGGAACTACACCCCCTGCTCCGATCAACCGTTTAGACGTGATTGATACAAAAAAAAAAAAAAAAAAAAACAAACGAATAAACAAACAAATAAGGATTTATAAAATCTTGATTCTATTTCAATTTTACATAAAAATACAAATTATTTAAAATTTTTAGCGTTTACATAGATATAGTATAGATAAATATATTTGTAATTACATCCAATATAATGTATTTCAATTTCACATAATACATTTCAACAGAAAGTGTTTAGACGACACTTTTGAAATACTCGGTACTTCCAGTTGTACCGGCATACGTGGTGTTAAGAGTGTATTTATTTTCCAGCTCCTGCAGCCTGGCGAGAATTTTCTCTTTCCGCTCATAGCATCTAGGTCGAACTCTTCTAAATACTGTACCAATTCGGAGGGTATAATTACACGATGTTTGTGCCATGTTTCACTTGTCACTTTGCACTTTCAGTTGATTTGAAATAAATGTCCCTTCTCGGGCTTCAATGTAAGGAACCTCCGGTTATACAGGTTTACAGTTTTAGGTAGATTCAGTCGCGACCACGGTTCTTACACAAATAGTAACATATTTTTTCTCTCATTTCTATTAATTTCTTTTTATGATGTTTTATTATTTTTACTTTATATGTAACTTTTTTTAAAACTTTTATTGAATCACTTCTTAGGCTCCCTCATTCCGAATCTATATGTCCTAGTTTATACCTCCTATCATTTCATCTAGATTGTAAATATTTCTGAAGTTTTAAACTTACTAATTGTATACCCTATCTTGGATTGATGTAATCAATTCTCTCTACTCTATTATTTTTATTTTTCTTTAATCGGCTACTCACCACGTTTGACCTATTTCACTGTCCAGCACAAAAGAGATCGATTGTATCTTTATACTGGCTTATATACATTTCTTAAAATTAGTATTATTGTAGTTTTCACGCAGTTGGTTTGAACCGATAGCTGTTGTTGCATAGAACCTTCCTTTTCTCTTGCCTCTTTTACTACTTGATGTTCACTGCTGCAACTGTTTTGTTGATCTGTGTGTGAGTGTGTGTAAGTAACTTCTGTTTGTTTCATTTTTCTCCTTCTTTCTTGCTGTGTTTTTATTCTTCTTCTGTTTTTCTGCTCGATGCTACTCCTACACTTCTGTTTCTCCATGCTGTTTCTTCTCCCTGTTCCTGTGTTTCCCGCTGCTACGTCTGTGATTCATAACTTCTTCTACTCGTCTGCTTAGCTGTGACGATGTAGGCATTGATGTCTTCACTTTAGTTTTTCTCCATTCTGCTTTCTATTGCTACCTTCTGTCTGTTGTTTTCTCATTAAGCCTTAAATAGGTAGCATGGCCATTTAAGATCAAGCTCACCACCTACCCCTGACATATATGCTTTTCCTCCTCTGTACCCAGTCAACCTTCGGAACACTTCGTTCGGTTCTTTACCCTATCGAAATCCGGAATATCTGAAATGAAATAAGTAAGAATGTTATATTCGGATTGGCGAATCTAAGGGAATTGAACGGTAAAGTGGGCGGATCAAGCATATTTTTTGTTTCCGAGTTTACATTAAACTATGTGTACAAAATTTCGTTGATGTTTCACCTTATATGGGAGGTAAGGGCTTAAGTGGGCGGACTATTCCAACTTTTGGTTTTACATGCCTTTTTGTAAAAGATATCGGTTGAAAAGTATAAACTGGAGGTCCGATGGACACTCTGTTTTTTAGTATTTGGTCCATAAATTTTTTGTTTATGAACCGATTTTGCTAATTTTCAACACCTTAATTTGAAGAGGGGGTTCATATAAAAGCAAGAATGGAATTCGGTAATCGTTACGCTACTGTTAGCAATTTAACAAATTTGATGGTTAAACTACGGTTGGAAATTAACGACATAATGTGTAATGATCATTAATGATATATACAATATATTGCTACAATTTTGGGAGATTCGTAGCATTTTTTTTTTTTGAAAAAGGATATACAGTCATGTACAAGTGTTATTATTCCGATTTCGAAGAAATTTATATTATATGATCGCAACTACGTAGGTGAAACTCTGGCTAACTTTCAAAATTTTTAGACTAACATTGTGGAAATTATTCTTTTTATAATTTCATATTTGCATTCTTGCACCGAAACTTTTTTAATTATTTCCACATATGTTTATAGTAATTGTGTACCAAATTTCATGAGTCTAGTATAACTCCTTCAAATATGCCGATTTATGTATATATGGGGACGAATTATTGTACGTGGGTTAAAATCTCAATCTCTATCTATCTTCATTATAAAGCTGAATTTGTTGCAAACAAATTTTTTCACATTTCATTAAAATCGTTGCATAATAATTTTCGATATTTTATTTTTATTATTTTTTCTTCCTTCATTTTTATTTTAGAACAATTGTAAGTGTGGCAGTACATAGAAATTTCAGTTTCTATTATTGGAGAATGCATAAACTCTTACATTTTGAATGTTAATCAAATATTTCTTTTAACATTAAATAATTAACATATAAATTACGTATTTGAGTACATAATTATTTTGATAAATTTGTTCTATAAAATGTATAATAACTAATAATCAGGGAAAATTTTTCAAGCTTTATGAGTGAAAAGTAAGCTTTTGCATATTTATCTAGTATTTTTCAAAAAATGCCTTTTCTTCAAATCTTTGCATAAATTTGCATATAACGCTATTTTTGAGTGACTTTTTAGAATTTGATTAAGTGATTTGCATAAATTATTTTGTAATTTTTTTAATACTTCGTACATAATTGCAAAGAAAAAAAATTATGCCGTAGGAAAAGTGACTATCATGGATATTTACTTATATGTATATATTTTTTATATTAAAAATCGGCTACTGTCAGAGTATTGGTGTTAAAAAAACCATATTAAATTGTCTGTTTTTCCACGCATATCTCTGAGCATATTATCCAATTTTTCGTGCTTTTTTACGCGAATATTTTCACTTTTTTCGTGCATATTTAAACTTGCCCTATTAGTAATGTTGTTTCAGTTTGCTTTCATGAGTACACAATATGAATATATATTACATTTTATTTTGCATATTTGATTATAATCCAAATTTTCAAATTGCGTATTTAAATAGATTTTATTCTAATTTTTAAATACTTATTTGAAATGTTCATTTGTTCATATAAGTTTATTTGCAGATTACACATATCAGTATGCAGATTAGGGGTATAACTTTTTGCAATTTTAGCGAATATAAAAATCACAAGCTTTATAAGGCATGAGAAAAATATTAAGAAACACGATATTAATTTTTCGCGATAATTAAAAAAGTTTCCGCATCAAAAGTGTTGAATTTTCGAATTAAAATTTTTTAAATGTATTCATATAATGCAATAGTTTTATTAAAATCAAGTTCATATTCTCTACTGACACCATCTTCAATAAAAATAATATATATATATTTATTTTTTTATAAATCTTCTGAATTAAACAAAATCTGAAAAAATTGTGACCAGTATGATTTTACCATTTTATTTTATTTGGTTATTATGATCTTTGGTACTGAGCAGAATACTTAGTACAATGCCAACTTTTATTACCAATATGAAAGATGTAAACTTTTTGTAATATTAAAAAAAAAAATTGTTTAATAAAAGAAATTTTCAAATGGTTTTAGAAACTGCTTTAATTGCGAAGGTTTTTTCATCAAAATATCTTTTGAAAACGGTTTTTATGAAAAGCTAAATCCCTAATGTACATATCTGAAAATAAATATGCACAAATATTTACAAAGAAATGGAAAAATAATAATATAGTAAAATAAGCTACAAAATTTAATTCAATATCCATTAATAATCTTTTGTACCATAAAAACAAAAAATAACGAACAACATTTATCTTTTGTGTAAACTGCCTTCCAGCCTTTTAAAACGAAAATTAATACTAAATCTGATTGATACCACAATTATTTTAAAATGTTATTTTACAACTTTTTTTCTTTTTTGTTTATTAATAATTTGCTATTCATAGAATATTTGATATCTTTTTATAATTTGTTTGCAATACTTTCAATTATTTTCCAGATTATTTTAACCGAGAACATCCACACATATAAATCTAATGCATACTAAAAGTGGTATTATACAGTCATATATCAGTGCTTGTATTAATAAATCTTTATTACAACTGGAAATTATTAAGTAAATGAGACTTTTTTGTTACATAGAAAAACAAGAATGGTTAATTAAATTCTTTTGAAGTTTGCATGTAATTTGAACTTGCAAAAAAAAGTAAACCTAAAAATGACGGTACGGACAATGTTAGCAGGTAATAAAATTTAAAAAAATACAAAAATCTCATATCCCTGCAAGGGGTTAGGTTAGGTTCTTAGGTCAGCTGTCTAGTCCAAGTCGGTCCCGTTGTCAAACCCTGAGGGATCATGTGTTGCTAACTCACGTTTCCATAACGGTGCTCTAAACGAACTAACACGACGCATGTATGAAAGAATTGATCCATCTGATGTCAGTATCAGTGAGATCTGATAATATATGCACATGATCCCGGCAAGAGTGGGACAGTGGCATAAAAGATGCTCCACCGTTTCCTCCTCTTCCTCATCCCGACAACTTCTACAAAAGTCCTTAAAAGGGAGCCCTAGTCTCCTAGCTCGCACGCCAGCAATCCAGTGCCCAGTGACAACGGCTACCAGAATTCTTAGCCGATGCCTCGAGTGTCCGATGATGAAATTAGATCGAGATTCACCTTAATGGGGCCATATTTGCCTCGAGGTTGAACATGTGAATTTATTTGTCCATCTATCTTGTGCAATCCTCGATAAGTTAAGCAGAATTATTGATCTGCAGGCCGAAACCAGTTGGGCCATATCTTCACCTCGAAGAAAGGATCCATCTCTGGCTGGTACATCAGCAATAAAATTACCCGGGGTTCTTGAATGACCCCTAACCCAGACCAGCTCCATATTTTAATGTCTCGCCATCCTATTCAGATATGTCCGGCATTCATGTATCAGTCTAGATGTCGAAAACACATCCGAGAGCGATTTAGTCGTGGCTTAACTTTTGTACCCCGGACAAATACCCCGGAGTACGACAGATCGTTCTGCGACTGGGGTAGATGGAAAGGACAGATTTTTTACTAGAAAGCACGAACGGCGACATAGACCACCTCAAAGGTCTCAAAGGGCTAAACTTCTACAAAACCGACGCCGATGACCTTACCGTGATGTCCTCTGAAAACCCTTACGTTGACAGACAAAAATCTGAGGCCTATGAACCCGCTAAGGGAAACATAGGACTACAGACAGCGACTAACGAAAAAGTGTCGGCCCAGAATAACAGAGACAGCGACAATTTCATGCAAATTTGTCAGATAACATCGCTGTTCATAGTCGCTGTGTAATAGAATTTATTTTATTTTTAGAGTGATATTTCTTATTCTCTTGATTTTTTTCTCACACACTGATTATGTTTGCCTATTTTTTTTAACAAAAGGTGTAAAGTGTTGCATATACTAATAAATAAAATCGCAACTGAAGCTTATAAAAAATGTTATTAAACAGAAAATTTTATTGTTTTAAAACTACTGCTCTGCGCTATTATTCTGGGTTAAATTTTTTTGGGAGAGAAAAATTTGCGTCGCTGCACTGGTATTTTGAGCCGACACAAAGGTCATTGGACGCTTGTGATCCCGCGATCTTTACAAACCGCGAAAAGCGTTTGGGGCGAAACATACCATAACATAGACCAGAATGAAGTCTTGCTTAATACTACTGTTGTGGAGGTCAGGCCAACCTAAATGCTGAGAGTTGTATGCAGAAAGCCCTATATGCTTTCTACACATGCAAGAAGACTTTCGGGAAAAGATGGGATCTAAAAACGTATATCGTCCATTGGATATAAACTGTAGTTATGAGACCCATTCTTGCCTAAGGAGCACTTGTATGGTGGAAGGTAGTGGATACGAAATTACGTATCTCTACTCTAAGCAAATAGATAACCCGTCTCTTAATCACTGGTGCAATTCGTTCTACTCCCCAAACCAGTTTGATGACCTTATTAGATATTTTTTCCCTTGATATTTTCATTAGAAATGTCTCCGCTAATTTCGTTCTATATCTTAAAGAATCAAGCGAACTCAAGCACGACTTGGTTGGCCATGGTACTATTTTAAAAAAGATATGCGGACGTACCTTGATACTGGAAACCTATTATTTAATAAAGCCCTTAAAAAGCTTTGATTTGAAAAACAAATCTATTTGCTTTTTAAGTGTGTTGTTCATAGCTAACGTGTACAATATCAGCAATAAATACTGTTTATACTGTTCGTTGACTGAAGCAAAGCAAATATGTCATGTGTATGAGCGATTGCAAATACAGGCATTCATACATTTGTCGCCAACAAGTGGTACAAGTGGTGTGACAAAAAAAGCAAATACAAGCCATTGAAAAAGTATTTTTAACGCTTTGCATGTTTTTGTGATACGTAATACCTTCACAATGTGTTATTTAGAAATTTTCTTGCATACGCACATATATTTATATGTATGTCTATATTTTATTTTTGGTATTTCTTTTTGAATAAATATAAAAGGGTTAATTCATATAGTAATTAAATAAATTAACCTTAATTAAGAATTAAAAAAGTAATTGAAACCTAGAAATTAGAGTTATTTTAAATTTTGGGCTCTCAGTTACATAATTAAGAACTATATAACTTGTAAATGTACTTAATAGCTTCGATTTTTTAGCTTTATTTACATTTTAAATAATTTTAGTGTTATATTCATTAAAATTCACACTTATTGCGGGTTCCGGGTATTCAGGACAACGAAAGGCCAACGAATGCGCAGTTAATACATCGTCCTTGGATGTAAGTGCAGCTCGCCCTCGTCTCTGCATCTAATGCTCTCGATGAATGGGCAGCGAAATGACACTCATGGACGCTATGATCTCATCAGTCACGAAAAAGAGCTAGGACACTTTTATCCTTTGGTAGAATTTCCATTTCTAAAAATGGTGGCAGTACTCATTACTAATTGAATGCTAGAAGGTAATAACTTTCATTTTTATAACCTAAAATTTAAAAATAAATTACAGTTTGCTTAGTTTTAAAATATTCCTTATTCAAGTGATACACGAAATAGTACCACAGAAATACATGTCTTTAAATAAATGCATAATTTTAGTATAAAAAAATATGTATATTTTTTATTTCTTCAGGAAACTAAAGCCAACACTTTGAAATTTGGTTGCGCAAAAAATTATTTTTTTCTGAACTTTAGTTTAAGAGATATATTTAATTAAAGTTAAAAAAATGTAATTCCTTATTCAAGTGGCAGGCAGTGTATACATGCCTATTGGCATGTCAAAATATTGAATTACTTGTAATGCAATAATTAAACGTTTCTTGTTGATACTAACAGCTCTTCAAATGTTTTCACATTAATTGGACTTCCGCACGATAAGACTCTTTGTATTGTATAAAAGTTTTCAATTAGTTCCAGTTTCACTCCTGTTATTTCTACTGCAATATCATTTTTGGAAAAGAATCATCTTGCAGTATTGCCGTTAGCCACATTTTACTTGGTCAACTATTAGACCTGTTTCACTTCTCAATTCATCCTGAATCCTTTTTCTTTTTTGTTTATTAAAAATTCTGGTTTAGTTTCCTTACACACCTGCCATTTTTGAAATGTAAATTCATCACTATGGTTATGATCAGCGAATTTCTGCTTACATTGGCTATTTCCAGAGCTTCCATCCATACCCCATTTGCATCCACTTATTTTCTTTCGTTTCGTGTTTGCATAATTATGCAATTCCTTCTGCAGTTCTTCCAACAACAATTTTAAGTTGGTCTCGGCAGATATTTCATTTTCTGCAACAAGAGCCTTTTTTTCTTTTCATTTTGCAAAGAAAAAAAAAAACAGTTAGGATGGACGGTATTAATAGTTTTACGAAGAATTTTGTATTTTCTTTCTGAAAAATCAAGGTCCATATACGAAGTCTTCTATTTGTAACTTTTTTATGGCGTATTCCAATTCTTTGAAGGAATATTTTTTCTTTAATTCGCAAATTCGTCTTTTGATTTAAGTGATGATTCCGAAAACCTTTTATTGGGTCTACAACGTTTCTTTTTTTTTGCTGTTTCTTTAGATAATAGTTTTTCGCATAATACATTTGGCCAATTTTTAATTGTGCTAGGGTTACAAATATTATATTGTTTGAATTTTTTAAATTTTTAACAAAAAATTTTGTACATAAATATAAAAATATTTACTTTCTTTGATTTCAGTTCATAATATTTAAGCATAATTTCTAAACATTAAAACTTTTTTATATTATATATGAATTAAAAATCAAGAATACTGTAAAAAATGCTTAAATTTTGATTTATATTTTCAATTTGTAAAAAAAAAATTTTCAAATTTTCTTTGGAAAATTTTAAGATTTTAATGATTTTTAGCTGCATTTTGGAAACAAAACAGAAGCGCTTGTTACCAAAATGATTTACTGCAGAATGCGAGGAAAATTATGCAAATTTCTAAATATTACTTTTTAACAGATTTTTTTGAAATTTTGCCATTTTAAGGCATTTGTTGTTAATATTTTCATATACAATTATTTTCATTTACCATCTAAACTAAATCAAAGATTTTAAAAATTTTTTGAAAATTCCTAAAATTTTCATTGTGTACAATTTATTAATATCTATGAACAAAATTTTATATTTTATGAATAAAGTTTGGGAAAAGTCATGTTCGATTCATAGGTTGGAAAGGGGCGGCGCATTCACGCCTACACCCAGAGGCCAAACGGCCCATTGTGATCCCTTTATGAAAAGAAGAAAAAGAAAAAGAGAAAAGTGGAACCTATACCCAATCAATCAGTTATGATTGTTCCTAAGCCATTTTATCCCCATAACAAACCCTATGAGGTTGACAAGTCCTTTGCCATTAACCTCACCTAGTTCATGTAGTGTATGGCTTCCAAACCACTTCAACCTATTACGCTGGAGCCCTACGCAGTGACAGAGTATGTGCTCCACTGTCTCTAGCTCCTCAACATCATCGCACGTTCTACAGAAGTCTGATGTGCAATGTCCCACTTACTCATCATATTCCCTATTGAGAAATGACCCGTAACCATACCTACTATGACTCTAAGACTACCACGACTCATACCTAGAAGATGCTTGGAATCCGCCAGTTTTAAGCTAGGCCATAATGCCCTAGAAACTCTGCAGTCCGATCTGTCATTCCAGGCTCGATTCGTGTTGTCCAGAGTCCACTCCCCTATGGCCCTAAAGAAGGACCCAATTGGAATCTTAACAGATGACTCTATGAAAGACCTATCTAGCTCCGAGCCACTGCGAGCTAGCTCATCGGCTATTTCGTTGCCAAGAATGTCACAATGACCAGGAACCCAACATAGTCTCATCATATAGGAACCCATTAACCTTCTCAATTCCCTCCTGCACTCAAGTACCAATCTAGACCTAACAAAATGACTAGTCAGAGCCAATAACGCCGCCTGACTATCAACATAGATAGTAATCTCAGACCCCCGTTCAACATTCCCTTCAATCAAGCCGAGAGCCTTATAAATGCCAAGAATCTCTGCTTGAAAGACACTACAACTGTCAGACAATTTGTAGGATCGTCTGATATCAGTTCCCATAAAGTATACACCTGCACCAGTGCCAACTTCCATTTTCGAACCGTCCGTGAAGACCGCGCACCCTTCATAGAGCTTTTCTACTCCATCCCAAAGATCCCTGCTAGGTAACACCAAAGCGGGAGTAGCCCCGAAGTCAATCGTGGTCCCGACATAATCCGTAGGCTCAGCCAAGGATAGTGTCCGACCGTTGAATTTGACTTCATCTAGTATGCTGACATGCCCCGCTCTAGAGGAACCTAATAAACCCAGTTCCTTCAATCTAAATAGGCCACGGACAGCCATACCCCTCACGAATTCCTCAATTGGAAGAAGGTGGAGGATTATGTCTAGCGCCGCCTGAGGTGTACTTCTCCTGGCACCTGAGATGCCAATTGAAGCACACCTCTGAACTTTAGAGAGAAGTTTCCTGTACGTTTCCCTACTCAATACCTTCCACCAGACTGTACAGCCATAAGTAAGAATAGGTCTAACAACCGAAGTGTAAATCCAGTATACAACTTGCGGCTTAAGACCCCAATTCTTGCCTATAGAGTTCCTGCAGGTGTAATAGGCATTGAGTACCCTCTTGACCCTCTCCTGAGTGTTTCTCCTCCAAGACAATTTACTGTCCAAGTACACACCCAGGTATTTGGCCTCACTTGACAATACAAGCTCAATCCCGTTCAATACTGGCAAGCTAAAATGCTCAACCTTGTATTTCCTAGTAAACAAAACTAGCTCCGTTTTCTCGGGGTTTACCCCTAATCCCTTACTGTTGGCCCAAAGGGACAGATCACGTAAACCTGTCCGCATGACCTCACTGATCGTAGATAAAAACTTACCAGAGACCAGTAAAACAACGTCATCGGCGTAGGCCACAATCTTCCGTCCCTTAGCATCAAACTGTCTTAAAATGACGTTCACGGCCAAGAGCCACAGTAATGGAGAAAGGACCCCCCCCTTGCGGTATGCCCCTAGTCACGAGTTTCCTCATATAAGTGCCTCCCATGTTTGAGTTGATAACTCTGCTGCTAAGCATCAGAATTATCCACTCAACAAGGAGCTTACTTATATTCAGCGAAACAAGTGATTCCTCGATAGCCTCTATCGTGATATTATTAAAGGCCCCCTCTATATCGAGAAAAGCCGCCATGGTATATTCCCTCTGCAGCAGACCTCGCTCAATGTAACTCACAACGTCATGCAGAGCACTCTCAACGGACTTACCCTTGAGATAAGCATGTTGAGACTCGCTAATGACCTGAGTTCCTATACTAGTCCTAAGATAAAGATCGATCAGTCTTTCTATTGTCTTCAATAGAAAAGACGATAGGCTGATCGGTCTGTAATCCCTGGGCTTCGAGTGAGTCGTCTTACCCGCTTTGGGTATGAAAATGACCCTTACTTCTCTCCACCCTCTGGGAATGTACTTCATTCTAAGACATTCCCTAAAAACCTCCGTCAATAGAGAGATGGCTCTTTCATCGACATTCTGTAGCACGGCCGGAAATATTCCATCCGGGCCAGGAGATTTGTATGGCTCGAATGAATTTACCGCCCATAATACTTTGTTTCTAGTGATCATCTCCCTTATCACATCGGTATCCCCAGCATCTGATTCGGGTTGTAGGTTATCACTGACGCTACATGTCCCTCCAACAGATTCTATATCCCTACAGCCTGGAAAATGAGTCTCCATAAGTAAACTGTTCGATTCATAATATTTATGAAAAAAATTTTCAAATATATGCATTTTTTTCTCTGTGTACGAGGAGTTTCAAAAATTTTCGAAACATTTGAAACCGACTTCTTGTGTCTTATATTTCTATGCATGCATAAATGTTGGTTAATAAAACCACAAATCGACGTTCTTATCAGAAGAAACAAAATTTTTAAAATATTTTTACTCAAAATATTAAAATTTTTTGAATTTCCTCATATAAAATATTAAAAAACTTACATTGTCTAAATTAAAAAATTACCAAGTCTACTGATTTGAATATTTCTTTTCAAAAAGAGCTCTTGAAAAATTACTTTTTTTTAACACTTGGTTTAATGTTTTGTATATCTAGTTCCATTTTGAATATTTTCTGCATAATTAAGTTTTCTAATGCATTTATTTTATTGTTTGGAGGTTTTGACAGCCAATAATCAATCAAGTCTGATTTTTTTTAAAACGAAACCCATTATTATTTTTTCCTATATCAGTCAAAATAATATTTATCACTCTGTTCAGCATTTATGTTGTAAACTAATTAAAAAAAAGGGATTGATAATTATCGAAATAATAGGAGAGCAAGAAAATAGCTTCAAAGCAATTAACAAATCAAAAAATGACATAAATGGGACATGATATTTAATGCGTTCATTATTTAAAATACAAACCAATAAATATGCATCAATTTTATTGAAGAAACTGCGAATAAGTTAAAATAATGTGTTTTTTTGTAGCTATAACAGGAAACAATATAGCATTTTTGATAAATAAAGCATTTTTCGAAGTTAGAAAAAAGTAGTTCTGATCAAAACGTTGTGGATCTGTTTTTTAAATTGTAAAATACAACAATGTTTTAAAATAAATAAAAATAATAAAAAAAATATTAACACAATATTATGATATATTTAATTAAACTTTGGTAAATTTCACTATCTATCAATAAAATACGATATGTTTTAGAGATTGCAAATTGAAAACTTAATGAACTATCTCCAATGTATAAAATAATAGGAAAAAATTAGTTAAAGCCAATCGTATAAACCACTTTTTATAACTTGCCACTTTTGTTATTTAAAAGGTCTATATATATGTATATGAGTATTTTACTAAATATTTTGTGTATTTCTCTTTTGATCTTTAATAGAAATTTCATGTTTTAACCAAAATAAGAAAAATAAAAATATAAAAATAAATTTGTGAATATATTTTATTTTTCTATTCCACCAAAGTTTTGTATATTTTTGGTGACATAAAAAACATTCATTTTTAAAAATTCTTCAAAAATAAACGTTACGCACTAAGAGAATAATCAATTATAATATGAAAGAAGAATTAGAAAATTTCATTAATATTTGTAATTTTATACATTTTGCATTAAATTCATTTAACTTTGTCGACCACCAGCGGCGGTAAAATGAAATGAATTTAAAAAAGGCTTTCATCGCAGAATTTATTAACTGATTAACATTGAAAAAGTTAAATTATTGTTATGTTTTATTAATGTAGTTTATGGTTAAATTGAAATTAATTCTATAATTTTAAAGAAATATTAAAGTAATAATTATATTTGTTGGAATTCGCATATCAATAAAAATTAACACCTGTAACATTCTTACAAATAACTTAAATATCTTGTGGTTTTTATTAATTAAGTATTAGGAATAGTACTGCCAAATCGATTTCGAAAAACTTAAAACACAATTTTTCCATATTAAGCCATAAAACAGTATGATATTTTGTAAAAGTAGCTGGCCAAAATTCAAATTTTTACTTTACTGAGTTAGAATTGATTTAAAATATATTTATTACTTAGTAATCAATATACTGAATAGAAATAAGATTGAGCCATATTTTTTAAATCATTCCCCTCAGCACCTAAATTTTTTAATCACTTGGTATCGAAAATAAATTTTAGGTATCAGAAAACTATTTTACAAATTATTGTCACGTCATAGAAAAATTCGGTTCCAATAAAATGGTTGGATGTTTTAAAGATAATGATCAAAAAATTGACTTTTGACTAAATCATCAAAATCTCATACTGTACATAGCTTCTGTGCATATTATAAAAAACTTAATCTTGTTTTTGATGATTATTTTCTTACCTTAATTAAAATTTGTTTATATATAATATTCTCAATTTTTTAACATTTGTTAATTTTTTTAGAGCAATATAGTCTTTTGATGGAAATATTTACTTTTGAAAAAATCCGGTTAACCAGTTTTTTCGAAATTCCAACTATTCGACTATTCTATAAAAAGTCGAATAATCGATCATCTTAATGGCAAATTTTTAAAACTGATTTTTAACATCCTTATTAAGTCCTATAACATACGTTATACGGTTTTTCGATTCTTTTTCACTCTAGCAGAGTCTTGAAGCAAAAATTTTTACTTCGTAATTTTAAAACTACTTTAAATTAAACATAGCTTCAGCATATTATATTTAAGGATTTAAAAAAAACAATTACATATTTTTAAACTCGCAAAATTTGAATTAAGTATTACTTATCTCACGGCATCCAAATATAGGTAATATTATATTTAAAGAGATTAAAACAATATTTTGTCTTATTGTCATAAAAAATACAGCATATATTTTTGTTATTTGAGCGTTTGTTTAATCTTTTCTGACTTATATTGTTTACTCTATTTTTTTTTTTTACATCCAGCTCCTAAAATATTATTATTTTATTTTCTTTTATAAGTCTTAATATCATTTGCTGAACTGTGAATTTCATTTATCTTAGAAAATAATTGACCACTATGTTTTAGAAAAAATTGGCCAGTATCCGTGTTGAAAATTCATTTCTTTTGGGTTAGTCTACAAAAGTTTTATTGAAATTTTGTATGAGCTTTTTTTAGAGATTAAAACGGAATATTTTTATGCACTACTCCTAAGCTAAACAAAAGCGTATTACTTTTTAAATTCCCAGCGAAACAAATAAAAATTGTATTATTTGTTTATAGTTTACAATATATATTTTTGTACACGTAAAATATATGTACATTAGGGTAGCCCCAAAATAAATGTATAGATGTTCCCAGCTCAAATTACAATTTTCTTAATTTTAAGATACCGTTTCTTTCTGGTATTATGCTTTAGCGAAAAAAAACGAAAAAAGCTATTTTTCGCGTTTTTTGAGTCTGTTTCCATATTTCTGCCAAAGAAACAATATGAAAATTTCGGTATACTGCTAGAGTATTATATGGTATATTTTAGTCTTATTTCGTCAAATAAGTATTACATAGAAATACACATTTGACGAAATAAGAAATTAAAACATGAAACTTTTTGTGAAAAATTACAAAATTTCTAATATACATATTTTAGTTATACCATTAAATGCGCCTCTTAATGATTATTTTTACGATATACAATTTTTATATGGTTTATTTAGCAGAAACGTTAAAAAATTAAAAAAAAAAACACTTTTTATTTTACTCCAACTCGCAAAAGGAAGTGCTGGGAACATTGATAGCATTCATTTTGGGCCACCATAATGTTCATATACAGTCAGTGGGAAAAATTAGTAGAAAAGAAGTCTTCCTAAATTTATTTATTTGGGAGAAAAAATTCACACTTTTATCACCAATTCAAGCCATTACTCTTAAATGACACTTTCACAATAAGTTTAAATAAATTAACCTTTTTAAATCTTAGATCTTATTCTTATATTCCTCATAGGTTAGCATAGGTATTTTCAATAAATTTTTTTACTAATATATTCTTAGTGCTGTTTATGAGTTATTTGTATCAAACCATTGATTTTTTCTGAAAATGACATAAAATTTTCCCCTAATTTTTCGGCAACTTTTCCTTCAGTCGTATTAAATTTACTTATAGCTTTGTCAATTATTTTAACTTGCCTTAAAAATTAATTACGTTCTTGAATTTCAGTAATTTTGTTATTTAGAAATATGCATACGAGTATAACTTGCATTTACAAAATCTTAAACCAAATTTTATTTTACCCAAAAATTATTTAGTTCGAATTTAATCGAAAAATTATAAAATGTTAAATAAGTAAAATTTACAAACCCAATTGCTTGTCCATAAATTTATATGTTTTGTTTTGTATATATATCGCAGCCAAAATTTCTGCATGCCCGGAAGCATGCTTGTAAGGGAGCGATAAATTATATTTTTCTTACCAACCTGCTTCAAGAAGGCATGATATTTGTTCGCGATGTCCCACTTGGTAGATCTCTTTCCTGGGCTATGTATTAACTTCATTCATGTCGCTTTTAAACCATTAGTAGATCCTAGAAGCTGTAAAATCTTTTTTTAAGTCAGAAATTTGTTAAATCAGTAAAAAAATTATGAATCAAATTGGCTTTCTATTGACGTAATTGTTAGTTGTTGAATATGAAAAAAAAAAACAATAAAATAAGATATTACTTAACAAATAAAATAATTTAACTAAAAACGTGGAGAATATATTATACGTACCGTATATTACAGAGAAATTTTGGGTAACCCATAAGCCATTTTCTTATTGTCTTATCATATAAGAGAAATAAAAACAAAAACCAAATTTCTTTAAAGGGAGCCAAACTGAGAATTAAAAAAAAACAAAATAGTAGGTCATAGAAAAAGTATCCGCGGTTTTTTGGAAAATTTTTGAACCAAAGCTTTTTATTGAAAATCAGTTTTAATCAAGGACATATTCGCTACTATTATTTATGACCTCTTGTTATTTATCGGATAGTTTTGTAATTACATCGCTGTATAACTTCTATGATTTATCGGCGAAAAACTTGAATAAATGATTTTTGAAAGCTCTCCGATTGGCCAAGTTTTTACCATCAAGAGAGTTTCGCACAGACCGAAACAAATGGTAGTACAAGATCCGCATCAAAACTTTTAGTCAAGTGCAGTCAAATTTTGACGAGTCATGCAAGATATGTGTAGTCTGGAATCGTCAGGATGGAACACAATACCTTATCCGTTAGCCAATTCTGATCGCTCTTTCTTAATTGCTTCGTTTAAATGGTCGACTTTTGAACAGTGAAATTCTGAATTGATCATTTCTCTAGGTTGTAGCAGCTTATAATGGGTAATTCTCTTCTAATCCCATTAAACACTTAACATTACCATGTTTGCCGTCAAACCAGGCTTTTAAATCGTTTTTTGTAGGATCGACTTTGACCATAAGTTTTTCGCTTTATATTCTCGTAATGTACCCATTTTTCATCGCCCGTAATGACCAGCTTGAAAAGTGGTTAGATTTCGTTGCGTTTCAGCAGTGTTTCACTGATGCTAATTCGGTCAATCCAATTTCATTTCATTAATTAATGTGACACCCAAATACCCAGTTTCTTTTAGAAGCCAGCCTTTTTCAAATAATTCCAAAAAGTCATGTGGTTAATGTTTAGCGCCCCCGCCAGTTGTAAAATTTCATCCACTTTTTCAGTGACTGACCGACTGAAGTAATACCCATAAGCCCTTTTCTTAACAAACATAGAAATTTTCGGAACAGAATCGAGCAAATCACTTCTGGGTTCGGTGTTCAGTCACAGCATTCTTATCGTGCACTATAAATATTTTGGAATGTTTTTGGAGCGTTTTCCGTTTTTTATGAATAAAAGAACTGTTTTCACCTTCTGAATGCGTGTCTGTTTAAAGAAGGATAGGGCTTGGGGCGGACCACCTAGAGGGACAAAATTTGGCTCAAATATTTGTTTTTAATTTTCATAATCAACTTGTCAAAAATGGGACTAAAAATTAATTAATGTGCTACAAATTATTTTTTTTTTTAATTATTTATTGACTACACTGAGTAATTCCATTTGAAATTTAAAAAACTTTGACCCTTGGTTACCGATTTAGATAAAAAGGATACAGAGGTATGTAAAATGAATTTTTCTCATTTTTATTTTGAGGATTGGAGCAATTCTGTAGCTTTGAAGGTGATTAACATATTTTATTTATTAACATTATTTTCTTATAAGAATTTTCTTTAGTGACGTGTATCTAAAAAGTCCACCTAAATTTTTTTTTTATTTTTTTTTTATTTTTTTTTTTTGTAGGAAGCGGTATACTTGCTACAGAGAAAACTTCAGAGAGTTAAAATTTTTTAAATATTAAACGGAATTACTTAATTTAAAAAATTAATAACAAAAAACTTAAAACGTACATTTAATTTCTTCATTGTAATTTTAGTAGTTTAATCCCATTTTTTATATCATTTTACTATATACGCACTTAAACTAATGAACAAATTTAGCATTATTAACAATGCATTGGTGAACCTTTGTTTTAGATAACTTAAAAAATTTGGTCTGGCATAGATTCGGCTAATTTTTGAAGAAAATCATTGTCAATATCTTTCCAGGCTTGCTTAATTTTGTTATTGTCATTATGGTTTCCTTCTGTGTATTTCTTCGTAAACCTTAGAGGATATTTACCCACACAGATTCTTCATTGGATTTAAATTCGAACTGCAATTCGGCAAGAATAATATGTTCATTAAACCACGATTTAGATTAGTTCGAGACATCGATTGCAGCGTTATGCTGTTGGAATATGCAATCTTCATCCATTTTTTTATCCATAAATGAGAGAAGAGCATTTTTCGACAGTTCATTACAAATCGCACTTTTCATTTTAGTTGAAACAAAACATATTTTTGATTTTCCTGCACCACTCTGCCTCTATCGAAATTGCGTTTCGACGTACGAATTTCATTCGATCTCAAATTATAGCAAATCTCAAATAATAGCAAGAATATGAATCGGAACCATACAAGTTGATTTTCTTTTCATCAGAAAATATTACTTTATACCACTATATATCCATTTCATGTATTTCCGCGTAAATTTTAAACGATTTTCCTTATAATACCAAAGTATTAAAATTTGGTTTCTTCCATTTTATATTATCATCTCTTCGCAAAATGTGTGCAATATGTTTGGAAGTGAGGGGATGGTTGATAACATTTTGTTGTTTTCCGAAAAAAATGAATTTTAATTTTTTCCTGCCTTGCAAGAATAGTTCTTTTGCGCATCCTTTAAGCTGATGGAATTTCCCATCCCATTTCCAGTAAACATCAAAAACTTACCTTAAATGAAACATACAACTAAAACTGTTACTGTTAACCTTTTTAATATATATAATATATATATATATATATATATATATATATATATATATATATATAAGCAAGGAACAAATATTTCTTACATAAAAAAGTATCATTATATCGCGAGTTATTGCAACAACAGAGCGTTGTTTTTGGTTAATAGAAACGAATATACCTCAAAGAAAAACCAAAATTTTTATAGGAGTATGCGCCAGTGTATAATATATACCAAATACTAGGAAAGTGTCCGTGCAAATCCAGTCCATACTTTTCCGTTTATATCTTTTTTAAAAAAGTATGTACGCAAACGAAATTTTGTAGAAATAATTCAAGCAACCATGTTTTCTTGGAAACTTATATGGTCATGATTTGCACACTTTACTGCCCACCTAATAATAAGGTTAAATTTTAAATTAGGATGGCATAAACAAAGTTGCAAATTGTAGGTATAATAGATTTTCGCAATTCAGCTTAAAATAGAATTTTCACAATTTTTAAAACGTTTATCTTAAGCCTCCATACTTCGATAAAAATCGTTCATGCGAACAAATTTATGTATGTTTCATTGGTGTCTATTAATTGTGGTACGAAATAGAATTATTGTGATTTCAAAACAAATATTCGATTTTTTAGAACATTAATAATTAAAAAATATAGAGAATTTTCTATATGTTTATTAGACTGCTCCAAAAAAAGTTGACTTTCGATTTTCGACCGTAGCTCCCTCTAGAATTGTTATTTTTTATGTAAAAATATAATGAACACAATATTAGAATGATCAGATGTCACTAACACGTGCCGCATCGACCCTGAAGTTTGCAGAGTACATTTATATGGAAAAATTTTGACTTTTTTACAGTTTTTTTTTAATGTAAAGGAACCGTAATAATTATCTATCAAGCAAGATAAAAAATTCCCCAGAACATTAATATGATTTCGAACGCTTGTATAATAAAAGTACAGAAAAATTTTTATTTTATTTTATTTTTTAGAAATGTTGAAATGAAATGCTATTTTAGGTCAAGTTTTGAACCATAATTATTGAAAAAAAGTTTTAAATCCAGGATAATGCATTGAATTTTGAATTTTATTATATATGTTTCAAATCACAAAACAAATAGGAAAAAATATGCACTTTTATAGAAAACAAAACAAAAAAAAAAAAAAAAGAATTAGGTCGATATTTCATACAAATTCGTCGTACCTTAGATTTAAATTTTACGGATTTCGCAGAAAAAAAAAAACAAATCATTGCTTTGAAATTCATACAAAAATTGATAATTTTGAGTTATTTTTCGGGAAAAAGCCACAAATATTACTGTTTAATGATGCCTCAAAAATGACTATCCTTTTTTATGTATTTTTTATTTTATAATCTGCAATAGCGCAAATCGAAACTAGAGACGAAACATACAAGGCAAGAGCAATCATCGGCTTTGGATCATAATCCACATTTATATCGGAAAAAATGACCAACTAAACGAATTTTAATTACAGGTTAATGTCACATTGTTTCAGAAACCTCAACAAAATCCTGTTTGTTTAACCTTTGCCCTAGGGTGGACTCCAGATTTCAATTAGAAGTATGGACACCAGTCTTAAGGTTCCTAACACCTAATTTATCAACCAAAACATTATACTTTAGACATTTTAAAGGTACTACTAAATTAGAACTTGCAGATCCTCATTTTAATCGAAGCCGTCTCATCGACTTGCTAATAGTCCTCTACTTAGGCCCCTGCATATATTGCGATGAAATACCGATGCGGTCTATTGGATACCTTTCGGCACAAAAACCAGTATTTGGCTGCATTGTGGAGGACCAATATCTTCAAACTCCCAACGAAAAACTACAGTTTCGATACCCATCTTGAAACCCCAAAACACATCTTGAGGTAAGATAAGGATAACTTTTGTGAATACCATTTCAAAGCAACTACGCACAAAATTGACTCAGGGAGATATATTGTTACATACCCTTTAAAAGTTGCGAAGAAATAGACACTTCGTGAAACATTGCTATGACCCAATTTTTAAGAATGAATCGCATGCTTAATCTAAGAAACTGGAAGAATATAAAAGTTCAATTGTATGCTGTACCTATCAAGAACATCATAATACACTGTTACACGACGCCTTACAATTAAAAGAGCTAGAAACATAAAAAAAAACCGATCCTAAACGTATCAAGAACAGCACACCCTCAGACTCAAGAACAGGTGACTACGACTGTTTCTTCTTCAATTAGAACATAGTTTTCATTCCAACTGCTTCTATAAAGACCACTGCACTTGGGGTCAGTTACAAATTAAGTGGTCTACCAAAGTGATAGTCATGATGACAGATTAGCTTCCAAGAAAACCTTATTCTGTACCCATCGCATCTGATCCAAGTAAAGACTTCCCAAGAAGTTCATTGGCTGATATTGACCCACAATCTAATACCAAATTAGAGGTTGAACTAGGTAGTGATATTTATCTAGTTTTACATTGTGATGGAGCCATTCAAAAGGAAGTGGGTCATGATGACAGATTAGCTTCCAAGAAAACCTTATTCTGTACCCATCGCATCTGATCCAAGTAAAGACTTCCCAAGAAGTTCATTGGCTGATATTGACCCACAATCTAATACCAAATTAGAGGTTGAACTAGGTAGTGATATTTATCTAGTTTTACATTGTGATGGAGCCATTCAAAAGGAAGTGGGTCAAGTCGTGGCCGAAAAGTCTGCCCTTGGGTACCTATTTACAGGACCAGTACAACAACACTGGTAAACAGCACAAAGTCATGGGGCCGGAATGTTTAATGATGCCTCAAAAATGACACAATACCCGTGTTTTTTGCTAACGGGCCTTTTTTATGTATTCTTTTATTTCACTTCTTCTTATTTACTTTGTACTAAAAATAACTTTAACTAACTTTAAAAGTGAACCGTAGCAAGTAAAATATTAAGTGACTCTCCTCTCGTTTCAAATTTAAATTCTAAAAACTATGTTGTGACCCTGATTGAAATACAATTATTATGAACTAACTAAAAGAAAAGTATTGTAAATTTAATAAAACCAAATAAAAATATTATAAATTTAATAACCAAAAATGAACCAAACCAAATAAACACAAATTGAATTACAATAAAAAAAAAAAAAAAATAAGTAAACATAAAGAACAATAAAAAACAAGTGTTTTATTTAAATTAAAATACAAAAAAAAAAAAATAACAGTGGCAAACAAATAGACAAATAAACAAACTACAACAACAAACAATTCTAAAAATTTGATATTTCAACTACTTGCTTTAAGGGTTAACATTGTTGAAATGCGTTAAAAATTTCGAAATATATTTTCTATAATCCATATTATCTTGTTATGTTTTAGTTTTCAATAATCTGTATACTAGTCCAAAAAAACTGACTCTATAAAACAAAAATCACCAAAAAATGCCTTTTTGCCAAAATCCGCCAAATTCAAATCTAAGTAATGGTGAATTTATAAGAGATATCGACATAATTCTACTTTATTTTTACTTTCTGTGATATTGTCTATAGCACTGCAGAGTTTCTTTCCTATCTGTTTGACTGATCTAGAAAATATGTCATTGGGTATATTGTTAACGACTTTAGTATAGGATCAATATGTTTCATATACAACTGTATTTAACTTTTATATTTCTTTTGCTGCACAAACCATTCATAGCTTGATTAAAAACTCTTAACGTGTTCTTTCTAACGATGAAGAAAGAAGCTTACGAAAGGAACTCAAAATTGACTGATATAGGAAATATATCACTGGGAACATTAAAAAAAAGCTCTTAACTTGTTCTCTCCAACGATGTATAATTCTTGCTGAAAGAGGTTTACGAAAGGAACTCAAAATTGACTGATATAGGAAATATGTCACTGGGAACATTCTTGATGATTTTGTATGTTTCATATACAACTGCATTTATTTTTTACATTTCTTTTGCTGCATAAACTACTTATAGCTTGACTGAAAGCTCTTAACTTGTTCTTCCTAACGATGTATAACTCTCGTTGGAAGAAACTTAGGAACGGAACTCAAAATTGACTGATCTAGAAAATATAAATAAATAATAATTTCACGCAAAACTAAAGGCAAAAGTTGCAAGTTTGTAAAAGTATAGTCATATGTACAATAAATTGGACATATAAGAGTTTAAAGGCGCATATTTCTGAAATAAAGCATGATATTGACTTGAATCTTATAAGCTTAATTTGGAATATATATTTTTAAAATTTCTGTCACTATTTAGAAATAAACCAAACAAAAAGCCCAATTTGGGGTTTTTGGAGAAAATACAAATTTTTAAATTGTAATAACATATTGTTTATAAAGATATCTTAATGAAATTTGCAGGAAATGTGGATCTTATTAATATAAATAAAATCGAATTTCAATCAATAGGGTATGGTTTTCCTGAATTTCCAAATAAACTAATCAAAATTCCCAAAAATGGGATTTTTTACATTTTTGGCTATAGAATCCATATTTTTCCGAAGTCCCGTAGATTTTGATTTAAAACTTTTAACAACATATTGAAGATTCGTCAAATATATTCCGCTTGTCGATTCGTGCTTTGGGATTTGAGAAAATATGGTCTAAAATCAAAACTTTCATATAGAATGGGTCGAATTCGGGAGGGTATGTACCATGACCAATTGTGTTATTGGACTTGTTTTTTTATCTTAAAGTCATCTCTGTGAAGTTACTTTTCAGAAAAGTGCAAAATTATTATATGTTGATAAAGAAAATTTTATTTTAGATAAAAAAGAGTGTAGATATTTTTTCGGATAAAAAACACAAAAAGTCGTATTTTTGCAATTTTCAAATTCAAAATCGTTTATTTTTTGGACTCGGTAAAGATATCGACTTAAAATTTTCAATAGATAATTTTGTTCTTTAACTAATTAAGAAAAAACTAATAATATCGGTCGGAAATACTAGGATATATATGAAAAAAACTGGACCAAGAACATTCAAAATTATGGTGGTTAAAAATTCGAAAATTCAAACAACAATATATAAAAATATTTGAAATCGGATTAGAAACAAAAATTTTGCAAGCGATTAAAAATTTTTTATGTCAGATGTACCTAACTTTGAGCACCTTTAACTCCGCCCCTGGGGGGATTGTTGTGCCCCTCTTCCAAACATAACATTGTACTCTCCTCTGCTACGCCTATACCAAATTTCATGAAAATCCATCCAGCCGATCAGAAGTTACAGATTTATTTCCGAAAAATTTCGATTCTGTCCCACTGTGCACTGGACGAAATAAATAATTATTTTGTGTAAAATGTTTTATTCTGGATTCAATGAAATTAAATAGGTTTATTCCAAAATCTTAACAAATTATCTTTTCTTTTTAATTTATATATTTTTTAAATAAATGCATACACATGTATGTGTACCAGCAATCCGTATTTGCGAACATATTAGAAGGAAAGAAGTCCCATGTTTCAATATTTTTTCTTGGCAATTATTGCGTTAAAATCTACCGAAGCACGGTGGCTCAGCAATGAGTTTCATTGGCAAAAAGTCCAATTTTTGGCTAACACCGATTTCTCAAATTTTAATTCCATTTAATCGCCAAAATATTGGTAATTGTAGGCGTGGCATGCTGTTAAAAATAAATATTTTGTATTATTTCAAAAAACATGCGATTTTGTAAATTTGATAAGAAGCAAATTATCATTATTCGCAAACTATTATCGATAATTGTCTGCATTTTTTGTTATGTTGCTAGGATAATAGTCTTTAAGAAATTCGTAAGAATCTTTAAGAAATGATGTGTCACTGTACCGTTTATACCGGCTGTGTTATCAAATGATTTCTCAGGTACTACATTTTAGCCAAATTTGAATTTTAGTTGAATAGAAATTTTGAAGGTCAAGAGGGATTAAACAAATTTTACTACTAGAAGAACGGCGAAAGTGTCTTCTTTAACCCTCTGTACCTGGCTGGACCCGTATGTAGAATACTTTTTACGTTTGAATGAAATTACTCCCATAATTTTTTAATGGAACACATACTAAAACATCAGTTATTATTTAGGTTTTCAACCTACAGGATCAATAAGAAACAACAACACCAATAAGGAGTTTAGAAGTTTAAAAAATTATAGATTAACCAAAACAAGGATCAGGGTATACGAATGACGGGAACATAGCAAGATTGTTTTCAGATCCCGAAAAAGCATCTGAAATAACAGGTGATTATATAAATATTATTTCAAGATTTAAAACAATTATCGATATACTTGTGTGCAATGAACAAATTGATGCCAGAAATTTTGCACGAATATATCAACCATATATCCATGGAGAAAAATGTCTGCAACAGTTCACAAAATTCTATGTCAGAGATGTCATTAAGCATTATTTAGTACCACTTGGAGATCTATCAGAGGAAGCCTAGAGAAAAGGAAATAAAGATTATAGATTTTATAGAGAGCACGATATTACGAAATTCTACAAATGAAGATCCATTTATAGTATTAATTAATAAAGAAGCAAACGGGCTGATAAAGACAGAAATATTATACAATTAAATATGGAATATTTTGCAGGCTATTTTCCTACCGAATGAATAATGATTATAATTTTCTTTTATTGTTATTTAAGTAAAAAATAAAATAAACATTAAGTTATTATAAAAAATAAAAATGATTGTTATTAATGCTATTTAATTAAAAAATACCGATTTAAGAACCAGTTGTAGTAAAACCTGTTTGGACCTGTTTAAAAAATTTTCTTGGGTATTATTAAAATGTTTTTTTTTTATGAGCTTATAACTTTTTTTATAAGCAAAGCTGTTTCAAAAAATAAAACTTTCGCATTTTCATAGTAAATGCTACAAGAAAATTAAAAGTTAAACTTTAGCCTTAGATTTCTCACCAACTCACAGTGGGGTCAAACGCAAATTTTTTGGTAATAAATCTGCATCTCCTAAACTAATCTCCTAAACTAATCAAATTGAAATGTATGGAAGAGTTGTAGAGAAGGACCTAAGCTTTCAGAAAAATCTTCTTGTGGTCACCCTGTGATAACACGAGATAAGCTACAGGTTGTCAAAGTTGACTACCTCGAGTACGTAAAAGTTAAAAAAAATCGTAACTTGTACAAATGAAGTCCGATTTTAAAGATTTTTATACTTTTGGAAAGTGCTTGGCAAGATAAAGAAAAAATAAGCTTACTCATCTAAGTTATCTCTTAAAGTTAAAAAGATATCTACGCTTGAATTTTGAATTTTTTATTTTTTGGCTCGACTTTCTTTGGTTTTTCAGGAATAAATCCGGAGATATATAAGGCAAAAATATTTTAAAAATATTCTGTAATTTGCTACATATTTCAAAATAATATGCTGAAAGAATTGTTGGATTATCTCAATTCGTCTAGACGTGAAAAATATTCAAAGTCAGCACTCTGAAATTGGCATGAAAAATGGCTATTTTTTTACAAAAATATAGTACAATTCATTCACTTTTTTCTCAAAGTTCCGTTAATAAAAAAATTTTTTCCTTATTAATTTCAAAAGATAAGGCTTCATAAATGGTTAATAAAGAAATTTTGAATTGATTTAAGTTTGCACCCTACATCCAGCATTGGCCGAAAATTGTAAATTTTAAAAAATAGTTTCATTTTTATCGATTAATAAAAAAAATGTCACGCGAGCTTTTTTAAATTTGGTGCACATATTTTTTATAGAAATAGATTTTGAATGATTTAACACAAAACTGCTTCCCGCCCGGCCAAAAACGAATGCAGGAGTGGAGATTTTATGTTAAAAGTCAATTTTTTTAACGACTATTTTTAAAAGCATATTAGCATAATATTTTTAATATTATTTATTATGTAATGTATAAAACACAAATCAAGCTTTCATTCCTAAAAAAATCAATAAAATAGCTCCAATAACCTATTTTTGGTAATTTTTCAAAAAATAGCTGAAATACAAAAAAATTTAATGTTTTTAATACAACTCCACTAATTTTGCAAATACTTTAAAAATGTTAAAAGAATATAAAAATAGACTTATTTACCAATTCAACGATATATAAAATTCACTATTTTGTTCCGTATTTCCATATGTGTGTATACGTAACATTTTAGTTTTCTAATGTATTATGTAGGTATATATTTGTTATTATAAAGTAGTAAATTCTTTATTTGAGTAATGTTTATTTAATTTGTTCTACATATTTACATACTTATTATACATATATCCCGTATATTTATTTTATTAAGAATATATTATCGAAGATATTATTAGAGATTTTCTTGAAAATAATCAGAAACATCAAACGTTAGCAAATTTGTAACTTCCTTAGCTTCGGAATCCTCTTTTTCTATTTCAAGAGTGATTTTTGGTAGCCATCGTGTTCTTATAGAATATATAACTGGATCTGATGATATTAATAAATATTCCATTAAGTCCATATTTTGCGCTATTTTCGAACATTTTCGGGTATTGAAGAGTCGGAAATGTTTAACATCTTTATTTCGGGCTTCCTGTGCTTCCTCTGTTAGCTCTCCCAATGGCAAAATACTATTTTCTATTATTTCTTTACCATGAGCCAATACTTTGTGAAATGTTGGAGTCATTGATTTCCACGGGTATTTAGTTCTTTAGTTTCGTAAGCAAAAACTTTAAATTTGTCCGCATTAATTTGTTTTTTGCTATTAATGGCTGCCAATATAATCTTAAAACGCTTCAAAATATTTAAGTCAATGCCTGTGATTGAAGATGTGAGTTCCGGATTTTCAAAGAAACGTCTTGCTGTATTTCCATCATTTGAGCTTCCATAGCCATGTAGAGGTTTATCAATTATTAATCCGAGTTGTTCTTTGAATTCTAATTGAATTCTTTTCTTCTCCTCTTCTCGTAATTCGTGAAGTTCCAAATTGTTTTTTACTGTAGCATTTTCCTGCCCGGGAATATGCAAGATATAAGCAGAACTCCAAAAATCTTATCCTTGCGTCGAGTGGTGATATTCCAAATTTTAAAGAATTTTTATTAAGAAGGACTTCAGAATTATCCTGAAATTGTGAACTTATTTTTCCACATATACTACATTTCCATGTAGATGTTGTATCTGTTATAGCGTTTGCAACTTTTCCATCAATCACCGTTAATTGTTGTTGAAATGTAACTTTAATAGTACTGTTTGATACTTTTACATATATTGGGGGCAATGCTTTAATTTCTTCTTCCAATTGGTTGACAATGCTGTTTATTGTAACCGTGGTTTCTTTTGTGTAATCAAAAAGGATTGGACGGCACAAAAATTTGGAACCTGGAGTTAAATTTATACATATATCATCAAAAAGCGAGTCATTTCTTGTCGATGAGGAAGGCTTATTTAAGCGCATTCGAAGTGGTACCAGAGACGCTATAAACAGCGAGGAATAATTATTTCCAGAATTACTTCCATCCAGTTGTTTGTATTCCGAAAATCCTGATGTTCCATCGCAGCCCCATTTGAATATTAAAATAAGTTCAGTCTTTGCATTTTTTAATGTTATCATTGCTGAAGGTAGATATAATTCTAGAGGCAGTATTTTCAAGTAATTGCAATATATTAACTTTAGCACTTTTAACAGAAGCATTAACCGGGTGCTCCATAGGCTGTAAAATATTACTTTTCGCTTCTCTCACTGATTTGCTACTGGGAAAGATATCATATCCTTTTTCGCTAACAGATTTCCTCAAAATCTCGTATTGGTTTCTTGATAATCCTAAATTTAATATTAGAGCTAAAGCATCTTCAGAGGTAAAGGACGATGTTGATTTCGGTGTCACTATGCTTTGGATTATCCGATGTAATCGATTGGGAGAAGCTGTTGGTAACACATCTATAACTTTTTCTACTTCCTTTGGTTGCGTACGTGTTACTAAAGCTTTAAATGTATCTTTTATTTCGGCATTCGTATGTGAATTTAGAACAGATTCCTGTTTGGTCCTCTTTATTCTTAGCTGAACTTCATCGTAACTTTTTTTTGGTCGACCCTTTTTCTGCTTTCCGATGAAAATTGGTATTTCTCCCTCTAACCACTCTTCATTTTTCTTCTTGAACTTTGGTATTGACCAATCTGAAGCTTGCATCCTTTTTTCGTATGATTTATAAACATTTTCGAGCTTTAAACTGTCTTCTGCAGTAAGAGTTAAACCAAAAGATACTACTGTATCAATGAGTTTTCTTATTTTATCTGGACGATTTATAATATCAGATAGATTATCCCAGATTACTTTGCAAATAGAAAAGTGTTTTAATGTAATCTCCATAATGGCAAATTCACTAATAAATCTGCATATTTATAAGGATACTTATATATAGAAAAATAATATTTATATCAGGTAAATGGTGACAGGCAAAAATGAATTAAAAATTTAAATTTTTTCTCAAAACCCCCAATTTCATTCAGTTTATTTTTATGACCTGTAGTGTTAAACAGGTACGTCAAAAAATGTACCTATGCGATTGTAAAAAAATCATTTTTGTTATAATACATTAATTAAGTAGCTAGGTAAATTATTTAAAAACTTAAAAAAATGTAATAAAAAACGAAGGAAAAAATACTTATTTATGTACTTAGGTAATTTTCAGTAGAAAAAAATTATGAACACTTTAAATAAATTCATTAATAAATATTATTATCCCGTAACAAAAATAAGCAATGCAGTTGAGTGTTACGTATACACACATATGGAAATACGGAACAAAATAGTGAATTTTGCAACTTTTGACGTGACTTGGTAGTTTTGAGGCCATTATATTACTATTATTAAATGCATATTAAAGTATTTGCATAATTAGTGGAGTTGTATTAAAAAAATTAAATTTTTTTGGATTTCAGCTATTTTTTGAAAAATTACCAAAAATAGGTTATTGGAGCTATTTTATTGATTTTTTTAGGAATGAAAGCTTGATTTGTGTTTTATACATTACATAAGAAATAATATTAAAAATATTATGCTAGTATGCTTTTAATATGCTTTTAAAAATAGTCGTTAAAAAACTGACTTTTAACATAAAATCTCCACTCCTGCATTCGTTTTTGGCCGGGCGGGAAGCAGTTTAGTGTTAAATCATTCCGAATCTATTTCTATAAAAAATATGGGTACCAAATTTAAAAAAGCTCGCGTGACATTTTTTTTATTAATCGATAAAAATTAAACTATTTTTTAAAATTGACAATTTTCGGCCAATGCTGGATGTAGGGTGCAAACTTAAATCAATTCAAAATTTCTTTATTAACCATTTATGAAGCCTTATCTTTTGAAATTAATAAGGAAAAAAAAATTTTTTTTAACGGAACTTTGAGAAAAAAGTGAATGAATTGTACTATATTTTTGTAAAAAAAATAGCCATTTTTCATGCCAATTTCAGAGTGCTGACTTTGAATATTTTTCACGTCTAGACGAATTGAGATACTCCAAAAATTCTTTCAGCATATTATTTTGAAATATGTAGCAAATTACAGAATATTTTTAAAAAATTTTTACCTCATATATCTCCGGACTTATTCCCGAAAAACGAAAGAAAGTCGAGCCAAAAAATCAAAAATTCAAAATTCAAGCGTAAATATCTTTTTAACTGTAAGAGATAACTTAGATGAGTAAGTTTATTTTTTCTTTATCTTGCCAAGCACTTTCCAGAAGTATAAAAATCTTTAAAATCGCTTCATTTGTACAAGTTACGATTTTTTTTAACTTTTACATACTCGAGGTAGTCAACTTTGACACCCTGTAGCTTATCTCGTGTTATCACAGGGTGACCAAAAGATGATTTTTCTGAAAGCTTAGGTCCTTCTCTACAACTCTTCCATACATTTCAATTTGATCTGACCAGTAGTTTAGGAGATTCAGATTTATTACCAAAAAATTTGCGTTTGACCCCACTGTGCAACTGCTGAACCGATTTTAATGCAATTGAAACTGTAGAAAATTTGATAAAATATCTCTATATCAAAAAAAAAAAAAAAAAAAATCTAAAATATCTTCATCGATTCAAAAAAGGTACAGAGTTTTGGCCGATGAAACTGTGCGACGTACTATTTATAAGACGGAAGAAATTCTTATATAAGTGGTAAACTGAAGAAATTCTCATATACTCGTAAGTGGTTTGTTTCACGAAAGAAAAATAAATAAAATAAAATAAATAAAAAATAAAAACTTAAATAAGTTTATGGGTAAACTTATACTTAGAATGTATCTGGGCGTAATTTATAAATAGGCATTCATTACGCTCCTCATTTTAATAAAATATTTAACAAGCATTAGTATGTTTATAATTAAAAAATAACTATTAGCTCAAAATAAAACGTCTAATAATGGACAATCAAGAGGATGGATTATAAATTCTTATCTGAGGAGGGAGTTGAAATGTTCACTGAAAAATTTATTAGATTAATTTTTTAGTTTATATTAATTTTTTAGTTTATTTAATAAAATTAATTTTTCAAAAACAAAAAACTAACTAAACAAAACAATTTAATTGTGCGTTTCTTTGACAGGTTTTCTTTGATTAATATATTTGTTTACTGGTTATTTAGCTTTAGGCCGAAAAACTATTTTTGCATGTAAAAATATTCAATTAAATAAATAATGAAATACATAATTATTATTTAAATATTGACCGCAATGTTGTAGTTAAAATGTATTTATTATGGCACAAAATAAAATAAAAGCTTTAATAAATTATTTATTAAAATATTTTTTTTCTAGAGCTGTACAAAAATAATACAAAATATAGAAATATGGGAACATATGTAAAATATTATTAATTTAATTTTATTTTGCCAACGGAATATAATTTATTGCAGGATAGTCTGCAATATATTAACTTAGATAGTTACAATAAAATTAAAGTTTATATTGTACTATTATAAATAATGCGTTCAAAGATTAAATAAAGTTATAAGTTTAGAAAACGCCGAATTTTTATACCATGAGAGAAATCATTTAAATTATATAACATATTGAATTCATTACACATTATCAAAGAGGAATCATATAAACCAGCTATAGGACAGTGGGGCGAATCCGAAATTTTTGGTAATAAATCTGTATCTCCTAAACTACTCGGTCGAGTCGAATTGAAATGTATGGGAGAGTTGTAGAGGAGGACCTGAGTTTTCAGAAAAATGTAGTGGGTTTACACTGTGAAAATTTGTGGTATATTTGCCTATCATAATAAATAATTATTTATGTGAATATTCACATACATATATGTCAATGAGTGAATAAATAAATAAATAAACGCAATGTATAGCAATAATTCATATTCAAAAGAACAATAAAATAACGAAATTAAGTTTGTATAGTTTTTATTCTTATTATAAAAGGCATCACATTTGTTTTCATAAAATAAGTACGTTACTGTAAACAGATGAAAAAATTATTAAAAATTAATTTATTTGCATTTAAAAAATCAAGTAATTCATCAGCATTAATTTCTTTTCCGTAACATTTTATTATTAGTAATATTTCCAAATGGCTATCAGTTAATTTGTTACGAAATTTGCTTTTTATTTGGGACATTGCCGAAAATGAAGACTCACACATATGTATATATATATGTCGTGCAAAACATGGAAAAACCCTTTAGAACTAAATTTCTACTTTCGCTGTAATTATTTGGGAAAATAGTTTTCCAAAAATCAAGTTCCCTTTCCATTGGAATCAATAAATTCAGCCACATCATTACTAGTTGCTTTTATATGTTATCCGGAACATTTTCCATAGAACACGTTAGGGAATTATTATGTGTACATGTAAATTATATTTGTTAACTCAAATATATCTATAAATCTTTTTTAAAAATTTTCACAAAGGATATTTAGTACTTCACTGAAGGTTTTTATTTTCGTTTGAAACTTTTACAAAATTTTCATTTACTTTTTAATAGTTTGTTAAATTTTTCCCTTAAAAACGTTAGTTTTCTGTAAAACTTTTTGATTGCATAAAATAAATCACATTATCTTTATTTTTTCCCTGTTATATAAAATCAAAGTTGTTAATTCGAGTTCTAATATATGAAAGAAATCCTAAATTTATTAAAAATTCGTAACATATGAAAGATTTCAACAGATCTTACATCATTACACACCGCTTCTATTTCTTTCAAAAATGCTACTAATTTTCTGTAGCTTAAGGTATTGATTTCATTGAGACCAATAGTTTTTGCAAATAGCACTTGCTGATGAATTATACAGTATTAAAAATATTTTCGTCCAATCATTACTGCAGAACCATCTGTGCAAATTTTTTTAATTAATGATAGAATATTTTTTGCAATAGAATTAAAGATAACTTCCCCAGTTACATTTCCATAAAATGATACAAGTTTCAAAATTTCTTCAAATGCATTAAAATAGTTGTCCACTGTTCGCATGCAGATAATGATTTGAATTGTATCGGAAATATCGACACTTTCGTTGAGACAAATAGAAATATATTTTATCGTTTTTAATTCTTCTTTTCATCTTATTTTTAATAAAATAACATATACCCTCTGAATGACGGGTAATTGTTCTTGTAAATAAAGAAGTTTAACCTTTATCCCCGCTTCGGCAAAAGAAAGGAAGTATAGAAAGGCCATCTTTAAAAGGACGCCCTTTTTCAGCCAACGATGAAGATATTAAATACGATGCTTTTGTTTGGCTATAACTTGTAACAGTAATTTTCTTTTGACTATTTTTATTTTTTAGCTGTAACTTTTTCTTTAATTTTGAAATCCGAAATTAATTTATTTCTCTCTACTCCTGACACCGTATGAAATTCAGAATGAGAATTATTATAATAAAGCCTAAATCTAAATGCGAACATTCTTTTTTTTTTTTTTTTTGTTATGTGTTGTACTAGGTTGGTAACCGTTACTAGGGCTGTCAGATGCTGCGATTTTTTCCAAACGTGGCGATTTTTAGTTTCATTTTGACGACTGAATTTTTCTGTTTGGTGACATTTCGAATTTTTTGGCGATTTATTTGGCTAATTCTTAAACTTTTACTAAATATGCATTTGTGGAGGCAAACTAAACAAACACTACAACAACATTTGACAGCTTAGATAACAAGAAAGATTAAACAGATGTGTTTTCACACTACCTTAGTTAATATGCCTAATTTTTGCTTTCATCACTCAATTGTTAGCTTTGTTGACGATCGTGTTGTGTATGTGAAAATACCTTAAATTATTCTTGATAGTTTGCGCGTAGTTAACTACCATGGAACCCACTACACATTATCCGAATCGGTCCAAAGTTGGAATAACGGAAGTATTGGAGTTAGTGTTTGAAGTCCGGGATTTCCCGGGTGAAAAATCTTTGAATTTCCGGCAAAATACTGTAGGGAATTTTGTTTTCGGATTAAGTAGTAGTCCTGCTCCTGTTGTAACTCCCAATTCAAATAATTTTATTCCACCTCATCACGCTTCAAATGCTTCCAATTATATTATAATTCCGACAGAGTCGACTTTAGTTACACCTATCTATTTCGACAAACTTACCCATGATTCCAAATCCTGCTACCAGTAAGCCTCCAGAACTTATTTTATTACCTCTCTCATCGTCAAACATCCCAACTAATTTAGATGTCGTCAACAACCCACTTATAAATCCGTTTACAACAGTAACTCCTTTAAAAATTATAGTTCTGAGGAAAACGATATATATATTTACAAGATAAATGCGCGCAATAGAGTTTCATTTAAGATAATTGTCCCAGAAAGTATTTTTGAACGTTTTGGAAAAAAAAAACAATTGTTTGACAATTTATTTGTCGTTATGATAATAACGTAATTCTTCCAAGGGCTTCTGATCCAAATTAAAAAAAAAAAAAAAAAATAAATAATAATAAAAAATAATCCGTTAAATCTTAAGAAAGTGAAAATCCCTTTATTTAGAGAGTTTTGAAATTGAGCATAATATCATTGTACTCACTGAAACGTGGCTCCGAAATAAATCTGATAAAGAAACTCATAATTCTGAAATAATGTGCAGTAAATTTGAAACTTGTAGACGTGTTACAGTGGGTAAAGAAAGTGGGGAGTTTTGATTTTTGTCTTAACTCTTTTTCCTTCGGAAGAAATAATTCTTAAGAATGATCAAAATATTGAATTTATCGCCGAATGCATTAAAGTCAAATTTAGAACAATTTTTATAACTTGCTCTTATATTTCTCCTGCGTCTTACATTCAAATTTATGAACAACATGCAAACGCGATAAAATTTGTAACCAATCAATCCAAACCTGGTGACTCCATAACTGTTCTTGGTGACTTTAATATTCCAAATATTAAATGGTGCGAAACTCCTGATTCATGCTTTTTAAGCCCATCGATAAGATCGGGAACATCTATTGAATTACTGGTTGCTATTGCTGATTTAGGACTATTCTAAATAAATAACATAGTAAACAAGCTTGGCAAACTACTTGATCTTGTATTTGTTGATCAACCTGAAGAATTTAATATTCTTCGCATTAATCCATTATTAACACCTAAAGATGCTTATCACCCCACTCTTGAAATAAGCGTATATGTCGAAACGAAGATATCATTACAATTCAATGTAAATGATGAGATGGTTTTTGATTTTAGCAAAGCTGATTATTCCAAATTAAATCACCTACTTTGTTCTGAAACTTGGTTTGAATATATTCCTTACATTATAGTATACCCTCGTAATATTGGCATCATTTTTAATAAATTCTATAATGGCTTATTTAAATATTTTAAGAAATCAATACCAATGACGGGGAAAAAAATTGCACATGGACCATCTTGGAATACAAAGAAGCTCAACGACTTGAAAATTTGAAAAACAAACATTATAGAAAATACAAATGGTTTGGTTTAGCTATTGATTATATGAGATACTCCATATCAAGATCAGTTTACAATTCAGAAAACATTCAATGTTACAATAATTATATTTTTAAGGTGAAAAGAAACTTTAAAAATAATCCAAAATATTTTTACCAGTTTGTAAATTCTAAACGTCGATTCTCTGGAAACCAATTCCATCATGAAATTTGGAGATAAATAATGCTCAAACGATGCAGATATTTGCGATATGTTTGCTGCTTTCTTATCATCCGCCTATTCTGATAAAGGATTACATAAACGTTCCAATTATCAAAATCCAATTCCTGCTGCAACCCTAATAAATTATCCAACATTAGATAAATCAATGGAAATGACAGCTGTACAGAATTTAAAATATTCTGATTAATGTGAACCTGGCGGTGCTCCAAGCTGTGTTCTTATAAAATGATTACATTCTCGTATATCTCCAATAACCTACTTATTCAACATATCAATATTTGGTGTTTATTTTCCCGAAGCTTGGAGGAAGTTTTATATTATACATTTATTTAAATCCGGAAGTAGATCCAACATTTTCAATTATAGAGGTATTGCTAAATTAAGTGTTATTTCAAAACTTTTCGAAAAGATAGTTACTGAGATCCTTTCGCATCAAGTTTTTTGTTATCTTTCCCCATTTCAGCATGGAATTAGAAAAGAATGTTCCACTACTATTAAACTTTTATAGTTCACAACCTCAATTATAACTGGATTTGTATCCGGTTTATAGACAGACATAATATAGTAAAAAGTACAAACAGGCATAAATAAAGTAAATCACGATCTGCTATTGTTAAAATTAGATAAACTCGTATTTGCTTCTGTTTTCCTTAAATGAATTTCTACATATCTTAAAAATAGATGCCAATGGATATTATTTAGAGAATGTGTATCGACCACCATTCCTGCTTTATCCGATGTTCCGCAGGTAGTCATTTCGGCCCCTTATTATTCCTGATATTTATATATGATTTAACTGCTTGCATTAAGAATTCTAGAATATTAATGTATGGTGATGATGTAAAGCTTTAAATATTCCTATCAATGTTAATTAGTCCAATCAGATCTTGGCAATCTTTATGATTGGTGTAATTTTACTGGTTATTTCACTTTTGGTATTAAATTTTGTTTTTCTAAATAAAAAGCTACCAGGTTTACATCTAGTCTATGTAGGAGAGCCGCAAATCTGCTGACGTTGTAGCGGGTAAATGCCAGTAAAATAATAAATCGCACAAATGTTAGGAGGATATTATGAAGACTAGAATATTCAAAAACCGAAACCGGTTAACCGGTTTTTGCTTGTTAAAAATGCGACCGGCTATTGTTAAAATTAGATAAACTCGTATTTGCTTCTGTTTTCCTTAAATGAATTTCTACATATCTTAAAAATAGATGCCAATGGATATTATTTAGAGAATGTGTATCGACCACCATTCCTGCTTTATCCGATGTTCCGCAGGTAGTCATTTCGGCCCCTTATTATTCCTGATATTTATATATGATTTAACTGCTTGCATTAAGAATTCTAGAATATTAATGTATGGTGATGATGTAAAGCTTTAAATATTCCTATCAATGTTAATTAGTCCAATCAGATCTTGGCAATCTTTATGATTGGTGTAATTTTACTGGTTATTTCACTTTTGGTATTAAATTTTGTTTTTCTAAATAAAAAGCTACCAGGTTTACATCTAGTCTATGTAGGAGAGCCGCAAATCTGCTGACGTTGTAGCGGGTAAATGCCAGTAAAATAATAAATCGCACAAATGTTAGGAGGATATTATGAAGACTAGAATATTCAAAAACCGAAACCGGTTAACCGGTTTTTGCTTGTTAAAAATGCGACCGGTTTGAAATAATTTTTTGTTGTCGAATAATTCGTTCTTTATTTATGTTTTGCTAAATCCACCCATACTTCCCATTTTTTTATATTTGCTCATTGAACTGCTGCATTTAAATTATGAAACTGTTTGAAAATCAAAATTGTTTGAGTAGTTAGCATACAAATTTTATTTTTAAACAATTCGATTGTTGGTCTGAATTAGACCCTGAAATATTTGAAAGTATTTATACCATACACCACCACTGGTGTGAAGGGTATTTTGTGTTAGTGCTGATGTTTGTAACATCCAAAAATATTGGTCTATGATTTACATTAATTAATACCTATAGGCTCAGCATCACTTTCTGAGTTCATCCGTCTGTCTGTACACATAAAAGTTATAATCATCCTACAGGTCGCAATTTGGAAATTAATTTAGTTAAATTTGGTACACAGATTTTTTATGGAACAAGGACGAAGCCTATTAAAATTGGTTATGGTCGGTCCATTATTTCACCTAGCTTCCATATAAAAGTCCTCCCGAATTAGGTATTAACTATAATAAATCCCTTAAATATAGTTATATTTTAATGAAATTTTTCACATGCAAATTTTATAAGCATAAATCTGAATTCATGAAGATTGGTCCATAATTGGCAATGGATGCAAATCCCACAAAAATGATAGCATCAGTTTAATATTTGACACAAATCGATGTTATATAAATAGAAATCTCAGTGCCAAATTTTATGAGAATCAGCACATAATTCACCATAGTTCCCATTTAAAGCCCACTTCCGGAAGTCACCATAAAGTGCAAAAATAGTGAAATGCATAAGTATGTTTTACAGAAATACTTAATATAAGTATCAGTCCAAAATTGGCCAAGGGTCCTTGCAAGACCCCTCCCCGAATTTTCGTGCACTTATGTAATGAAGAGTATCATATGGTCGGGCTTAACCAGCTCAAATAGATCCCAAAACGATTTTTTTTTTTTTTTTTTTTAAATAATTTTGTAACTTTAGAACTACTGGATGCATTTGAATGAAATTTCACACGGCCAATTCTGAAGTGTACTCCAATTGATGTGAAGCACAAGTTCTTAGCGAGCCTAGGGGATAGGGGGTGGACCTCCAAATTGGGTCATCTCGGGTATTAACATTTTTTAGAAAAATCGCCAAAATTTCATTTATGATCTGATTGAAAGAATTTTACACATTGTTAGTCCTTATAATTTTTTACGTGTAGGACATCTCGTTTTACTCTTTTATTTTGCATTAGAAATTTTAAAAAAATTGTGATTTTTGTAATTTTCTCAAAAAGGTGCTGACATTTTACACTGTAAAATCCATTATTTTCCTATGGACTATACATTTTTTATGTTTCTAAAATAGTGCTTAACGTAAATGCATGAAAAGCAAATCCGATCGCATTTGGGTAAGAGACTTTCCGTTTGCCCTACCAGAATTTCTTTAATTTTATTTTTATTTATTTGTGGAGCTCAAAAATATCAAAGCTGAAATTAAAAATACTTGACTATATACATATGATCGCTAAACGTACATAAAAATATTGATAGAAAGACATATTTTTAGAGGTGTTTTAAAAATGGTCCAGCTCACGAAAAAGAAATCGTTCAGATGTAATATTATGGGAATCATGTAAGAACATATTAATCTTCATTTCTACACATGGTACACATGCAACATTTATTCGTGTGGCACTTTAACATTAAGTCGACTCACTAGAAAAATTATTTCTGTTAATTAAGTTTGGTATGTTTTATGATGTCTTCAAAAATATTTCGGGTATACTTATAGCCAGCTTTACTATTGAAAATTTTTAAAAAGTGTTCTAATAAAGGGGATTTTAAATTAAATCGCCAAAAAGGGGATTTAACAAAAAGTGGTCAACTGATTTAATATCTAAAAAGCTCCTTTTTAAAAAATATTGTATTTTTAGCCACCCTTAGACACATACTGTAGAGAGATGCTGCCCTTGAACCCTTCTATACGTGTGTGATTGATAATTTTGTTACATATTCATCAATCAAAATTTTATTTTTGTGAAAAATTTTATTAACAACAAAATAGTTTTAAATATATTTATATTTTTTATTTAAATTATAGAAACAAATAATCAAAATAATTCGAAAAAACTGTCTGCAGTATCAGTTCATTTTAAAATCAAAACGATTTTCATTTTCCTTTCTGCATTGTCGGTGTGTTGCACACATTCAAAAGCTCTCTCAATTTTACTATTACATACACCGTTGCCAGAATAATGATTTTATCATATGTTTGATGATTTTTTAAAGGAAATAATTATTTGATGATTTTTTCTTAACAAATATGATTTTTGTTTCAATCTCTAAGACAAAATTTTCTAAAGTTTCCAGTTGGAAACTTACTTAAGACATCATAAAGTAGTTATTTACGACGCTTCGCGACGTGGCAGCGTTGCTGTCGACATTGTCTCCTGTTACTATATAAAAATATTATGATCCCTTATGATATTTTCATATATTTTATTCAAGTTCTTTAAGACAAATTTATGAGGTTATAAATTGTACTAAAATAGTATACAATTTTTATTTAATGACGGTAACACCTTTTCCTTTTTAGTCACTGATATATTTTAAACATTCATAATGATTGTTTAATAATAGTTTCTTTTTGCACTTTAAGTTTAATACATTTTATCAGAAAATTACAGAATTTCTATCAATTCATAAGATAAATATTATTAGGGAAACGGATTCAAAAAATTTATGTGACATTAAAAATATAAAAATTCACTAATGGCAAAACATGTAAAAAAAATATATTGGGTGCATAATATGCAAAGTTATGTTCTTTAGTGTAATACGCGGAAAATGTATGCTCTTATATATATATATATATATATATATATATATATATATATATATATATATAATATGCAAAAATATGTTATTTAAATTGCTGAAATATGCTCCGAAATAATGGTTTTCTATGAAAATATGACAAAATATAAAATAAGTTCAAAATATGAAAAAATATGCTGTTACAAATTGATACCGAAATTCATTTGGTTCATTTGAAGCTCAAGAAAAAGTATGATTTTGCATATCTTTGGTTGCCCTCGTCATAACCAAATGAATTCTACCTCAAGAATCACTTGTGAAATTGTCATTATGACACAATTTCCAGCTGAGTCTAGAAAAATTTGCAACAAGATATCATATAAAGTTAATAAAACTATATAGGAATATTTAGTTATTTCTCTTTTTTTAATGTATAATGTCAACCATTAATTTTATAAGTTCGTCGACTAAATCACTTTATTCGACTTATGTCTTCTTATAGGAAGAATAGAAAATTGTTTAAACTTTTTTTCTTCAGTATCTAAATAAGTATACAGTTCTCCACCAGGCTTAAGAGATAATTACAAGAACGCTGGAGTACTACTGAACTATGTCTCTACTAATAGTTAATTGTCAACGGAAAGTAGTCTATTACATTTGGATGATTATAATTTGTTATACAAAGTTGCTATTAAATCACGCTTGTTTTGTTTAAACCTTTGAGGATTTTTGTCCAATACTCATTTATAAAGAATATGTTGTTAAGGGCCTTGTTTAAATTCTATTTTACCGAAGTTAACTCTATGATATCGTAGAAGGCTCCCCATAATTTATTATCTAAGAAAAACTGTCATTATGTTCGACTGTAAAAATGTTTTTTTCTATTAACAGAGTGTGTTTTGAATCAAAAAAAAAAAAAAAATTTAGAACTTATTTGATTAATACATTTATATTAAAGAAAAAGTTTTCTTTAGAATCAATGTTCACATTAGTTTTCCAGATGTTCACTTACACTCGTAATTTACAGTTGTTTTTTTTTAGTAGTGAGAATTTAGTCATATGTCAGATCTTATCAGAATTTTTAACTAGGTAACTGAGTTCAAATTGAAATAAAATAATAAATTCGATGATTTTTACAGCATAATTATGATCTTTCATTGTTCAAATGATTCATTTTTATCAAAAGTTTCTGGCAACGCTGATTACATACTTATTGCATGACCTTATGCATTATGTGTCTATAAGGTGCTTTAAAGAAAGCTACTAATTCAATTTCATTTTAATAAAATAATTTATATATAGCGGTGTTTTGTTGCTGCAGTTGAGTGCTAACGTTGATAGTTATCTAAAGAAAATATGTTTTAAATTCGTTTTCATTCTATTTGTTTGCATTGATATATATATATATGCCAGTTTATGAAAAAAATACAATTATGAATATTTCAATGTCAATAAATGAAATTATATGTATTATATATATATATATATATATATGGAATTTTATATATATATGTATATATATTTCATTTATTGACATTGAAATATTCATAATTGTATTTTTTTCATAAACTGGCAGCATTTTTATCGACGTTAACATGTATAATTCTATACGTTAAGTCCTAACATATATGAATTTACGAGGGCGGATGAATAAGTGCGTGACTTTTTGAATTAAACACAGTTTTTTTTTTTTTTTTTGTAAAACAAACATTTTTTTTAAACATAATCTCCTTTTAACTCAAAACACTTAGTCTAACGTTTTCCAGTTTTTGTATCCCTTCCAAAAACTAGGATTTTTCGAGGTCCTTAAAATAGTCGTTTGTTTGGTCAATAATTTCATCATTGAAGCTGAATCTCTTTCCAGCGAGCCATTTCTTTTGGTTTGGAATTAGGAAGTAGTCACTAGGGGCCCAATTCATAGAGTTTTGCCATTGAGACTGCACACGTGTGCATCCGTGTATTATCTTAATGAAAAATAACTTTTTTCTTGGCCATATGGGGTCGTTTTCTTTTTAAATCTTCATTAAATCGGTCTAATAGGTTGGCATAATATTCGCCGTTTATTGTTTTTCCCTTTTGAAGGTAATCGGGGTGGATTATCCCGCGTGTATATCAAAAAACTGTTGCCATCACCTTATTGGTATATTTTGTATGAAATTGCCTATGAACGTTAGCAACAAAACACAGCTTATAATAATTTTTGTTATTATTGCAAAAATAAAGATTTACTCATAAAAATTGTTATTGTTAAAAAGTATTTTAATTAAAGTATTTAATATAATTTTATTTGAAATTTTAGTGTAAAAATAGGTGAAAAAGGTTGGAAATTCTCATATTTTAAAACTAATAACTATACCCTTTCATATAATAATGTTTCAAATATAAAAGTTTGTATATGTAGTTTTCTAACAAAATGACTTTAATTAAAATGTTTCATCAAAATTATTTCATAACGTGCAGTTTATAAGAATGTGCTTTTGTAAATAATTCCGTTGTTAGTAATACATTTATTTTCGTTATTATGTAAGTTTGATTATAATCATAAATATATTGTATAATAGATCAACTAGCATATAATAAAATTTTAAAATACTTTATAGAATCATTTATAAATATTTCATATGTAATATAATAACGAAAACAAAATTAGGAAATAGTAGTGAATTATAGCAAAAGGAATTCTGTTTATGGTGAATTAAATTCATGAATATAAAAAAACTATTTTCTTGAAATTAAACTTATGTACTTTAGAACGACAATGAATCGCCGAAGCCCTGTTATGAGGCAAAGTAGAAATATAGACAATAAATGTAAATAAATTAGGAAATAAATATTCATCGAATCCGTTTTTTAATTTTCGCAATCCAGTCCAAATTGATTCGGTACTTAATGTTTTAAATAGTTATTTATAAATTCTATCATTAGCTTAAGTTTCTAACAGTTTCAGTTCATTTATAAATTCTCCTGGAATTTTTGTTACATCACTATATTTTAGAACAATCTTTAAATAATAAATTTCTTTGTTGAAATTAATATATAATGGGGGCGAGTTTTTTCAAACATTTAGCATATTGTCTTAAAAAGTGGCCATTTAGTTCCATTTAGTTAGTTTTAAAAAATAGGCCAAAAAAGTGACCAGGTGGTTGAAAAAGGGGCAAATGGAGACTAAAGTCGCCCAAAGGTAATACTGCTGATGACTATAGGTGAGTTGGACCGTACTTTGTACTTATGTATATCGTGCTGAAGATAACTAAAACTAGCATAAAAATACATACACTATGTGCAAATATTTCGAAAAAATATTGCCCTAATGTACATACATTTGTATCTATAATAAATATTTTAATGTATTGTCCAGGAAATAATGCTCGAATAACATACATAAATACAAATCTAGAAGTTTTAGACTTCCGAACTTGTTTTCATAAATACCATGTGTAACAAAAATACAAATATGTATATGTATTTTCCATTTCCCTTGAATATCCGTGCATACTCATAAATAGCATTTTTGTTGTCAATACAATATACTTATATGCAGGGAAACCGCTAATATGTGTCTGATGATTAAAAAATGCTCTTAAAATGTTAAAATATTCCATTTATAAACAAAAAAGATACAATTTTTTGTTAAAATAAGTTAAGACAAAATGTTTATATCAATGGTGCGCTGCCAAAAAGTCCTCCCTTTAATTTCATAAAAATTTATTTCTTATACCACATACCTTTATTAAAGTCCCGCAACCTATGTCTTATAAAACATTGCAAGCCGCTAGTTATTTTTCAAGTGCTTTAAATCAGTGCGTCAGCGGGGAAATAAATACTGTTCTGCAGATACTTAAAACCATAAAAATACTGCTTTTGCCGTTTAACTTTATGAGAAAATGCTGTGTGCATTTTGAAAGCGACCTAACAAGACATGAGATCGCTCAAATAATATAAGACATTTGTTTTCTTTGCATGTTTTTGTTTGATTAACATATGCATATGTTATTCTACTGTCTTGCTTTCGTAAGCAAGACAGTCATTTAAAAGAATTATTTATAATATTAATGTGACATATAATCAAAATAATTAATAAATAAAGTTACTAATTATATGAATATTGAAGAAAAATGAGAAAATAAATGTAACATTGAAAAAACATGTGATAATTTTATTACTAAACATATTTTATTAAATATAAACATTTAAAAGTTTTTCTTTATTACTTTACGCATTATCTGGAAATGATGTATTGAATGATTACTTAATTATGCGATGTAAATTAAATATGAGGCCATAAAATCTATCATAATAGAAATAAGTGACAATTTTAATGAACATGAAACTAAAATTATTTAAAATATAAAGAAATAGTAAAGCCAAAAAATCTAAAGTATTAAGTAAACATACTACTCATATATTTCTTAATTATGTAACTAGGAGTTTCAAGTTTTTAATAACTTTAATTTCTACGTTTCAATTAATTTTTTAAATACTATATGAAATAACTTTACAATTATTCAAAAAAGAAAGACCAACAATAAAATATAGACATACATATGTGTGTATGCTTTGTGAAGGTTTTTTGCCACACATAGCAGCTACTTATTAAAAAAACAAAGCAAAGCATTAAAAATACTAGCGCATCTTAAAAGCTTTCTCAATATCATGTATGATTTGCTTTTTCTGTCACACCACTTGCACCACTTATTTGCGACAAATGCCTTGAACACATGCATTTGCAATCGTTCATATACACACATTTACTTTGCTTCAGTCAACAAACAATAAAAAATGTATTTATTGTTGTTATTGTACATGTTTACTATGAACAACACACCTAAAAAGCAAATGGAAAAAACAAAAGGATTACATTTTACAACATGAACTGATGCAATCAGGGCAGACTCACAAGCTAATACATTCACTACATCCAGATGTCCCAAATGAGGGTCCTTGAAAGAGACCGGAAATGTATATTGAATTATTGTACATGATTTATTTTTTGATTTTTCGGCATATATAATTATGCCAACGTTGGGTTATACTACAGGTGGCTGTTATTTGGGAGGTAAAAATCTATCTATATCTGCATGTTTGTGCGAAACTAGTTTTTCTGCCCTATAGTTCGTAAAATCCAAATTTAGATCACGTTTGGTGTGGACAATGAAGTAAAATGATCCTTTTCAGAAATTTCTGACAATATTATAAAGTTAAAGAGTAAAAAAATTATTAAGTTAAATATTTTTTAATTGTTTATGCGATTTAAAGGGTTTTAAAATTAAACGGACAGAACAAAAAATTAAATGGACAGAACAAAAAATTTCAAAATATGCTTAAAGGGTAATATATGCTATAAATATGATAAAGTATCCATTTTTCGCAAGAATATGCCACTAAGGGAGAAATATGCAAAAATATGCACTTAGAAATCGAAGATAAAATGCTTTATTTGTGCCGAAATGGGTAAATAGTTTATAGGTACATTTATTCAACGCACAGAAAAAAACATGGAATTGCATACATATTTGTGGTTTCCCTGTTTATGCAAATGTATGTATTTAAGTATAAAAATTGTATGTAAATATTTGCCAAGAACTTTTAGAAACTAAAAATTTTCTTAATATGAAGTTTTATCAAAATAGTTTCTATTTTATATTTCTTATACATTATTTATGTATCGTAATCTATTGAAATCGTACAAATAAAATTCAAAGCATATATAAAGAAAAAAAAAAAAAAAATACTTTATGTATTTGCAAAGATTTGTCCAGCGGCACATATATACATATGTATATATTGGAATTTCTTCAAATTCATCTACTTATGGGGTTCAAGAAAATTGTAATTTTTTAATGGCACATTAACGCTATTTTCTACCAATATTAACTAGATTTAATGAAACACAAATCAGTTCTCGTGAATGACTTTTCGCGAACTGCATCAGTATTTTGGAGGTTTAAGACAAAAAGTTAAAAAAGTTGCCAAAATTCTATTTTTTTTTAACAATATATAAAAAATATCACATGTGTATTACCTACATCAATATGCCTAAAATACAAATTAAAAGTGATACGATATGTTTGATGTAGCCGAAGATAATATTGATCATAGCGATTTTTTAACATTTCATTAAAAAAATCTTTAATCAACAAAGTATGCATAGATCTTTAGTTTTTTTAATTTTATAATATTTGTTGAAATATTTTGAATATGTGACAACCAAAAAAATTTTTAAGTGATATTAATGAACAAGAAAGGACTGTTTATGTTATGACAGCTAAAAATCAAAAATTTTCAAAATTCCATTTTGAGTCCAATATCTAAAAAAAATGCAAACATGTAACCTACACAAAGGATACAAAATAAAAATTAAAGGAGAATCGATACTTTTTATAATGGTGAACATAATCGGGACCATAATTCCGATTTAATCATTCTGTTGAAACTCATTTTTCACTAAAACTGAATAGATGTATTTAATATAAATATAATTTCACATAAAATTTAAAAAGTACTAATGTAAAGTACGCAAAATTGAATTGAGATTGAATTTGGAAAGTTATAACAGTTTTGCAAATTAATATTTTATAACGCCACAACGATTTTAAAATGTAATATGGACAAATTTTCATTACGCTGTAAGAGAGCCAATCACCTTTTTTCTCCTTAAGTTTGGGCACGAGTTGTATTTCAAACGATTCATAATTACAAGAGCCTCGATTCTTTATTTTGTAGTACCAATCCAAAAACTACAAAAAATTAAAATTTTGTAAATTTTGGTTTCACCACTTGTCCACAATGTAATTTAACAGAACGAAAACTGAATGAACACAAGTTGGCCTATTTTTACAAGGGTTTATAGTTTATATTAGGGGAATTGGACATATATGTTAAAATACGCGACTGCAGCAATAAAAGAAAGAAAGAAAGAAGCTTGTTATTTTCAAACTCTTTTTTTGGATTTTTTAAGTTTGAACGCTTGCCGGTGTCATATGGAACCATTTAAGATCTTGAATTTTTGTCGTTTTACTCCACCAAGGGTTGTTAACATAATTTCATCAAAAGTTATTATAAAAAATCAGAATTAAAAAAATATTTGAGGTTTAAGTTCGGTTTCATAAAGGTAAACTTAAAAAGAGATTTCCCCGTATAATCGTTTAAATATCATCTGTTATGCTACTTATAAACTGTAAGATGTTAAACTATTAATTAATTATTTTGTCTAAAATATTTTAAATGTACCTGTCATCACCAGAAATGTAAAAAGGCCAAATAACTAAAAAATCCAAATCTATATTTTTTTAATTAATTTTATTTGATGTATTATAATATTGGTGGGAACATATTTTTAAGATTTGTTCTGAGATCAATAACATAAATGGCATTCGGGTTTTCTCTTACAATGCACAGTGGGGCAGAATTGAAATTTTTTGGAAATAAATCTGTAACTTCTGATCGGCTGGTTGTTGCAAAATTTTTGTTTCTCGTCCGATTTCAAACATTTTTATATATTGTTGTAGGCCCTGATAAGACCATGCTTACATGTTTTATTTATTTCTTATAGTTTTCAAGTTATTTGCATTTGAATTTTTAAGCACCATAATTTTGTATGTTCTTGGTCCAATTTTTTCATATATATCCTAGTATTTCCTACCTAGTTTATTAGTTTTTTTCCTATCTAGTTAAAGAACAAAATTATCTATTGAATAAAAAAAATTGAAGTCGATATCTTTACCGAGTCCAAAAATAAACGATTTTGAATTTGAAAATTGCAAAAAAGACGACTTTTTGTGTTTTTTTAGCCGAAAAAGTATCCACACTCTTTTTTATCTAAAATAAAATTTTCTTTAGCAACATAATAATTTAACACTTTTCTGAAAGGCAACTTCACAGAGATGACTTTAAGATAAAAAACAAGCCCAATAACTCAATTGGTCATGGTACACACCCTCCCAAATTCGACCCATTTTATATGAAAGTTTTGACGTTTTGAAGTTTGTTCAATTCCCAAAGTACGAAAAATGTGGATTCTATAGCCGGTTGACCCTGTGTGTGCTACTTTATGCTTATTGCATTTTGGAATATAAAGAGTTTATACAAGTTTCTGTGCGATGCGTTGGAGTGACATGTTTTTCTGGGTATATACCACGTTTGTAGTAATTAGTTTTTTTTGCCAAGCTTTTGCTCATATAGATACATCATTGACTTCACTTTCTAACATTTGTTTTTATTTTTTTTTTTGGTTGATGGGGCTTTGTTGGGTTGACTTGTGCAATTTAACTGTTTTTATTAATTAGCAATAACTTCTTAAATCTATTTTTTACCTTTAATAATAAATTCTTAAATGTATTTTTTACCTTTTATTTTATGTTATTATATATTTAAATTTTTATTTATGAATTGTATTTTAAATTTATCTGTTAGTAGAAATTTGTGACTGATTATGGCCAAAAGGCTAGGTTATGAAATATTATTGAAAATAAATAAAAAAAAAAAAATTTAAAAAATCCCTTTTTTGGGAATTTTGATTAGTTTTTTTGGGAATTCAGGAAAACCCTACCCCTGATTGAAATTTGGTTAACGCGATTTTATTTACATTAATAAGATCCACATTTCTTGCAAATTTCATTAAGATATCTTTATAAACAAATATGTTATTACAATTTAAAAATTTGTATCTTCTTCAAAAACCCCAAATTGGGCCTTTTGTTTGGTTTATTTCTAAATAGCGAAAGAAATTTAAAAAATATGTATTACAAATTACGCTTATCCTTTAGCATGTATAATTTCCGATCTTTTGCAAAAAGATTCAAATCAATAGCATGCCTCATTTCAGAAATATGCGCGTTTAAACTTTTATATTTCCAATTTATTGTATATATGACTATATTTTTACAAATTTGCAACTTTTGCCTTTAGTTTTGCGTGAATAATTACTTAGAAAATTATGAATATTTCTGTATACTTTTACTAATATCTATACACAAAATATTTTTATAAAAATAATTAATAAATATTTTTTATTTTTAATAGGGTTATCACATTTCCCAAATTTAGGTAACTCTTTATCCTTTTTTAAGCATTCATATGTTTCTATTAATGAATTTAAAATAACAAAACAAACAAAAAATGTCTATTTTAACTTAATCAATAAGTATTTTATTAGTTTACATTTTTGGTGTTTACCTAAATTTAACAAATGTATTTATCTATTGTTGATGGTTAAAAATTTATATATTTATGATCTAGTGGCAATGTACAGGTATCCTTTCCGGAAATACCTAACAGCAACATATAATATCAATGAATTCAGTATAGGTACTCTTCCAAATTGACTCTTTCAGATATTTTACCTAATGAAAATTCACAGAATACCTGTAAATATATATACCTGTGCGATATATCTAATAGATATATATAAACGCGCAGCTAATCCTTATCAACATCATAACGAAGTTTATTACCATGGTGATTACATTGAAACATTAACAATTGTGTTGTGTTCTGTGGAGTTTATCTAAAAATAATCCTAATCGTTTAGAAGCTATAGTGGAATTCATAAAAACTACATATCATGCAAAAGTCGGCGTCATTGGTAAATCTCAGATAGATTGTTAAAGTTGTATGACGTAAAAATGAAGTCCTTGAATCAGCGTAATAACAGATTAAAAATTAAACATTCTGATTGGATGGATACTGATATAGAAATATCGGCGTGCAAAATATCAACTGAAGCACCCTGCAAGACATATGATAATTTAAGTACAAGATCTAAGAAGAAAAGACTGGCCCATAAGGATTTAGCTGAATATATTAAGGATGAAATGAATGATTTACAACCTATTCATAATAACTATAAACCAATACACATTCGACATATCCTTTCAACTTAGTCTAACAATGATTGATGAAAAGGTTAGTAATGCCATTACGGAAACATCTTCTTTTTGGAAATGCTTACTATGTGAAGAGACGAAATCACAATTTTCGGATATTGGTAAAGCAAGGAGTATTAATGAAGAATTTCTGTCTTTCGGAATATCTCCACTTCACGCCAGAATACGGTTCATGGAGGCATTTTCTGCACATAGCATATGATTTAAAGTATAGAAGTGTGCCAGAAAATTTAACAAAACCTACCAGAAACAACGAGGATTTAAAAACACTTAGAATATCCTAGAAAAATATCATCCAGGATGAATTCAGAGAAGACTCGGGATTAAACATCGACAAACCTCTGCCGACTGGTGGTAATACAAATGATGGAAACACAGCAAGAAGGTTTCTCGGAAATTTCGAAATTACATCAAAAATAACTGGTATTAATAAAGAGTTACTTGAAAGGACTAACATACTATTAATGGCAATTAATAGTAAGCATAAAATTAACTCTGCTCGATTTGGAGAATATGCAAGAGAAATATCTAAACTACTTGTTTCTCTATATCCATGGAAAGAAATGACACCAACAGTACATAAAGTATTGTGCCATGGCGGAATTATATATTGTGGCATGGCGAAATTATAATTGAACGAAATATTCTTCCTCTTGGAGAGCTTACAGAAGAGGCTCAAGAAGCAAGAAACAGAGATTTTAAGCACGTTCAATTATTCAGCTAGATATTATTAAAAGTATACAGAAATATTCATAATTTTCTAAGTAATTATTCACGCAAAACTAAAGGCAAAAATTGCAAGTTTGTAAAAATATAGTCATATATACAATAAATTGGAAATATAAAAGTTTAAACGCGCATATTTTCGAAATGAGGCATGATTTGAATCTTTTTGCAAAAGATCGGAAATTATATATGCTATAGGATAAGCTTAATTTGTAATACATATTTTTAAAATTTCTTTCGCTATTTAGAAATAAACCAAACAAAAGGCCTAATTTGGGGTTTTTGGAGAAAATAAAAATTTTTTAATTGTAATAACATATTTGTTTATAAAGATATCGTAATGAAATTTACAAGAAATATGGATCTTATTAATGTAAATAAAAGCGCGTTAACCAAATTTCAATCAGGGGTAGGGTTTTCCTGAATTCCCAAAAAACTAATCAAAATTCCCAAAAATGGGATTTTTTACATTTATGGCTATAGAATCCACATTTTTCCGAAGGCCCGCTGATTTTGATTTAAAACTTTTAACAACATATTGAGGATTCTTAAAATATATTCCGCTTGTCGATTCGTGCTTTGGGATTTGAACAAACTTCAAAACGTCAAAACTTTCATATAAAATGGGTCGAATTCGGGAGGGTGTGTACCATGACCAATTGAGTTATTGGGCTTGCTTTTTATCTTAAAGCCATCTCTGTGAAGTTGCCTTTCAGAAAAGTGTAAAATTGTTATATGTTGCTAAAGAAAATTTTATTTTAGATAAAAAAGAGTGTAGATACTTTTTCGGCTAAAAAAACACAAAAAGTCGTCTTTTTTGCAATTTTCAAATTCAAAATCGTTTATTTTTGGACTCGGTAAAGATATCGACTTCAATTTTTTTTAATCAATAGATAATTTTGTTCTTTAACTAGATAGGAAAAAAACTAATAAAATCGGTCGGAAATACTAGGATATATATGAAAAAAACTGGACGAAGAACATAGAAAATTATGGTGCTTAAAATTCAAACGCAAATAACTTGAAAACTATAAGAGATAAATAGGACATGTAAGCATGTTTTTTATAGGTCTCATCAGAGCCTATAACAAGATATAAAAATAAAATCGGACGAGAAACATAAATTTGGCAAGCGATTAAAAATTTTTTATGTCAGAGGTACCTAACTTTGAGCCCCCTTGGCTCCGCCCCTGAGGGGTTTGTTGTGCCCCCTTCCAAACTTAACATTGTACACTCCTCCGCTATGCCTATACCAAATTTCATGAAAATCCAACCAGCCGATCAAAAGTTACAGATTTATTTCCAAAAAATTTCGATTCTGCCCCACTGTGCAATGTTGGACAACCTTAATGTATATACATCACCAATACTTAAATACCTGAATTAATATATGAAATTTAATTTATAATGCATAACTATACCATTTAGACAATCGTGTTCAAATTTGATTTCCAAACTGAATACAAATTAACCAACTCATTGTAGAGATTTGCAAATAAAATCTTTTAAATAGAACTAGTTGACTGTCACAAAAACTAAAACTTAAAAATTTGTACATTAAAAGATTAATTAATTTGAAATAAAAGCTGTGATTTTGAAAAGTTTCAAGAGAACGGTATTAAACAAAAATTAAAGAAATCTAAAAAGAAAAAATACATTTATAATTTAAAACTCATTCAAGAAATTGTGATCAAACTTTTAGCACTAAAAGAAACTGCCAGTGGCTAAATTTAAATGAGTTGCATATCAACAATGTAAACTACACTGGAGCCCTTTTTATTTCTGTTTTTAATTAATTTTATTGTTTAATGTTTGAAAAAAACTAAAACTATCTTCAGACCAATAAAGTAATGCTTTTCTATTAAACTTTTACTCTTGCATCTTTGCCAAGTGTTTGAATAAAATTTTGGTGTCACTTCTTTAATGGTACTTAATCATAAAAAGTTGTACAGCAGTATGATGAAATATTTTGGCGGGAACAAATTATGAGCATTTAGGTAATTTCTTACCTAAATAACAGTTTTTGCAGAAAATTGTATTCTCACACTCTCATTTTTTTTTTTTCAAAATTAATTTATTCCAACTCTTAAATAGTTTTCTTAGAAGGACTCAATACAAGGCAAATTAAAAAAGGGAAAAACCAGAAGTAACTGCAGCATCAGTCAGTAAAAGACTTCAAAATTTATGCAAATGCTGGCTGGTATTTCATTCATTGCATGATGTTTCATATAAATGCCAAAAGCAACTTGGAAGCACGAATGTATTTTGGTTTAATTATGTGTGGTAAGTTGCTTCCATATATACCCAATGGTATGATGAAGGGAAAAATAACCCTACCAGAAAGCCTTATTATATGAGAAATATTTCATTTCAAAATATTTATTATGCATGCTGTCATTGTTGTCCAAAGTCAAGACCTTTAATATTTAGTTGTAATATATGACTTTTTTATGCATGCAAAATAATGCCTGTAAGAAAGGCTCCATTTATATATTTATATGAAATTTATTTACTAATTACCTTTAGAAAAGAAATAGTACAGAATATTATTCCGAAATGCTACAATTAATTACATTGTGCAACAAAACTTGGAAATCTCAAAAGATTTTGCAAAGTTAATTCTAATTTCCTTTTATGAATTCGAATTTTGAATATTCTGGATAACCTTTTTCATTATGTGTGAAAATTAAAAATATTTAAGTCAGTAAATTTCAATACAATTATGGGTACACAATGTTTTACTTTCATTTTTTTTTAATTAGATTGTTCGCAATATATCAAGAATCTTTTAGAAAAAATATAAATTATAATCTATAATTTTATTAAATAAAAAAAAAAAAAAAATTAAAAACTACGTCTTTTTAAATTTGCGTTTTCAAAAAGAACAACTATACACAATAAGATTTGGATTAAATAATTTAGGTATTTTTTATCTTCTTTAATATTGAAAAAAGTGCTTCAAAAAATTCGAACTTCAAGAGGAAGAGGGAATTTCAAAACATAAATTCGAACTGGCTTTAAACAACCTATTGGGAGTTTTATTACACTGCTGCTACGCTTTCATTTTGCGTTTGAATTACTGAGGCAATTTTTTCTTATTGTTGTTGAGTATAATTATCTCACTCGTTAATATCATTCGAATCTGTTTAAATATGGAATATAACTTGGCAGGTGGTAAATAATAATTTACTCATTATTACTAATAACAAGAATGGTACATCATACTGCTTTCCATCCCAAAAGAAGGGAAGTATGTATGTGCACTTACAGAATATTTCAGAACACATAACTAATGCCTTCTGGAAGAGCAAAAGTATTGTATCTAAAAGTAGGTCTCAATAGACCAATAGACAATAGGGCCTGAATAGCACAGGCCTTTTAACTACACTGTTCGGCAAATAAATCCTTCTTTAAATAAAAAAGGTAGATTAGATGGAATTTGACGTGCTACATAAGAATCTGTTTTCAGCTTTTTCTATCTCGTAATGATTTTTTATGTGCATGACTAATATTGCTTCTTTAATAACACGGTCGCACTAGTATAACTCAAGAATTGTTTGTTTAACCTAGATAAATGAATCTCCCATAGATGTCGACTAAAGTTGTCTTAACTTTATTTTTTTATCCGCTCAATAGCTTTGGAGTTATTCAATTTTTAGTTCATATATTTCTTTAAAGGAAAAATAAAATTTGCCGATCAGTTTTACTGATGCTGGCTATGGATTTTATATATATATGGGCATTATTAAAAGTTTTTGATTAACAAATTTAGATTTTTTGTTGCCATATTAAAATTTGTTTGTATAAATATATATTGACAGAAATGCATGCGGAATCTGTTCACGTTAATCATATCGAGCAAGAGGCGAAAGGGTTATAGCTATGATTGTCAATTATTCGACATTGAATTTGATCAAATAAAATTTCACAATGTTTTAACTATTCATGTGATCGAATAAAATTTATATATTATATTATATATATTATTAAAATAATTAATTACAAGTTAAAAAATGCAAAAACTATGATTTTTTCAATCAATTTTTGCTTTTATTAACATAAAACAAACATAAAATAGCAATTCATTAACAAAGAACAAAAAAGTATCCACAAATGGAGACAATATTCAAATTACATATATAATGAAATTAAAGCTTTTTGGCTTTAAAACGATTATGTTTTTTTTAATGTTTGGAAAAAATCCTTTCACTTACTATTGATGGTGGCAATACATAGCATTAAAAGCAAATCTACTTTATTTGTTCTTCATATTTTCTAAATAAAGTCATTTATTATCAATATTGCTAATATATATTTATATATTATTTCTTGATTTATTGAGTCGTTATACATTTCAGAACCTTCAGTTATTTCCACATCACTTGAATCATTAAAATATTTTTTTAAATAAATAATAAATGAAAAATTCTCAAATTCAATTATTATTGAATATTTGAAAAAAATTAATAAGCGCTGGATATTTTCCAGAATTTAATAATAATTTATACGTCTCTGGTTTATTCTAACTTTGAGATGTTTGATTAAATCTTTAGAAAAGCTATTCTATTTTTTTCCAAACAATACTGAGACTTCAGTATCTATGAAAGGCTTTAACCCGAAATCTATTAAAACGTGGTTTACACATTTATATATCCTAAGGAAATTTTCAATAATTTTCAACAGTGTTTTCAAAATAAACACAATTTTTTACACTTATAATTTTAAAAAGGCATAATAATTTAACAAGAACTCGTTTTGAAAAATTATTCGATTATTCAATTAATCGTTAAAAATTGATCAAATATTTTTTTATTCTAAACTTTAAAATTTTGTTTTTTAATTAGTTTATATTTTTTTTTTTTTGAACTTTTTCATATGGTTATTTATAGAATTTGTGCATGTTCGGCTTAAGTTAATTTAATAATTGTAGAAGAATACAGTGTAAAAGTTTTATTGGACACTCAGCAGAATGGTGTGCATTTTCTATTCCACAACGACCTTCAGCAGGACTCTTCAGCGTTCCACCGTGGTGTTTTCTGTAAACATCATTTATTTAACTTACAACTTTTTGGGAAATGGAAACTTTTACACTGTATTCTTCTACAGTTAATCAATGAACTTAAGCCGAACATGAAAAAATTCTATAAATTTTGTTATTATTTTCGAAAAGTATAAAAAATTTGTTCCTCGAATGACAGAATAATTTCTGTTCGAATGCTAACCCTAGTTATAGCATAAAAAAATTACAAAATTGGAGTTTATATATAATTCTGCTAAAAATTATTCGCAATATCAAGACCTACTGAGTTATTCAAATAAAACTTTCCACGTTTTATGGTATTTTAGGGTTTCCGTGCAAAATTTTTAAAATTTTCTTTATACTAAAATTCACCATTTTTTAAAAAAAATGGGGTTCGCGTCTAAGTTATCTTTCCATATATTATACGAAAATATATTTTACTTAAATTTATTACAAAAAGTCTATTTAATATTGTGATGCTTTGTTAATAAAATAAGTAATTTTTGTTCCACAAAATCTGAGTCTTTCTAAATTTTTTGATGCGCCTCTGCTTTTCCGTTAAACATTACAAACTCCTACTAACTACACCATTTATTATTAATTTCGTGCTGCCTTATCAAAATGTGTTTTGACAAAAGTGTAAGGTTTTCATCTATCGACGACATTTGACTTAAAGTTATGGTATTGATCACTTATATTTATCGACGTTCTTATACTTATATATCTAAAATATGTTCAAATCGCAATTTTCTATATAAAAATACAAATAATTTTCACTAAATTTATTGCCAGTGCGTTTTAATTTTTTTTTAGTGTTAAAAAAGAAAAAAGCAAATTCACGCAGTAATTCGTTATATTTTGTGAAAACATATATATATTTTTTTCTAAATGTTCGTTCATACATTTAATATTTAAAAAAAATTTCGATATCAAAATTCGACTACTCTGTACGTAATTGTTGAAAGTCTGCGATAACAAAGAATATCTAGAATTTGTCCCCAAATTTCAATTAGTTTATAAAGGATTGAAATACAAAAATAAAAAAATAAAATGATAATAATAATAAACGCGTTGTCATTAAGTGTTGAAAAATGGGAAAAAGTTGTCATCCAGTCCAACAACAATCACGATTATAAAATGAAACCAGTGGTGCCATAAATTTTGCACTCTTTTAATTTCAAATCTTGTGAGTTCTGATCTGTAACATGTTTGTTTAAAATAGTATTACCACATAATTTATTCAGGATTAAAGTCAATATCAGCCAGGTTAAACATTTTTGGTAATGACCCATATTAACATTTTTGTATGAATAATTGTATATATAATTAATAGTAAGGATTTATTTCTGAAGGTCTTCCCTATAGTTTCTTTTACGCGATGATTTTGTGTTAGTGGCTGCTGTATCATTTCTCTTTTTATTCCCAGCAAAAAAGGAACATTTTAACCATATTTTATAATCATTCATATTTTATATTTTTTTGGAAATTATTAATAACTACTCAAAAAAATAAAAGTATTTTTAGAAGGAAAAAGGTAAGAAATTTCTAAGAAATTTATTTTTTTTTTTAGCAAAACTAAAACAATTTTTTTGTTAAACAAATTTATTTAAGTAGCTTTAAGATAAGAACTTCAAAAGCAATGAACAGGAATCATTAAATGATAAACATGTTTTAAAAACTGAACTTCTACGGCTCTTTTTAAATACTAAGTACTTCCTTCCAATGACAACACGATGTTAAAATCTTGACTTTTTCAGCTCTTTTTCAGTTAGTATTTTACTGGGTTCCTATGCCAACTGTGTATAAAATAGTATGCTTTTGCACATTTGCAGTTTTGTGTAGAAGAAGTTCAAAATGTTTAATTGCATACTTTTACACGTTTCAATGAAGATGTCCATAGTCCTGAATTGTACAGTTTCAGTAATGAAAGGATCAACTGCTAAAACTTACTCAGGCCACAACAGACTTATCTACATACATATACTAACACAGTGTACGTTTATACTGTTTCGGTATTTTTATGAATTGTAACACTGAATGAAGTTCAGCTCTTAGTTCTTTGAAAAATGTTATTCATAACGTACGAATGAATAATGAAAACTAATAAAATGATAACCAACCTAACGAGTGAATACCGCATGAAAATTTAAATGAAAAATTATACATATTACAAAAGAAGCAAAAATAGTTTGTTATTTTTTTTTTTTTTTAAGCTACACTGAAGCAATACTTGTCAGTAATATTTAACAAAAAATTTACCAATATTTTTCTTTCATTCTATTCAATTCTACAGAATTTTAGATCAAATCAACAAATTTTCTTCAAGTCAACTAGTTTTTTTAGTTTTTTAATTTGGATAAAATTTTGTAAAAAAAAATCAACAAAAATTTAATTAAAAAAGTACTAAATCATCGTGAGTATAACAACACACAATTTGACATTCCTAGGAGAATTTTTTTTATTAATAAAAAAATAAATAAATTGTGAAAGTAAATCTGTAATAATCAGTGTTTAGGTTTCAACGAAACCTAAATGGATAAGACACCGTGAATGCTAAAGTGTGTGGTGATACAAAAAATACGAATCACATTTTGCTGGTGTCTAATTATACTCTACAAACTCTGCTTTGGTACTGCCAAGCAGAGGATAAAAATGCGTTTTTTACCTTTTTATGTATTTTTGCCTTTTTCTACTACTTTTCTGATATACGTGTTTTATGTTTATTTTAAAAGTTTTAGAACAAAGTAAACGTTTTTGACAAAATTATGAAATTTTCAAAGATTTGTTTCTACATTAAAACTCTGAGGTAAAAACTTATTCAACTGTTCGAGTTTACTGCACTGTATAAAATTAAAGTTGCTGGTGTTTAATTTGAGTTTTAAAAATCAATTAGCATATGCATCACAAAGCGCAAAACTGCTTTTTATTGGCAGTTGTGTCCATTTGAAAAAAGAAAACTAAACTTTAAATTGTGGGATTTTATATTTATGAATGGTTTAAAGTTGTGCTAATTGTAAAATAATTTGATGTAGTAATTCGAATAAAAAAATAAAATTCATTTTATTTATATTCTTAAATATTTTTAAGCACAATGTTAAATATTAGAGCAAATTCTGATAATAAAATTGGCTTTTAATATGATAATCCTCTTCATCAACATCCGCTGTTGTTGGATGAACTTATTCAAACTAAGAAAATGTATATTTAACTTCTGATGGGTCAGGAAGATTTCATTTATTCCAACAAATCTTTGAAAATATGTTTTTTTGTTGCCTCCTTTTGGTTCCAATATTTTGTTTTTTTCTTAACCTTTTTTTTTTGCTATAAACACCAACCATTTCATATTTCATGTCTTGTCTGGTAATAGCATTCATACAAAATATCTTAAATTTAAATAATATTAATTAACCCCCGTATTCACAAACAACTTTTAAATTTAAAATGCCTTTTAAGTCAAAATTTTCAAACAAATTTTGTCTCTAAAATGTATTTTAAATTTAAAATTGATTTGTGAATACGAGGGTAAGTATTTACAAATACACAGAAAAAATTATTACCTAAAATTTTTCAATTGACTCAGTTGTAGAAAAATTAGAAAAAAAGTTTAATGTATATTGTAACATTTAACTAAGTATGACAGGTGTTATATTTTGAAAGAAACGCAGAAATTGAAACTCATGCACGTATATACTCAGCCTTATTGATCTTCGGTTAGGTAGTTTCGGAGTTTCTTTGCATTCTTGGCCATTTTAATTAATTATAAATTTAAAAAGAAAAAAAAAAAATATAATAAACGTGCATAATATAAAAAGAAAAGTAAAAAAAAATAAATGGAGAACATAAAATATGAATTATGCATTATGACGTTAAAACGTTAAGCGTTCAAAATATATATATATATATATATATATATATATATATATAGATTATCTTTTCATAAAAGGCAACTAATTTTCTTATCGGTGAAAATTAAACAGAATATTTACAAATCTTTCACAAAAACATAGTTATTTTAAGATAAAGTAATTTTAAAATAAAGCAATAACAAATTTAAAAATTAAAAAATAAAAAAAAATTATATGATTTTAAATCATGCAATAAAATAAACCGGAATTTTAAATAAAATATCACTTAAATGTATTATGTATGTGAATAAATAAGAAGTTAAAAAATATATTTGATACAAAATTTATTGTTTTTTTCTTATTTTTTTTATATAAAAAAAATTATATTTATGAAATTTTATTTTACTTCTTTTAGTTGGTTACGTTAAGATGTAATTATGAAAATTTCTAAATTAACCAAAACAAAAAAAAAAAAAAAAAAAAAAAAGAATAATAATAAAAACATAAAAGAGGAAGAATTTATTAAAAGTATAAAAACTAAAATAAAGTTAAAAATCAAAAGAAAATAAAAATAATGTAATAAAAAAATTAATATCACTTACAACACTGAGTGGCAATATCGATTCTTCCACGTCGAAGGGCCTCTCGAATAGGTTCAATGCGATGATATGTTTTTTATATGTTGCTGAATGTAAATGTTTTTAAACATGTTTCACAAAAATGGAACAATTAAACTTTGAAACAAAATTAAACCAGTTATAAAATATAATAAGAAAATTTGAAGCAAAAAACGAACAAAATTATAGAATTTAAGAAAAAAAACGTAAAAAAACTTATTACACTGCGGGAATTATTTTACATGCATTTAACCAATATACTTTTCACAAAATAATAGGTTGAGAATTTAGAGTAGGTTTAGCACAATAGTTAGTTTTTTTTATATAATTTTCCCTTGTTTAACAAATTTTATTTTTATTACCATTAATCGTTATTTTTCTTGTTTTAGTATGCCATTTATTTTTAAACTTTTGTTGTTATTTTTTCCTCTTTTATAAAAATTATTGTTGTAATTTTTCCAAGGTTTGTGCCACAATTATTTTTTTCCGCTGCTCTGAACAATATACTTTTAAACAAAATTATTCTTTCTGATTTTAAAATTTGTTTTACCACAAAGTTTTATGTTTTTTTCACATTTCTAAGATTATATTTTTTTCCCACAAAATTAAAAAGCATGAGGTTTTAGCCGTTATAATTACTTTAAAAAATTGAAATGATGAAAATGATTGAGCAAAGTAATGGTGAGGGTTTTTATTTCTTTTTCATTATACCAATCCTACCAGTATTGGTATTGTTGCCAAATTAATAATTATGTAATTGGTGCCAAATCTGTATAAAAACGATATTTTTTTTTAGAAAATAATTTTTATAAAAAACACAATTAATTTAATATTACCAAGAGAGATGGCACCGAGAGGAAATTTTCCAAAAAATAACATTAAAAATATTATGTTAAAACAACTTTTTAGTTTTGTGATGAAAAAATTCCAGAATACCTGTTAGATCGAGTAATACATAAAAATGAATGTTGCCAAAAGATAAATAGTAAAAAAAACAACTAAATTCATATACCTGTTTGTATGGGTGAATTACTTTAATAAGTATAATTGAGATACACTATATTTTATATTCAAATTATTAACTAAATATTGTTTAAGGAACACTTCACTTATTTTGGTAACCAATGTTAACTTTATATGCTAATAGCTAAATGTGAAATGGCTGATGTAAAACCAATTAGCTTGGCTTAGCTAAGGCTTAGGAATTAATCCATGACTATGCAAAATTTGAACAACTAACGCTTTTATTCTCATGGAATAGTGCAAGTAAATGGTAAACAAATAAGATATAATCGTCAACATCTAGATAAATAAATCCAAGTACTTCTAACATCGACAACGAATTTAAATGTTTGAAATGACGCAAGCGCCTATTACAATATTAAAATAAAATATACAAATCTTTTAAAAAATATATTTTTCGGTTTGTATATATTTTTTTGTAAAACTATTGGTTAATAGTTTTTTTCTTCGTAGAGTTGTTAGGGTGGGTAGAAAAAAAGTTGTGCTAGTCACCCCCTAGAATGAAAGAATAGTTAATGGTATTTCCAAAATTACAAAAATTATTTTTTTTCCACGCCATTTTATATTCGATCGTAGCATGTGGTCTATCATTGTTAATGACTTGACAACAGCTTTATTTTTCTATTTGCTGATTTTTTAATCTGATATCAAATTCTATATGTGACTTTTGGTATTTTATGTACTTCCTCTAAACATCCAATTATTTTCATACGTAAGGAAAACCCTTTATATACATATTTCATTTTATGCTTGTCATATGTTATACCAGACCGACCCTTTCTAATAGGTATTTATAATACAAACATGTGTCATTCAACATATTATTTATATTAAAGTGTTTCTGTAATTTTAGAGCAAGCACGATCAATAATGGAATATTTTAAGCAAGTGTACAGTCTTTAATGATAGTTTTTATTGTTATGTAATTAGATGAAAGTACCAGGTATCAATCAAAGAAACCATTATCAGAATTTAACTATTAAAATTATTTAGACAATATATTAACCCACACATTCCGCTTTAAATTCCGACAAAATTGGCTTCATCCAAGCTTGTTTTACCAGACGCTGAAAGGAAAATAGCTGCAATATAAGTTTCCCTGACCTTCGAATTGGTGGTGCATAACTGGTCATAACAAATTGTAGAATTCTAAATTTGTGTATAAGTAACAGTTTTGCCAGGAGGTGAGATAAAAAGAGGCTAAATTGATCTTTGAAAAAGGCCAAAAAGGCTAAATGCACTAAAAATTTGCTTTCTTTAATTAAAAAATCTTGTTCTCATTAGTTTTTGATTTTTTACAATTACTTTGATGAATTTATAAATTAAATATAGAAAGAAAGCGAAAAGACCCAATGAAAAATCGGACAAAAAGTTCCTATACAAATTTGGGTTATATTTCATAAGAAAAACTATTGCTTTGAAATTATTCCCCTTAATTTTTTAGCAATAATTCCCTTTGATTAGTAAGTCCATAAAATTAGTTACTATTGATTTGGAGAATAAATCGCCTCATGCGAAAATAAAACATGCTTAAATAGCTGATTCTGTAAAAATAAAAATTGTAATATTAAATTAAAAATTACTTTCTTTACTGTTCAAATACTAATATTTTAGCCTCTTTAAGGCACTTTTAAGAATTGAAAAAGGCTAGAAAAAATTAGAAGATAAAGCGAAAATTTTTAAACTAAAAAAAAAGACTAGATTTAGCCTTAAAAAGGCTAAACTGGCAACACTGATAAATAAGTGTAAGAATTATTGCGCTCCGTTGCAGAATTATAAACCCTATTATTGCGGATTTCTGGAAATATAAAAGTCATGGAAAAATGAAAATGGACAGTATTTAAAAACAATTGCAAGAAAAAATATTTATGTAAATAATATTTGTCTACGTTAAATTGCACTATGTATTTTAGGGTGAAAGTCATCTAGCAGTCATTTTTAAAGCGAAAAGAACAAAATATAAAAAGAATATAAATTAATACTCATTATTATATATTATATTTTTAAATATTTAAAAAATTCTCACCGGTACGCAATGATTCGTTTCATATACATATAAATATATATATATATATATATATATATATATATATATATATGAGTGGATTGAAACTTAGTTTGTTGAAAGCTAATAACATGTACGTTAAAAAATTTGTAAACAAAATTTTTTGAGCCACTACAGATCGCTAAAATCGTCATATCATTGTAAAACCGGAAAAGGTATTAATATTTTCTTTTTTTCAAGATTTTGAAATTCTATTAATTTTTATAATTCACTAACTAATAAAAAAAAAATAAATCTGCCAATACTTAGCAAAAAATACAAAAAGACGCTCCTTAACGAAGACATTTCTTTGTTAAGAAATAAAGGTTCTTTTATGTTAATTTTCCAAAAAAGCAAACTTTGAATTAAAAAAAAAGAGAGGAAAATATATTAAAATTTTTTTGCTGGAGCTCAATAAATGATAATCAAAAGAAGCTAGCTGAAAGTTTTTTGTTATATTTGAGAAAAACTTTCTTTGCAAAGGCGATTTTTTGTTAGAAAATAGAGTTATACAATGCAAATTTTCTAAAAGATACAAAATTTGAGGTAAAGAAAAAAGGAAAATCTTTTTTTTTTTAAATTTTTAAGTTTAATTTTGTTATCGGAGTTCAATAAAAGATAGTCCAAAAAGAACAGCTGCCAGTTTTTTTGTAAAACTCGAGAAAACTCTAACGTAAAAAAAGTTGAAAATATATTAATATTGTTATAGTTTTTAAGATTTTATTCGACATATTTATGCACTTCTTATTTAAAAAACAAGAGCCGCTACCAGTTTTTCTTTTTTATAAAAGTAGCGAAAATGTTCCTTTGCAAAGGCGTTTGTCAAGAAATAGGCAAACATGAGAGTTAGGAAAAATAATAAAATTATATTTTTATTATTTTTTTTTAAATATGGTTGTTGCTGTGGAGATTTAAAAAAATAAAATCAAGTTTTATTATTTTTTTTTTGCTAAACATTTGTAAAAATTAAAATTTTATTATTAAAAAATAAATACTCTTTGTTAAAAGCATTATAAAATAAAAAAAAAATATATATTCAATAATTTAAATTAAAATTTTCAACAAAATGTAATTACGATTTAACAAATTGGTCCTTCGAGCAAAAGCGATAAATTTACAAATATGCTAAAGAATTTCGAAACTAATCCTTAGGAAATATTAATGTATTGAAAAGAAATATCCAAGAGTTCAAAGTCTTTCCATTCGATAATCGTTCTAAACGATTTATCAGAAGAGCCGAACAAATTAGGAGGAAAATAACATCATCAGAGGTCATAAAAATCTTATAAAATTTTGGGATAAGTTCAACTTATGAGACCCTGTGAACTGCCTATTGGAAAAATTAAATTCCTTATATATAAATATCGATGACGACACTGAAATTAATATTGAGACTGAAATTTATGAACACAAGAAAAAATTGTTGGAACTCAACAGCGAACTTGAAGAAAGAGAACTCCTTGAACCTCAAAATCAGCAGAAAATGAAACATTTTAAAAACAAAATTAAACGAGAACAAAGCTTATTCGATTTAAAACAAACATTAATTCCTAACATCCAAAAAAAATATGTTAATATATTTATTTTGAATTTCAAATAATCCAACCCAAGACCAACTAGCACTCGACATTAAAAAGATGCTTTCGAGACAAAGTATTGGTAGCACTCTAAGAAATTTCGATGAATCTTCAAAATTTTAATGGCCGGTTTTTCTATTAGAATACAAGTTATTAAACAATCTTTGTCAGTTCAGTAGTGAAGAACACATTTTAGGTCTAAATAACAGAAAAGAAAAGAAAAAACTGGACAATATGTTGAAATGCTATTCATAAATTCTGAAAATCCTGCAGACATGCGCAAAAGAACTAATTCTTAAAGCTAATCAAATAAAAAGTTTTACAGAATGTTGTTCATTTTAAGAATTCAAAATCAGTACAAGAAATATAATTAGTGCTTTAAATAATATAGATCCACAACGTTTCAAAATTACCTCAACATTTTGTTATACAATAAGAATCTCATCTATTAAATCAAAATTTACAATCCTCAAATTCAAATACTCTTACGGTATTTAAAGATTGAGTAAGAAGTCTTTCCAATATATTTGCACAAATTGGTATCCAACAAAAAATGAAAGGAAATGTTAAGTCAAGTATTCACAAAATACATTATGGCAAATTTATAAGTCTGAAAACTAACATTTACTTCTAGCGCAGGGATTTAGCTAAAGAATCTAAAATTTCTTATTGCTGTATAAATAAATATTCAAGTCAGTGAAAAGAGCGTAAGCTGTGTGGAATAAACAATTGTTCGCGTTATCATTACATCGACCCCAACTTACACTAGAAATCCTCCAGTTACTAGACCTATAATCAACAATAAAGAAAGAGAAAAAGAAATAATGCTTTTGAAAATGGTCCCAGTAAATCTGGGGACGAAGGGATTGTGCTGTTGTTGCGGCATTTTTATATGAAGGAAGAAATGTTTCATTAATAGATAATGATATAGCAAATAAACTTGGCTTCAATGTCCAAGAAAACCAATATGTGTAAGTTGGGCAGGTGATATAAACAGGTATGATTCAGAGTCTAAAAATATATCTGTTACTATTTTAAATTCAAAAAATTCAAAATTGTTCACTTTGGAAAATGTAAGAACTGTTAATAATTTTGACTTACCTGGACTAAGTATAAATTGGAAAGCAATACTTAGGCAATTCTCTTATCTATCTCACGTTGACCTGTAAAATATGAATTGAAATAGTCCAAAAATTCTTAGCGGTCAAGATAATGGATCCCTTATCGTCACATTACATTGTATTCAACCATATCCTAACTTACTAATTGTTTTAAAAACTCGTTTGCATTGGTCTATTCATTAGTATGTAAAATTTGTGATAAGATATTGCATGAGTTTGTTGAAAACTAATTTCAAATAGACAGGCTTCTATTAAATAAATTCAAAAATAAGAAAAACACTGCGTTCAACAATTAGATAATAGTATACGATTTATTAACAACAAATATGAAGTAAAACTTCCTTAGAAAGAGTCAAATTTAAAATTTCCTGATACTTATCCATTAGCTTTAAGTTATAAAGAAAGACATCATAGAATCCTATAATAAGGAAATCGAAAATTTAATTGCAAATAAAATATGCTTTTCCAGTTAATAAAGATGAACTAGAAGGAAAATCAGTTTGCTATCTTCCTCATTTCACTGTTATCAAACCAAAAAAAATCCGTTTAAACTGGAGTTGTTTTTGATGCATCAGCAAAAGTCTTAATGATTATTTACATTCTGGTCCTGATTTTCTAATTTCTATCTTTGGTACTCTGATTAATTTCCGCAACTTTAAATATGCTTTTGTTGGTGACGTTAAAGCAATGTTCAATTAAATTCAAATAAAATATATAGATTCATTTGCTCAGTGTTTTTTATGGGATAGCGCAACTTCTGTTGATAATCCTAAAATTTTCCGAATGCAACCAATGCTTTTCGGTATAACGTCAGCATCATTCAGAAACTGCAAGAGCCATTGAAGAATACACATATATTGATGATATTGTATGTGGCAAAAACAATGAAAAAGATGCAATAAAATTATTTAATGATGTTATAAATATTGAAGCTGCAAGAGGTTTCTAACTTAGAAACATTTCATGGCTATTTGAAATTCAGTATATAAATTTAGCGATAAGGAGGAAGCTGCAATTTAATCTGTTTAGGTCTGAAGTGGAATGTTAAAACCGATAAACTAGAGTTCAATAACTACCTTTTAGATGATTTCAAGGACACATTAAAAACAATTATTCCCAATAAACGTTAAATACTAAATGCCGTTATATAAATTTTCGACTCTTTAGGAATTTTATCTCCAATAACCATTAAAGGAAAACGGATAATACTGAATATATGGAAAACAAAAATTGGATGGGATGAAGAAATTCCGAAAAATTTAATTAATTATTAAATTTCGATAAAATTGAAATTCACACATTATATACTGCATGTGTATTGGGATACGCTGCAGTAATATACATGAAGATAAGTAAGGAAAATGTAACGAAACAATTTTAGTAACAGCAAAGGCAAGAGTAGCAGCTATGAAGTCGTTGTCAATATCAAAATTAGAGCTTATGGCTGCTGTTTTAGGTATTCGTTTATATAACAAAATAAAACATCATATTTCACTTTCTAGTTTGGACAGATTCTTCTACAGTTGTTTGCAACATTCGTTGCAAATAGGTTAATAGATATATCTCAGTTTTCAAATAATATTAATGATTGGTATTGGGTACCAACAAATTATAACGTAGCAGATTTATTTACCAGAGTTCTGATGAAAATTCCCCTTTCACAAAATAAAATATGGTTTCATGGACCAGAATTTATACAAAAAATCGACATTGACAAACCAATACAACCACAAAATAATTAATCCACAAACAAAATATGCAGGTTATAAAAAAATAATTCTCAACTTTTTAAAATTAAAGAGTCAACCGGTAACTCTAAGAATTTTATTATACGAATAATTCCATTTAATTTCAAAAAGTTGAGAATTATTTTTTTTATAACCATGTATATACCAAAAGAGATTATAAAAATTTGTAAACAAGAACGTATGAGTAATAAAGGTATAAACATGAAAGATTTAGAAAATAGTTTAATAATTTGGATAAAACGGTTTAAAATTGATATGTTTTCGGATGATATACACAATATCTATGTTCTAAAATGGAATAATAAATCTGGTCATCTATATAAACATCCTACATATGTTGACAGTAAAGGAATTCTACGTATAAAAAATCGTTTATTAGATAATTCAATTGTTCGATTAGAGGACCCAATATATTTGGATGAAAAACATCCTTTTGTTCAAAAACTAATACTACATTACCATAAACAATCTAATCATCAATTAACAAATACACTAGTTATTGATATTCGAAAGAAATATTTTATCTTGAATATTCGATCAGTTGTAAAATCAGTTCTCCATAATTGTTTTACCTACAAACGTTTAAAATGTAAATCCATTAACCCTATAATGGGTTGTTTGCCACCAGATCGCTTTCTACTACATTATAAACCGTTTACTGTGGTAGGAGTTGATTATTTTGGTCCTTTTTTAGTTAAAATTTAGGTAGTTTATTTATTTGTCTAACAACTAGAGCTATTCATATTGAAATTGTTCATTCCCTTACTACAGTTTCTAGTCTTTTAGCAATTTGGAGTTTAGTTGAAAACAGAGGTGAAGTCAAAAAGATATGATCTGATATTGGAAGATACTTCTTATCGACTAATAAAGAACTGAAAGTGGCTAAAGAATTTCAACAACATAAAAGAATTCAACAACATAAAAGAATTCCCTACAAGACGTGGAATTAGTTGGAACTTTATACCACCGTATAATCCACATGGGGGGATCTTGGGAACGTCTAATTGAATATTTTAAGAGATGTAATGAAATCGTTTAAAGAGGTACTTCATTAAAAGAAAAAGTACTTCAAACAATATTTGCTAAAGCAGAGTATATTGTAAATAGTAGACCATTAACTTATGTTGGAAGTGATTCCGAAAATCGAGCCTTAACACCGAAGGTTTGGTCAAAATTCGAAGGTTTCTATTGATATAAAATGTTCAGGTTTTCATCGTTTTTGGAAAACTACTCAAAGCCATGAAGATTTTTTTCTGGAATAGGTAGCTAAAATAATGTCTACCAACAATATCCTTGAGAACAAAGTGGACTCCATCAACTACAATACTAAATGAAAAACTAGTAATTTCTAAAAAAAATATTCCGAGTTATCATTGGCCCATTGGTATTGTTGAACAATTATATTATGAAGCAGACGACGTGGCAAGATCCGGTTTGCTTAAAACTGTTCAAGGAAATATTAAAAGAAGAGTACATCAATTTAATCGTTTAATTCCGTATGAGAACACTCGCTTTCTGGGGGAGAATTTTGCTATAGACATTAAAAACAAAAAAAAAAAAATCAAGTTTATTATTTATTTATTTATTTATTTTTTTTTTTGCTTTAAACATTTGTAAAAATAAAAATTTATTATTAATAATACTCTTTGTTAAAAAAATAATTAAAAAAAATATATTATTTTAAATAAATTAAATTAAAATTTTTAACAAAATACAATTACTGTTTAACAATGGTATTGACTTATTAAAAACAAAAAAAAAAAAAAAAATAAAAACAGCAGAATTTTATAAAAGCGCTTTGTTACTTAGGAGGATTAAATTTAATTTTGCATTAATTGTTGAAATGGGCAAACATTGAGATAACAAAAAATAGGAAAACGTGTCCATTTCTCTTTTTAAATTTCTTTATTCTAAAAGTTTAACAAACATATTTAATATTTTTATGTGCTAAATATTCAATATGGCAACCTGAGTGTATGATTAATGTTAATAAATTATAGCATGAATACGCCCCAATAACTAACACTGCTTAAAAAATTTCATATTTTAATAACTTTGGATTTCACTCTACTAAAAGGCACCAATATGTAGATTTATAACAGTTGCAGATATATGACAGGTGCAAGTGCCTTTGCGATTCCAAAAACTTATAGAAGATATAAATACAATAATGTATGTGGAACGTTGACCACCTTTCAAAATTTTTGTGCGAAATTTGTAGAAAATATCGCAATTTTTAAATTCAGAACATATTGGAGGTTGGTGAATCCTTGAAGTGATTTTTTCCAAACTTTCGTTATTTATATTCCTTCTATATTTGATGATTTTTATATTTTTATATGGAAATGTTTCACTTTGTGACGTTCACTTCACCAGTGTTGCCCTCATTTTTTTACTTAAGGACCTCTAATCATCAATTATTGTATATAGTATTCCTCAATTGGGTTTTGATCCAGCGATAAAAAAAAAATTTTTGCACTGTACCAATATTGATATATATATTGCCTAATATTATGTATAATTAAAAATTAATAAGCAATTAACATCTTAAATATGAACGGCTCATTCTTTCATGTATTTGAAGAATTAAAAACACAAAATGATAAAGTTTATATCAATTTTGATAAAAACATGACAAATAAAATTGTATTTTTATTTAAAAGAAAAGCGTCAAAGTAAAAAAAGAAACCATAACAATAAAATTTTATATTTTTTTTTAAATTTAACTTTTTCATCCATTCAATCATCTATTTCATTGATTTAATTAAATTGTTAACATTTTGGTAATTAACTTTTTGATTCTTTCAATTAACATATTGTTTGAAATGTTTAATTAGAAAAAAAATTTGTTTTCAATTTTTATAATTTTTATAATTAATATAATCATTTTGGTGGAATGCGCAAATTTAAAATTTTTTAATAATCATTTTAGTTATTTAAATATTTTTTTTACTTTTTTCTGTGTACGTATGTATCTATAGAATTGGTTATAAATATTTACAAACATTTTAATTTTTAATTAATTTCGCAAGGTCAAGTCTAATACACAGAAAAAAAACTTGCTTAATTTAAATACTTAATAAAAAACTATCATATTGACTAAGAAATTTATTGAATATTGAATTTATTGTTTATTTATAGTTATGATTTTTGTTGAATAAAATCTAATTTATAATAAATTAATTCGTTCGTTTGATTATGGCAATTGCTAATTAATTTCAGAACAAATCAACAAAATCTTTGTTCGATTTTATATTATTTTTATTAAAGATTACATTTATTTGACTAAATGTTTTATCAATTTTAACAAAAACACACAAAAACACAAAAAAAAAAACAAATACAGTTATGCTTTTAAAAGAAATATTTCTAGGAATATTGAATAGATCTTTACGGTTTAAATTTGGTTATTATTTTACTTTTATACTCTTAGGAATTTCAATTTAAATTAATTCAAAAAATAACAATATATCATTAATATCTAAAATTACTGATTTAGAATTTGAAGCAAGTCAGACAATGGTAATCTGTACCAAAAATTATGAAAAATACAACTTCTTAAATTTTTTGTAAAAAAAATCTGATTTGCAGTTTGAAATTTGTAAAATTCTCAGAAAATTTTTTAAATAAAGTGAGTTACTTTCACTGATTTATGTTAAAAATATTTAATTCATATTTTTTTTTTAATTAAATAAGTTCATCAAGGTTTGAATAAAATTATTTAAATATTTCGCTATGCAGACGAAAAGTCTTATGTGCTTTTCAACATGCGAAAACACAATTTATATTTTGTATGAAAGCCATACGAAATTATATACATATGATGTTTACCTAAACGGATTTTTGAAAATATTTGAAATTTTCTTTGGAATATATTTAGTTTTAAATGCTTTTTGCCCAGATAATAGAGACAAAATAATGATTTTTAAAAATGTAGATATGTGGTGTAGAATTTTTGAAATACAACTAGTCCCTCCCAAATCCAAGTTATTTTATGAGCAAGTCAGATGAACATTTTCTGAAATCTGTAACTTCTAACCGACTAGCCTGATTTACATATAAATTTATAGAATCGTAGCCAATTATTTTCGCATTTTATGTGCGATAACGCTTTCCTGTGTTAAAATATTCCGAAAATTATTCTTTCTCAAATTTCAAATTCAGAGTTGTTGTACTCGGAATAGTTAATGACGTGAGTTTTTTTTCTAAGTAATTTTGAGGAAATCGATTTGAATCAAAATTTTGTTAAAATTCTAACTATAAAAGTTAAATAACATTCACAAGCCTTAAGAGAGAAAAAACACTAATCTTTGAAATCGCATGAAAAAAAAATAGCAAGCATGTGTGAATTTTTATTTAAATTGGACTAGCCGAGCACAATTTACAAATTTACTTGCAAAATATGCATTTCACATAAAAGTTTACAAGAGATAATGCCAAAAATTTTCAACTATAGTTTATTTTTATTGAAGTTATCATTAAGGATTTTAAACTTTTATCTTTTTATTTTATCGATATTTTTCAAGTTAAGGGTCCTACTAACTTATATTCAAACAATTTTTCACTACCAGAAAAATAACTGCATGTTTCTTTGTGTCGAAAAAAAATTTCGTTTCGATAAAATGTATGAAAAACAATAAATGAATTAAACATTGTATTTTCGACACGAAGTTTTCATTTGACATAGAGAAACGGGCAGTGAAATTATTAAAATAAAATAAAAGGTATATTCAAAATGACTTATTTTTTATAAAGCTAAATCTTCATGCCTAAATATATCCCTAAATAAATGCGACATTCAACCATTCAACACACTGATATATTTATATATATATATATATATATATATATATATATATATATATATATATATATATATACATATATACATATATATCTGTACTTTAATAACTGCAAATTTAAGAGTTGTTTAGCCGCTTGTTAGAGCATTACCATAAGAAGTGGACATAGTGGACTGTGAACACAATAAATACGCACATTTTTTTGCGGGCCATCGCAAGCAAATAGCATATTGTCACTTTTACAATTTATGTTTTTGTTCTACAATTTACATTTTATATAATTATTTTATTTTAAATTTCGTAAACGTTCATATATATTTGACTTTGAATACAAAAAAAAAATATTGTACAAAAAGTCTTTTTCTGTGTTGTTTTCTTTGGAAAACTTTTATTATTTTATACTTGAAGGAAATGAATTTTTTCAAACATTTTTTTATTTCTCGTTTTCGTATGTTATAAAATATTTTTTGAACTTCAATGAAAATATTTTCTTTTTTTGTTGAAAATAAAATAAAAAATATTTTCCTATCCTTGTTTTTTTTTTTTTAATTTGACTAGCATTTATTTTGCTACATAACTTCTAAATTAAAGCAATTTCCAGCATGAAATTTTTCACGAATATGGAGAAGAGTTATGTCAAAATTTTATATATATATATTTTTTTTTTTGAGAATTGAAAAAAATCGTTTTTGCAGATATAGTGGTTTAATTTTTACAATTTTAATTTTGACTAATGAAATTTCGAAATAAATTTACTTACTACGTATCCTTTTAAATGTATATTTCAGAAGTTATTAATAATTAGATTATATTTTGGTCTGTAACTTCTAAACTAAATTTCAAAAAGCTGTTTTTGAGATATAATGGTTTGATTTTTATATGTCCTACTTTGACCTTTGTAAATAATTTTTATGCTTATCGTTGTCCTTAATATGAAACTTACACTAGAGATCTACAATGTATAATTTAGAAGTTATTAGTTATTAAACAGTACAGCTTTGTAAAGCTTTTGGCTTTTGTTCGTTTTTCAAAACATCCTATCTTTGCACAGGAAAAGCTTATATTATGTATTGAAATCAAATCCGAAAATTGTAATTCGGGAGAACCTACGGCTTATAAGACCTATTTATTTAATGCCACACCCCCGCTTTACGCCTACTTTTTTTTTTGCTTAAATTTTCTCATTTTTTGCCTGAATCACCACAAAATCGGTGCACATCAAATTTGAAACACATATAACTTAATCGAAAGTATTTAATATTTAATGCCCTATTTCTTTCACGTGAAATTTTGTGATTTATTTATATGTTTACAATATCGAACACAAAGATAGTACTTTCTCCGAAAGGATCTTTAAAATATACTAAAATAAAATAGCATGTCTCTTTAAAAGTATACATTTTGTAAAAAATAACACAAGTTTACAAATTTTTTAAGTTCTCACACATTAGAAAAATCCCCTGTCATAACAATATTTTTATGTTGATGTCGCAAGAAGATTAATTTTAATTTCAGACATTTTTTATTATGTTTGCGAATATTATATAATTTATGTTGAATGCTTAAGGTGAATAATTTCACCTATATATAACAGAACTGCATTCGAGGTTTGAATTTACTAAAAAAGTTGGTAGGCATAATAATTTCAGAAGTAACCAATGTTAGATACTCTAGCAATCGTCAACGGAATCAATTTCTTAAGAGACGTTTACTTCTCAAGAGACGTATACCTCAGAGATGACATCAGAGATTTATTCGATTTCATGAATACATAGTTTGATGCCACTTTTTCATATAGAACTTTACCTTATCAAGTACTTGTTGCAAATTACCACAAGATTGAGTCTTGATAACCTTAAATCTTAGTTTCCATTTATCGATATTTATTTTTTTCACTAAAAAGTTTGGTGGTGCAAGTTACGAGAAAAAAGATCAAATATTTAAAATTTTGTGAAAATCGAGAAATAATACCATGGATTCTGGGGTAAGGGCTTGGTAAGTTTCCATTTCCAATTTATAATACTATTGATATATGAAACAGATCTCAAACAACACGAACGATTAAATTTGACATATCATTAATTCCGATATATCACTTTTTATTAAAAAATAGAGCAAAAAGAATTTTTGTTGATATCTTGAAAAGTAAAACTAATTTTGAAAAAATGAACGAAGTTTCGAATTCAGTGCTCTAGATTACTTTAGGAAACACTTTTAGTTGTTCCGGTTCAAAACCTTGTATACCTGCATAATTTACTTAAAGTTTAATATATTCTTTGCTAACTATTGACATAACTTTTAGTTCAATTTATGTTTTTAATCTATGTTACGTTCTTTCTTCAATGTTAAAGTTACTGAACATGACAAACAAATAGTAGTATTTCCGAGTGGTTTAAAAAGGGTGTTCTTGATCTAGTGCCATGCTCACTTTACGTACCGTTTAGCTTTAAATTATTTAATTTGTCATTCTGCAAGTTTTCGTAAAACTTTCTTACGCGTTCGATTTATCTTTTATAAATATCGCCAGTATAGATCATTATAAATTTTACCTAATTACTAACATCCGTATTCAAAAAAATTAAATACAGCTTTGCTAACCATTTTTAAGAAAAATTCCTTAAAGTTGTGTTTAAAAACGATGATTCGCTGTATGTACCTTTAATAAAGCATTATTAATTTGAAATATTTTAAAGTAGGTTCGACCCTACTTCAAAGCTACTTTAAGATTATTTCCATTACATACATATTGCAAGAAAAAAATTTTGTATATATGCAAAAATGTTTTACAAAAAGTCACACATTTGAATTTCTGGATGTTAAGATTCGTTCTGAAATTAAAAGTGCGCAAATATAACTATTTAAAAACATATAAACTGAATTGAGGAGCACGATAATATTTTCTATACATATGTTCAATTTAAGCTATTTTGTAATAAAATCAGAAATATTAACAGAAAAAAGTATATTTTTCCTGTTTTCGATTAAAATACCATTATTACGTCTGCATGCATTTTAACAGAAATAATGATTCAAATAGTTAAATTTAACAAAATATCAACTAAATTAATGTAAACAAAATGAAATATGAAATAGTGATGATGATTTTATCACAGAATTTTATTATTCGGATACTTATAACAAAAATTAAATGAAAGTATTTCGTATATTCATAATTATATTTAATTAAGCTAAATAATGATTATTTTAACTTATTTATCATCAAAAACGTACTAGAACATTAAAAATACTGATGAAATAAAACAGTTAACGAATAATTTATTCTAGCTACTCACAACACTGACAATATAAATGTGAGAGTAAAACTTTAAGGCTGCGCACAGGGGTGGAAAATGGCTTATTTCATTATGTACCAACCATACAAATAAAATGTGCTTTTTCGACTATAACAGTGCAAGTTTTGTCAATTTTAATATTTTTATTAAACAATCTTAGTAAAAATATTACCACCAATTTTAAAATTTCTAAAATAAATTTGTTGAGTTAAAATCTTGAGTATGAAATAAACTGGTTACAGTAGAAAATTATTAAGTTTTTCGTTGTAATTATATTTTGGTAAAAAGCTTTCGCTAAAAAAAACGCTGTATACTCCGTTAAATTTCGAAATTTATTGAACAAAAGCTTTTTTCATCAGCTGAAGAGTCTGAAAGAAATTCTGAGCCAGTAAAAGCTCTTTTTGTCCTCCAGAAAATTTTCAAGAATGAGGTAACTGGCACTCCATATGAAAGCGATAAGGAGGATCGTGTCAAATACCAAGCGGTGGTTGACGAGTACCTTAAGTTTAAGGACCCAGGCAGCGCTAGAAATGGCCAAGTGATATCGCTTTCTAGCTGATGGTGACAACAATGTCACGACTATGGTGGTAGAAAGAGCTCTAAATGAACTAGGAGTTAAGAATTATATCAGCAACTGGCTGGTTTCAATGCTGGAGACAAGAATCGTCATTGCAAACTTAGAGAAAAGTGTTAAGACCAAACAAGTTATGTGTGAAACTCCACAAGGAGGTGTGATTTCTCCGCTGTTGTGGCTTATCGTCATTAATGTTATCCTGAATGAATTGGATGTCAAGGGAGCGAAAGTCGTGCGGACGATGCAGTGATACTAGTATCAGGACTGTTTATAAACGTGATAAGTGATATCATATCAACTGCTCTGACTACACTTAGCAACTGGGCCACAGAATGTGGACTAGGAATGATCACCACAAAGACAAATATTCCAAGCTTCAGGCTACCACGGTTAGCAAACTGATAATGCAAAGTATTTGGGCATTATTTTACACTATAAGCTGTCATGGAAACTGAAAGAGGAACTATTAGGACTAACTCAACTGTATGACATTAATATAGTTTGAGTTCTTGCGCATAGGGATCACTATGGCAATGAACAGGCAGACGAATTAGCCCGACCAGGCTCTGCTTTGAATGCCTCCTTTGCGGCTCCAGAAACACTATTTCGAAAGGGTAAAAAATAGATGGCGAAATATGGACAAATATAGAGTCGCGAAGGAAACGTGGGAACCCCTGTGAGATAGCGGATAGCAGACTCAGTGACATCATTAAATATCTCAATTATACTGGTTGGATCTATTAATTTAAGTTCTCATTTTTCTTCCTCACACTTTTATCTCATTACAGACTCAAACCAACTCATTCACCTGGCAAGTAGTGTATTCTTATCAAAACGAAATCTAATGAATTTAATTGTTTGCTCGTAAGTTTACGAGCTACCGCGTAAACCAACCAACAAATATGATCATATCAGATTGTACCAAATGAGCTATAGTAGTACCATAGTACCAACTGATATAAATATGTACTAAAAAAGTACAATTGTACCATGTTTGCCATCCGTGGCAGAGAATAACAAAAGAATTATGATGTTATGTGCTTAAAATCATTTGCAAGCGCATTTTAGCAGAATAAATGGACAACTTATAGGCAAAATTCTAAAAAAGAAACAGAAATACCATTTACTGATTTTCTCATACATTTATTTTGCATTTTATTATTCCAAATAATAAAGTCGAATATAGAAAATAATGTTAGGATATCTAAGCTAACGAAGAATATAGATAGTTTGATATGCGCAAACAGTTAAGTTGACTGTGTCAAATATATTTTCTCTTTTGATTTTCGTATAGGCGGCAAATATCTTTTAGAAGTAGGTAAAGACCTCCTTATATCCTCAGAGACATATTGTATCTTCTATCTTTGATGTTATCGATTTCAAGTATATAATGGTATTAAGATTGGATTGAATTCAGAACATCCTGAAAAAATATTTTTCAGTCACATTTATCCGTGCCTACAGGAGATTGATAAAACAATAAAGAACATAATCTCAACTGTGGTATAAGTCTTGCTTGCCTCATTCTCAAGTTAATTATGTTAACCATTTGATATCTGTGTAATTTTCAATTCAAACTAACTGATTCATTTTTAATTCCCAAGGATACAAATGCCTTCTAATTTACCTGTACTCAAATACAAACCTTGGTAAAAAAGTATGTCAAACAGAACTTAATCTTTTCAGAATCATAAGTAATAATTTTTACTATATAGGATGATCTATTGTGTGCTTGGATTTCTTTTTATATATATATATATATTTTTTTTTTTTTTTGAGGTCTGGGGTCTATGATTGTAGAGAAGTAAATTATATTTAAAGAACTTATATTTTTTAAGTGTGACCAGTGCAGGAATATCTAAAAGTTGGTACAAAAAAATTTTAAAAATGTGCCTTTAGTTAGCCGAGACCGCATGATATTTCGAGCACTTCATATTAAACTCAGCATAATGAAATAGTTTGTGAAGGCGCTTGAAAAAAGTGGAGAATGTTTCAATTTTATTTCACGCTAGTTTCCAGGATTAAGTACAGAAAAATTTAAAGCTGGTATTTTTGATCGGCCACAGATTAGGCAACTCGTAAAAGATCCTAATTTTGTCAATTCAATGACTAAAGTCGAATCCAAAGCTTGCAATTCATTCATTTTGGTTATGAGTAATTTCCTAAGCAAAAAAAAAAAAATCTGACGACAATGTCGAGCTTGTTGAGTGCATGCTATCGAACTTGCAAGAGCTGGGGTGCAACATGAACATAAAAATTCACTTCCTGCACTCGCATTTAGACCGACTTCTACAAAATCTGGGCGATTTTAGTGAGAAGCAGGATAAAAGATTTCATCAGGATCTTCGCACAATGAAAGAGCTTTATCAGGGATGATGAGAGTCATATATGGTGGCAGATTACTGCTGGAGTTTGCAATGAGATCTACCTAATATCGTTCATTCAAGGAAATCTTATGTTAGCATATGTATTAATTTTTTGTCAAAATAATAAAACTGTGTATTTCAAAAAGTAAAGCTATTAGAAATCTCCCAGTATTATTTTCATAGTCATACCCAATAACAAAAAAAAAAAAAAAAAAAGGAAACAAGAATTGTGTTGACCAGTGTTATTGAACATACTATGCATCCCCGTTGGAAAAAATACAAATTATAAAATATTCGATAAGAAAAACACCATATTCTACTAGACAATGAGAAAATATATATAATTAGAAGAATATTATACCTAAAATTATTTTTGATGTTTCTCTTATCGAATATGTCTATATTTTATATTATTTCAAACATAGCATAGTGTGCGATTAAAAAAAAAGGTGGATATAATTATGGAATCTCGGAACCGCTGTTCCGATTTCAATGAAATTTCACTTAGTAATAGTAGAAGTATAGGCGAGTTTAAGCTTTAAGCTTAAACCATATAGACCTAAAGGGGTCGGGTCCACAGAGTCCCAAATTTAGACACTTCAGGTATCGTATGCATATCTTATCTTTTTTACTTTAAAAGATATTAAGCTTCAAAAATTAAAATGTTTACTTTTTAGTCTGCCTTGGTGAAGTTTTTTGACTACAGTGGGTCCAAGTTTTACCTGATTTTTTTGGACTTTTTTCATTTCATTAACAACAAATAGCAAAATTGTGCAGAGAAAGAATTTTGAAAAAACAATTTACGGAGTAAAAAGTTATAGGCATTTTAATTTTAACTTTGAAAAAAGTAGATTTCTCCCCGTTTTATTTTTTCCCATATTCCCTTTCTGTTATATAAAAATTTTCTAAGTAATATATATATAATATCTATTTTTTTCCGAAAGACAACTAAACACAAATTATTTTAAAGGGAAAAAAATTGTGTAATTGATTTTTATGAGAACCAGGGTTTCACAAAATTGACCTATATATTTTCCCAACAAGTTTCGAATTTTCGTCCTAATTTCCCAAATCGCAAAGCTGGAATCAAAAAGAAGTTATACTCAATACCTCTTCCGGATATTTTCGTGAAAAGTCTTCAACGAATAAATATTATTATACATTTTTGAAAACAAAGCACTATTACCTATACAATGCCTGCCTTTGCTTTTCAACGTGTCAAAATTGGTGATCAAAGTCAACAGAAATCGTAGAAAAAATTACTCATATAGTTAGCTTCTTCACAATTAGTAGATAACGTAATGGATTAGCTAATGTTATTCGCCAGTTGACCTCAGATTTTCATTAACAAATATTTTGTAATAGATACTATTTTTTTAGTACTAGTACATGATACCTGTCATTGAGGCACATATACTTCACCTGTAACATCTTTGTTATTAAGGTGGAATATGAGTAAAATATTACATGAACTATACAAATGACTAAAAAAATAAGAAATTTATTTTTAGATATTTATTTTTATAACAATAATAATTTTTTAATTAGTGAGAATTAGCTTAATTTGAAAAAATAATTTAAGTTAGTAATCTGTATTAAAAAATTATGGCAAATCATTATAGTAGCTTAATTTAGTAAAATAATCTGATTCACAGTAATCCATATCTAATAGATAAAGTAAATCCTTATATTCATAAATATTTTTATATTTAAATCTTTGTACCAAATGCAACGTTTCTTTATAGATGTATCGGATGATAATATAATATCTTTGAAATCTCGATTTTTCGATTATTGGGGCTCTTCCGTAAGTTCTCTTTAGTTAGTGACAACAATTTCCAAGGATATAATTTTATAAGTGTTTTTGGAATTTTCAGAGGAATATTCGCAAAATTTTGTTGAACTAACTTGCTGTTTGCTGATTATTGCCATTAAAGTGATGTTGACTCTTCGTAGTAAATCAATTCCTCTAATTTTTGAGATTATTTCAAATATTTGAAAATACGCCGAGCTGTGCTGCCATCGATCGTACTTCCCTAAAGCTTGTTAATATTTAGTCCAGCCTGTGGCTTAAATTCCTCTTGAATTCTCTCCTTCTCGCTTGCTCCCATTTTCTTCAGTTTCTCATTATATTTTCAAAATTTATTTGAGTTTCCTGATATGCTTCTATACTTCAAATTATATGCCAGATGTAGAAAGTTTTTTCAGAAATTGTATGCTAGCATGCAAAGAGATATTCCGTATTTTAGAACATTTTAATTGAAATTTCTCATTTTGGATATATTTTTGAAAATTGTGATCTCTTTCCAACTAGAGGAGGTTCCTGTTATGGCGCTGCTGATTTTCCCATCATATTTCAATCGAAATAGGATCCAGGCTTCTTATCTCTGCTTCAATACCATCTTTAATTTTTGTGTTATATTTGTTGATTCCTTTGTGTACTCAAACTCAAATTAAATTGCTCTGCAAAAATGTTTTGATCCAGGTGTTAAATTTATCCAAACATCTTTAAAACTAGTTGATGGGGTATTGCTGTTAGCATGTTTTCTAATGATGCTATAAATACTCTTTTATATTTCACAGATTCTTGGCTTGTTTTTTTATATTCTGAAAGTCAACACATTTACATTTTCTGATTAATTGGATATCAAAACCATTTATTTTCTGCTGTATTTTCAATTAATGTAGAAACTCCAATTCTGGTTTTCCGATTGGGAATTTCAATGGGAGATGATATAATGTTTTTCTTTTTTTCCTGTAATTTTCCTAGTATTGGTTTTCGTAAAATTAAGTATGTAACTCTGATAGCTAAGTTTCAGTTGTAACATTAGGGCTATAGCTTCTTCTTCCGTGAAAGCTGATAAATATGCTCTTCAAAATTGGTTTAAGATGTTTTGGTGGTGTAGTTGGCAGAATATTTTGGATTTTTACAGCCTCAAGCGGCCGGTTTTCTTTTTATAACATAGCTTTAGATGTGTCGGAAACTTCTTCAGTAGACATTGTAGAAAGCGTTACAGACAATCGCTGTTTCTTAGATTTTGAGCACAAATTTCCTTATTGCATACAATGTGCACCAACAGCTGATGTACAAAGTACAAGTTCTGTGTTTTCATACAGCCAGTCAAAATACTTTGATTCAAACTTCTTAGTAGATCGTCTTACGGACTTCCATCTTACATTGACAGCTTATTTGTTTAACTAGTTTCCACGTATTGTGTTATAAGCTTCACCTTTTCTTGAAAAGGAAGTGATGCGTTTTTAAATAAAATAGAGCATAAAGTTGAATTTTTCAATAAGATTTCCATGATTGTCTATTTATAATTGAGATCTAATATGAAATAACCTCGCTTATATATTCATTGCAACTTAATATACAAAGCTTTACCTGTTCTGAAAGTCGCTGAATATTTACCTGTCATGTACCTGTACTAAAAATATAGTATCTGTTCCAAAATATTTGTTAATGAAAGTCTCAAGTCTAATATAAATATTTAACTGGCAAATAATATTATCTAAGCTATTACGTTACCAACTAATTGTGAATTAGCTAACTGTATGAGCAATTTTTTGTTAATGGATATTTTTGAATAAAATTTTACACCTGAGTAGACTTTTTTTAGATTTATCAACAGAAATCCCTCAATTCCCAAAAAAAAAACTTTATAAATATTCCAAAACTGGGATTTTTTTTTACCTTTTTTGCTATGTCTTTCCAACTGATATCGGGGAGCAAAAATTTCTATTACAAAAAAATTACAAACACATTAGACTATATATAAAAGGTATAACTTTTTTTCGATTTCAGCTTTGCTATTTGAGAAATTAGGGCGAAAAATAGAAATTTTGGTGTCCTGTATTAAACTGTTAAGCTATGTTATGCCTTGAAATTTTTTTTGTTTTTTTTTTTTTTTTTGGCTCTACAGCTGGATTATTTTTAATGGAGCAAATTTGTTTTATTAATTATATTTTTAATGCTCCTTTTGTTTCTATAATTTCAATTCCCGCAGTTTTTCTCTTATATTAATTGCAGATTTTCACTTTCCACCTATTGAGTACCTGATTTCAGTATTTGGTATGACTATTTTGACAATTTTGGATTAAAACTTATTGAACATATCTTGTGTTTTTATTATTTGTTCAAAAATTATATAACAAATAATAAAAATTATATAATATATAATCTTATGCCAAACAAGAAAATTATTTTTAACAAATATTGAATAATTTTGCTAGTAAAATATATAAATTAATAATATGCTTAATTAGCAACTTTATAACTATTTCATACCTCACCATTCTTCTATTTTATTGTTGTCAAAATATATATGCCGAGGTCTGTATGTACAAACATTCTATGTAATATAAATATCATGCAATAATCAAAATCAGTCATGCAGATATACAAAGCGCGTGCAAATGTTTTTCTTAAAAAATGAATTTAAGTTATACAATGGTACATACATAGTTCATGTGTAAAAATCTCCATGGTGCAAACATAATTTAGGATACGAAAAATCCATCAAAATGAATTTTTGGCATGAATATTTTTTTAGTTATATAGTATAACAAGGTTTTTACAAAAATTTTGTTGTTGCAGGTAGTGTTGGTAACACACCATATTTCTGGTAAAATTTATTATTTTTTTTTTTCAAAATTTCTGAAGAAAATGTTATCTAGCAAAATTTTGTTACTTTGTCGTACTATCTTCAATTACTAATTAAAACTCTGTTGAATATTGCGTAAAACATGTCCAGAGTTTAATTATGATAAGTTGTCCAAACATAATTAAAAATAACTTTTAAAGTGTTTTGCTATAAGATTGATTGAAGTTTTAAGTTAAAAGTATAGAAATTACCCTTAACGGTAAATGACGTACAACGGGATTTTTTCATCAACACTAAAATGGTGCATATTTCACGATATATATATATATATATATATTTCGTGAATAAAAAATGGCATTTAAAAAAATTCTGTTTAATGGTGCACATTTTTTATTATATATTATTTAGTTTATACTAAACTCGCCAAGCTTTTCGCTTGAAAAATAAGCTTTTGCATATTTCAAAAGTATTTTACAAAAAATGTGATAAAAAAATCGAAACCTGCACAAAATTCGAAGAAAATTATCCAAAGAAAGTATGGGTCTAAAATGAAAACCTAGCTCCCCCCGAGAGACATGAAATTTTTAGTTTGAGGTATTTAAAAAAAAACTGCATAAATTTAATGGAAAACAACATTTTATCACTAAATCCATACATAATATGCTGTTAATTCGGGCTTGTTTTAAAGCAAATTTGATGAGCTTTAAGAATCTGCTTACGTTATTTTTTAAATTTTGATTACTATTCCCCTTTTTTTATTAAAGGTTTGATTATGAAAAATAAAAAATTAGCAAATTCTGGTAAATCGCAACAAAACACAAAAATATAGTTGCTCTTTTTGGACCTATTTATCCCATTTTTTCTTAAACCTTATTTGATTACAAATAAATTATTATGTTCCCACTAAGTATTGCTCAAGACAGTGGTCTCGCATCGATATTATGTTTTAATTTTTATGTAAATTACGATTATGTGCAAAAGGAGATCTTACACTAAGAGATACGACACAATTAATTCTGCTGTGATGTGTGATAGATTCAGCATTTCAGGCAGAGTTGCCTCGTGTTTAGCTACAGCTTTAAAAATTAAAAGCAGGGAGTCGGTTCGTCGTACGCAAAACAATTATTCAGCCTTACTTGCTTTTTCTTTTGATGACAGAGAAAATGATGCACTGACACCGAAAGAAATTAGTGGCAAAAATCATCCGAGAGTGGAACAGGAGGCTCATATAGGGATTGTTAAAAAGCTGGGAAGCAAGTTGTTAGGTAACATAAAAGTTGACGCTGAGGACTCTAATACTAAACAGCTGCAATTATGTGAGTTCTTCAAGGAAAAAAAAATTATAGTTTACTAGCTTGATAGGAGTTTGCTGCTATGGAACTGAAAATGGATTTCTACGAAAGTTTGAAGTTTTGTTGAATAAACCATTACATTGGCTTGTTTGTTTCTTGCATTTCAACGAACTTCTGCTTCGCCACTCGTTCAATGGTTTAGACAAATCTTCTACAAGTGAACCACGTGCTGCTAGTATGGCTTTGACAAAATTAATTCAGACCTGTGAATAACTTCCGGTAAGTATGCAATTATTTTATGAACGCTTAATGTAAGTCCCTTTAAAGTAAAACAAACATTTCGTTGTAGGCTCTACTTTATTTTCTACCGATTTTATTGGGAAACATGCCTCTATCTTTAGACGCTAAAGATGAAAAAAATCTTTATACTGGCGTCCTATATCTCCTATACGTATCGGAAGGTTCGTGTGCAGAAGATATATTGTTATATATTGTTCATTCTCGCTAGTTAACAAAAGATAGCAAACTCTTGCTCCTATATGTTGCAACTAGTTTGCCTTCAACAAATTTAAAAATATTCGCTAACTATATTATAAAAGTTTATGTACCGGTGTATTTTAATATAAAATTTTATAATTCAGTAGTACCAGGAAATGCGCTTTTATATAAATTTATTAAGTAAACAAAATATAACAATATATTTTCTATCCGAAAAATATATTGCTAACAATGCTTTTCGACGAAAAGAAAGAGCCATTAACAAAATTTTGTATTATCGTGAACAATTGCATGACTCTACTAAAGTCAGAACTTATAAAGAGCATCGCATTAATTTCAATTGCACAGATTATATGGATTTAGTCGACTTAAATAATGAAAATATATTATCTGAGCCTCTATTTACTGGAAGCATCCCATACGAGCACCTGATAGAGTATATTAAATCTGACGAAGTACCACTGCCAGATCCAAAAATTCCGGCGTACATCCCGGGATCCGAGCCAAATGTGCAGTTGCTAACGCATGCCTTATGACGAGCAATTGCAAAAAAATCGTGACGGCGTTATGGCAGCGAGTTTAGAAAGTCGAACCCAAACATTCCAAATGGATTGTAAAAAAGACTTGTTGTTTGAATTACGAAATAAAAGATTAATTAAACAAGTCGTGATCCTATTGATTGATCAATAAAATTGCAAACTTAAGTTTTTAGGTAAATTTTCTAAATAAAGGTCTCTAAAATATGGCTTGAAAAGATGAAGCAGAATTAAGCCCATCATTATTGAAAAATGTGGTATTTTCTTGCATAAAACAGTATTTCGCAAAAAAAAAAACACCCTATTGCTTTAATTTTTCAATATATTTGCAGCTAAATGTGCAAAAAGTACAGTTATTCAATTTACGTAATTTCCAAATATATATCTCAAAAACTAAAAGCGATAGACCATTTCCAAGGTCATATTCAAACTCAGTAGGTAAAACTCATTTAAAAGTTTTCCATAACTTAAAGTTTAACCAATGACCTTTGACTTTTATTAAAATATATATATTGTTGTGAAAGTGCTCTCATACCTATTATTTAAAACCTAACTGAGATCTGCATCTTGAGTAGTTTTTGAAATAGCAGCATTTATATCAATACTCTTGTCTCCCGGCCAGAACAAGGTTTTGATTTTAGATCCATAGTTTCTTAGGGAAGTTTTATTAGAATGTATTGTAGGTTACGTTTTGCTATGCACCTATTTACAAAAAAATAAATTACCCACCATTAGGGTAACTAAGATATAATACAAGTTTTTCACTAATATATAGTAAGCTAACGAAATGCCTCCTGTATCATTATAGTGAGTGAACTCTCTTAAGTAATTAAGATAAATCCCATTTAAAATATTTAAATTTAATAGATGTTACAAACTAGAAACTTTGAATACGTTCCAAACTAGAAAATTATAAAATGAGTATCTTAAACTTTTATAAAATTAATTTTCTTAACAATATTAAAACTCTGCACGCAGAAAAAAATGTTTTGACAATGGTTTTAACAATTTTGCAAATATAGTTGAAATAATTCCATAACATTGTGGTCACTGCGTAATCTGCATAATGGTTGCCAAAACAATATTATGGTTACATGGATCAATCAATTGTAGAAAAGTATAAAATTATTATACGTTCTTAAAGAAAATTTTATTTTAAGGAAAAAATAGTGGAAACACTTTTTTGTCCAACAAAAACACAAAGAATCATATTTTTTGCAAATTTCAATTTCAAGTTCGTTTATTTTTGTGCTCGGAAAAGATATCGACTTAAATTTTTTTCTTTGATGGCAAATTTTGTTTTTTAACAATTTATAAAATTTATATATGTTAAACCAAGATCTTGCAAATAATTTATATAAACTATAAGAGATGAATGTAAAAGTATTTGAAATTATACAAGAAACAAATATTTTATTTTGAGCCCCAGCAGCTCCACTATTGATAGGATATACATTTCAAAGTAAAATTCCAAGTTTTTCCAACATTATTAACGGTTTTTTTTAATTAATTCGTTTATAGGTTCCTGTTGAACTTTTTTTATAGTTTTTTTTAGAATTTTTGTATTTCAGCTTAAGTTAATTGAATAATTGTAGAAGAATACATTGTAAAAGTTTTATTACACTCGGTAGAATGGAATGCATTTTCTATTCCGTCGCGACCTTCATCAGCACTCTTCAGCATCCCGTCGTGGTGTTCTCTGTAAACATCATCTATTTAACTTACAAATTTTCAGGAAATAGAATACGCAACTTATTTCCCTATCTGTTATTAAGTAAGACGAATGGTTTACATTAAAGCTTTTTTTTACAATTATTTTGTATTCTCCTTTTTCAATTATTGTTGTTTATATGCTTAAAGCTACCAGTTTTTTGTAATTTCAATAATAAATATTCACTATTTTTACCTCAATTGTGGAACTCGACATGAAAATTATTCGCACAAAAGTCTGGAAACTCTGTACCCACCCCCCTCCTATTTTCATACCAATTATAAAAGTTAATGAGAAAGTTATTACCAAAACCTGTTGTAATAGTTCTTTATTATTTTATTTATATAGATGTACCAATGCTCCTGCTCCGATCCCAAATTAAAGTAATCTACTTATTTTAAAAACTTTTAAAACCATACATTAAATATTAATTAAATGTATTTTTTACAATACAAAACCCTCTATATAGTTATTTTATGTATACATATTGAATATTGAATATTTAAAAAGTACAGCACCATATATATCTGTCTTTAAAATTGGAAATATTGCAAAATATTAAAAACAAATTTTATGTAAGACTTAGTAGTGGTTTTAAATTAATATTCAATATATATGCCCTCGATATATTTTAAGATAAGTATTTATTTATACTTTAAACTTCCATAGGTGGTTGGAATATTTGTATTTGCAAATTTGCCGATGTCTGTCCATGTAAACCTTGTAATCAAACTACAGCTGGCAATTTTGAAAATAATTCAATGGAATTTGGTAAACATGTATTTTAAATCCAAGCACAAATGCTATTTTTCACCTAGCCCCCATATAAATGCCCCTCTGAAAAGGGGTTTGACGATCATAAATACCTTATATATAGCAATATTTAATTAATATTAAGCATATATAAGTTTTATACATGTAAAAATCTGTATGCCAAATTTCATTAAGATCGGTTTATAATTGACCATAGCTGCTATATAAACACCTTTTAATTATATTACTTTAACGTGCATAAATTCCAATTGGTCTATAATTACCCATATGTCTAATATAAGGCCCACTTCCGGGAATAACCCAAAAAGGCATAAATAATATAATACATATGGCCTCAAGTCCCATATAAGATGCTTAATTTTTTTGGCTTTTTCTATTTGACCAACATAACATTATTAGGAAAATATTTTTTTTTTTTAACACAACTCAAAATTTTGAAGGTGTATTTTAAATTTTTTTAAACTGATTTATGACATCCTCAAGATGGCCTATAATGTATGTTATGCCATTTTTCGATTGACTTTTCATTGACTTTCAAGACTATGCTACAGTCTTGAAGCAAAATTTTTAACTTCGTAATTTTAAAAATACTTTAAATTGAAGATAGCTTCAGCATATCCTATTTTAGAAATTCAAAAATATTTAATTACATATATTTTTTTATGGTCAATATTGTAATTTGTCTGTGCTCCAAATAAATACAAATGTTAGTTATCCATTTTGAACAACTTTAAGAATTTTGACATTGTTTAAAACCATATTTTGTCATATGAAAAATACAGTTTTGAAAGCATATTTTAAACTTTTAAATTAAGTATTTTTTTTTTTTAATTTTGCATATTTTTGTTATTTGAGCGTTTGTTTAATCATATCCAACTGTTATTGTTTACTGTATTTTTTTTTTTACATCCAGCCACTCAATTATTTTAGTTTTATAAGTCTTATTATCATTTGCTAAATTGTGATTTTCATTTCTCTTCGAATTTTTTTAGCAAAAAATATATATATGAAAATCCATTTGTTTTAGGTTAATCTATGAGTTTGTATGAGTTTTTGTTAGAGATTAAAACAAATTGAATGCTTTTATGTTTATTTTGTAATCAATAGTTTGTATAACAAAGATTGTACTATTCCTAAGCTGTTCAGGCAATAAAATAAACAAAAAGAATATTATTTTTTAAATTCCCAACGAAACAAATCAAAATATGTATGATTTGCTTATAGTTTACAAAATATATTTTTGTACACGTAAAAAATATGTACTTTGGGGTAGTCTCAAAACTAAAGGTATAGATGTTCGCAGCTCAATTTAAAATTTTATTCATTTTAAGATACCGTTTCTCAAATGTTTCTTTTTCTGCCAAAGAACAATATTAAAATTTCGATATAACTGCTAAAAGATCATATTCTGTTATTTTAGTCTTATTCCGTCAAATACGTAAAAAAATTACAAAATTTCGAACATACAAATTTCTATATAGTCCAAAATTTTAGTTAAATATACTTCTTAGAGATCTTTCTTTCGATATATAATTTTGTAACCCGGCATTGTCATAATGGAATACAATTCTGGTCGCTCTTTCTCTCTCTCTCTCTCTTTCATAATAGACAATTCCATCTCAAAATAACCTGAAATGTCACTTTTCATACACGAGCTCGTTTGACGCAATTGAATTAGTTTTACCCGATATATGGGCACACGATCTACACTAATCAACATAGCTTAAACAATTGCACCATCGATTCTTTTATTTTATTTTAAACAATTCGTAGATAAAAATCGAGAAAAGAAAATAACGTTCGCTTATAATCCTGCATCCTCGTATTCGAGAGAGGATGCAGGTTGTAATTTGATAAAAACAAATGTGAGTTTAATGGAAATAGCATACTCGGATGTGCATCAATAATGTGCTATTAGGAGACAGAAATTTTATTTACTGCTTACCGGTACCTAAAATTTTTTGCTGGAATATATTAAATAATGCATATGTTGAAGGCGCACGAATATTACTTGTTATATGAGTATTTCCATTTTAAATTTAAAAAAATTTACCTTTAATAACCGATTTGGATAAAATTTTGTGCATGTGTACACAAGCATGTAAAATTAATTTTATTATTATTAATAAAGTGATTAATATATTTTTTTAAATGGTCATAATTTTTTTGCAGTGGAATTGTCTGAGCTTGTATTTTTAAATTTTGTATTTAAATTAAAGAAAATGTTTTATTAAACATATTATATATATATATATATATATATATATATATATATATATTTAATTATTAATTTCCATTTCTTTTTTATTAAAATTACTGACTAAATTCTAATAGTCGCATAAAAATTCGAATAAAAAATATATTTGCGCTAATTAGTACTTTGGAACTAACCAAAATGCCACTAAAAAAATTTTGCTGCAATCCTTTTAAAAAACTAAATCACAGGATGCGAAAAACATCTATTCGAAATATATCAAAAAACTTCAAAAAACGTTTTTCCAAGTACTTGTCTGGCCAGTACATCTGTATATAATGTAAATTTAATTGACCATGTAAAAGCTGAAGTAAGAGATAATGATTATTTGTTTTCTGATGAAGAAAAGATATGCATTTAATTATTTAAATAAGTGTTTAGAAGCTCTGGAAGAACCACCAATTAAATTAAAGAAGATTTTCAATGTTAAAAAGGAAGAAATTTTAAACATCTTAATTTCGGTATTTAGAGAAAAACTTTTTAATATAGAAAAAGTGCCTAGTGATGGTGATGAGATTTTAACACGCTTAAAGGAATTATTTAACCTTTTGGGAAGTGATAAAAGTAAACAGTTGCAAATATTAACAACATTGCCGCAAAATTGAAGCGTTAGTAAAATAAAAGAACACTTCCCAACTACATTTGATATGGATATATTAGCTCGATACCTTCAAAAAATTGATTGAGTTTATCAACTGAGATAAAAGATCTAGTTCAAAACTTCTTTAAAAATGACAAAAATAGTCGCATCATGCCTGGAAAAGAAGATTATAAATCTATTAAAAACGGAAAAGATTAATATTATGTAATCTTAAAGAATTGTATAGCCTATTTAAAGAAACGTATCCTATGTAGAAAGTAGGTTTTTCAAAATTTTCAGAACTAAGACCAAAATAATGTATTTTAACTGGTGGAAGTGGCACTAATTCCGTTTGCGTATGTACTATACACCAGAACTTAAAGATTATGTATGGATTGCGCAATCGATATGCAATCCTCCAACTGTGGAGTGCTACATTAGGAATTGTAAATTTTGTCCAGGAGATATACACCTCAAAACTACTCTAATAAATTTTTATTCTAACTGGGGCATACAAAATATTCAATATAAACAATGGATACAGGTTGACAGATCAAATCTTTTAACTTTAACAACTCCCACCGAAGAATTTGTGGAAATACTTGCTAACAAATTAAAACAATTAATATTACATAGCTTTATATTAAAAGAGCAGACTACGTTTTTGGATGAAACAAAAGCCAATTTAAAGAAAGGAGAATTTTTGGTTATTTGTGATTTTGCAGAAAACTACCCATTTCTTATTCAGGATAGTATACAAAGCTATCATTGGACAAATTCACAAGCTATTATTTACTCATTTGTAGCATACTTTCGAAATATACATGGCGAAATAAATCATGTGAGTTTTGTTGTGATTCTCGATTTTTTAAAGCATAAAACAATATCATTTCACTTATTTAAAGTAAAATTCATTAAATTCTTGAGGGAAAATATTAATCGAAATATTGAAAAAATTTTTTACTTTTCCGATGAGTGCGCAGCTCAATATAAAAATAGAAAAAATTTCGTAAATTTGATTAACACAAAAAGGATTTTCAATGTAATGCCGAGTGGCATTTTTTTGAACCATCGCATGGAAAAGATCCTTGTGACGGGGTTTGTGGTTCGCTAAAGAGAGCAGCAGCACGTGCAAGCCTGCAGCGTCCAACTAAAAACCAAATTGTTGATGCAGGCGATTTATATGAATACGCAAAAACATTGGTTAATATAAATGCAGCTTTTTGCTCCAAAGAAGCATACCAAGAGCAAGAAAATAAATTAAATCGCAGGTTTAAAAACTCTTGTTTTATTAAAGGAAGTCATAGACTTCACTCATTCGTACCATTTTCAAAAACACAAGTTATAAAAATAATGAAAATATGTATATTTTTTTTTTTAATATATACATTAACATTTTTGCTTGTATCTCAGTAACTACTTTCCGGACCACTATAAAATTTTCTGTACAGTAAGTATACTAACAAAGCTTCCTATGAACAAAATCATAAAAAAAAAATGAAAGATGGACTTTTTTGAATATACGCCTCGAAACAAAAAATTTATAAAAAAAATAAGTTTAAAAAACATTCTCTTTAATTTAAATACAAAATTTTAAAATACAAGTTCTGACAATTCCACTGCAGAAAAAATTATTTTTATATCTTTCATACAACAAAATTTATGGTCATTTAAAAAAAGATATTAATCACTTTCAAAGCTACAGAGTTGCCACAGTTTTCAAAATAAAATTAATTTTATATGCTTGTGTATCCTCCTCTACACATGCACCAAATTTTATCCGAATCGGTAATTAAAGATAAATTTTTTTATATTTAAAATGGAATCACTTTTGAGCCGATTTAACGATGTCCGTACGTCTGTTCATCCATACATGTAAACCTTGTAGTCAAATTAAAAGTCGCAATTTTAAAAATAATTCAATGAAATTTTGTATACGTGCCTTTTAAGGTCCTAGGATGAAGCATACCACTAACCAAGGGTAAATAAAACGTTTTCGCCACTACATATATTTAAAAGAAATCCATAATATAGGATTTTTTAGATATTTATCCGCCAACTATTAATAATGGGATATGGATCTGTTGTATGTCATACTGAAGGTATTATTAATAATTTTAATTATTAAGATCTCAATGAATCCTATACCAAAAATACTTTGAAGATATTTGTAATTTTGGATTTGTTTAGGTATTTCACATTTTCAAATCGCTATATTTCGCGAACCACATTATACAATTTTTAATTTTATGTCAATGTTTGTTTTGACGAGGATAATAATTGTACCAAATATCATTACATTCAGATAGGGTGAGGCAATCAAGTGGTTTTAAATGCATTTTTTTTACACTAATATAATTAATTAATATTCAAACAAATTTAAAAATATTATTGTCGCGCTGATACAAGCAATTGTGTGGATGTACGACATTTTTTGTTGAAGTATGACATTTCGTGGGATATTACTAGGCATACATGAAACGATGCATTACTTCATTTGCCATTAAAATTACATTAACAATTTTTTTCTTTTCTACAAAATTTGTATTTCATTTAAATAAATTATAAAAAATTAAAGAAATTAACATTAAAGTTCTTTAAAAAAAAACATAATTTTGACATTTTATTATAACATTTTATTTTTAAAAAAGTAATAATGTTATATTCGGTTTAGCTAAACCATTTGCTAACTAACTAAATACTAACTATTAGTTATTTACCCATTTCAGAGGATTTTAAAGCTTTTGCCATCGATTTGTTACAGCATATTTTGGCTATAATAACGTATTTCAAAATTGGGGCTTAGCAGCATATTTTGTAATATTTTCATATAAAATACCTCTTTTAGGCTATATTTGAGCAACTTAAATATAATATTTTTGCATATTTGTTTATTTACTCGAGCCTGCTATCACGACATCTAAAATGTACTTTTCGCACAAAGTGGCTATTATTTTGGATTTTCCACACTAACAAATCCCTCATAATGATTTGTTCACAACAATCGCATTTTGTTCATGCTATTATTATAGGACATATGATTTTATGCCACTATGTAAATCCTCTTTATGTTTTATTAAACATTCTGTTCCGAAAAAAAGAAAATCCAAAGTTTAATAAAATCCTGAACAAGTGATCTATAAATAGAGCAAACTTGTATCATTTCCAATGATTTTATCATTGTCATTGGAGGATGTTCTTTTTGTGATACCTACTCATTAAGAAGGAAGTCATGTTCCAGATTTCATCTGAAATTGCAATGAGTATCATAATTCTTTTTTGTCGGAGCAAGGAAATTTGTTTTAATTTTATTTAATTTTTTAAAATTTTTTAAATTTTTTAATTATTAATTTTTTAAACCAAAATTAATCGGATAACCGAATAACGGTTAATCTATTGGATACCCTAGAAAATACTAACGAGGGTTTTATACGCGAAATAATTATTAGTAAGGCAATGCAAAAAAAGAAACTAAGTTTTTCTTCAAAAAACTGTTAACTTTCTGGATATACAATACAATCAAGTCAACGTTGATAACTTTTGATAATTTAAAATTACAATTTTTCTTTTTTTTTGTGAATAGGAAATTTAAGACTATAGTGACAATTTATGGGTTATGACCAAGCCAACCAAAAATATGCAAAATCATACTTTTTCGTGGGCCTCAAATGAACCAAACGATAAGTGATTTGTTCATTTCAGACAATTTTATAAAGTTTAATAGCTCATTTTGACATTTTTGAGCTCAGCTGCATATTTTGTCATTTTTTCATAAAAAATACTAACTATTAGTTATTTATCCGTTTCAGAGGATTTCAAAACTTTCGGCATCGATTTGTTGCAGCATATTTTGGCTATAATAGCGTATTTTAAAATTTTTGGGGCTTAGCAGCATATTTTGTAATATTTTCATTAAAAAATACCTCTTTTAGTCTATATTTAAGCAACTTAAATATAATATTTTTGCACATTTGATAATTAAGAGCATAATTTAGCATTTATTACAATAAAAAAAATATAACTTTGCAGATCTTAGACATAGGAGAAAAATTTCGCATATTTTGGACCCAATATAATTTTTAAAAAAGTTGACATTATGACAAAAATTTACGAAAATTTCTTTTAACTGTCACACCTAAAAATTTTCATCTTATAAATTGATAAAAAATTTTTAATTTCCTGATTCAATGTATCAACCTTGAATGGTTTTAAGTGGAAAAATAGAATATTCTTTATCAACTGTTATTAAAAATCAAGTTATTTTTTGGTATGAATAGTAGATAATTTAAAATTTGGTCAGAAAAAATAATAAATAGAGTTCATATTTTTTTATTTTACAGGCATATTTTCCGATCATTTTTTTAGAGCATATTTTTGGTTGCCCTGGTGATGACTGTTTTTGACTCACAACATTGCTTAGAAATGGGTGTATAAATTCGAAAATTTAAAAATGCAAATTTCAAAAAATACCTAAATACTTCTAGTTTAAGTGATAAAGTTCATTTATTTCCTTCGAAAAAATAATAGAAATATAAATCTACTAATATACTAATAGTTTCCAATATTTGGAAATTTTTTCTATACAAATTAACTTTATATTAATATAAAATTTATTTTATACAATATTTGATGGAACCAATCTCATTTCATAGCACTCCATCTCATCTGTAACCCATAGAACTCAAAAGTTTGTTGCGAATTCCTGGGGCGTGGAACATCAGCCTTCTTCGAGGTAATTAGAATAACAGTGAACTGAGTTCAAGAAGGGAAGGAATGCAGGTTGGAAAGTCATTTAAATTAACAATGAACAAGTGTTATTGATTTTCCAACCTGCATTTCTTCCTTTCTTTTTTTATATTCATACTATGCAGAGTTGTATTCATAAAAAATAGGTTAAATAATTTATTAATATTTACAATTTAGTTAATTGTTTCAGAGCCCAAAATTATTAAATGTTATTAGACGGTCTTACTATGAATAATTTTTTTTTTTTTTTTTTTTTTTGTAGTAAGTGACAATTACACATAGTACTATACATTACTACGCTTTTTATTAAAAAAATCCAATTAAAATAAGTTTAGTTGCCACCAAAGATATAAGAGAAAAAGATGAAAATAGCATGGCATTTTTAATTCCACTATATACTGAAATAACAGCAGTATACAAATACATACATCCTCATCCTAAAACAAAAAGTTGAAAGTAAAGATCTTATAATATGGCACACAAAGTACGCTACATGAAATTAGATATTACGTTGGCGCATTATATTTTACAATAAGGGAGAAGGGGATAATATAAATAATTGTGATAAATATATTTTATGATTACTAAGAAAATATAATTTGGTTAAAGAAACTTGTGTTTGATTGCTATATTCATAATATGGTTATACACACAAAAATATTTTACTTTTGCTTCAAAAAAATAGGGCGTAACATGACGAAATATGTATTCGTCTATAAAGTAAATATATACCAAGTCCTCAGAAAATTCTGTATCAATCTATCTATGTCGTACCGTTTGTCCATTAAAAAATGGTCCAAATACTAGAAAAGCTTAGTGTCCGCAGTAACTCTAGTTCAACCCTTTCCGCTAATATCTCTTAAACAAAAGCATGTACGATAACGAAATAAAATCGGATTCGACCACTTCTCATACAATGTGAAATGGTGGGTATACTAGATTCGGCCAAGTCGAATATAACATTTTTACTTATTTTTATTTATGTTCACAGTATCAACAGGTAGTATCATTATTGATTTTTTTTAAATTGTTTCAATACGATTCGATTTTTTTTTATATATTGTTTAATGGTTCTTGAAACAGAAAAAACATGAAGTTTACAAAACTGTCACACACAGGCAAAATACTGAGAATATTGTAAAGCAGATTTTCCTACAGTAACAAAAATAAAAATCTTAGAACAATGTTTTCTTTTCTAGCATTGTAGACTTGTTATAGGTTGTTGATTCAACAAAAATTCTGTAATCGACAAAGAGCAGGGACGAAACAAAAACTCTATATTCGCAAAAATTTTAATAGATTAAACATGAAAGCAATATTTTACCACTGAATAAAATCAGCAGAATCAGCTGTTAACGAAAAAAGATTAAATTTTTCAAGGCAAATTAATATTTACTTGAAGAATACCGCAATGATTTAAAATGCTTTTTAAACAATGTATAGTAATCTGTGTTGTTGTCTGTCATGCGACACAGTATAATTTTATTAATCGGAATTGAAGAAGCAAAAAATATATAAAAATAATTGAGTTAAATTTTACTTCAGCTATGGCGTAAGTTTTCGGATCAATTTTCATAAAAAACAGAAGCCACCTCTATAAAAGTATAAATGAGTTATAAGCAGACAAGCCCGGCAATATAGTACCCTACACCATTGAGTATTTGCATCAAAGAAATTTTAAATAAATTGATTTTTAGCAGATGGACTTATATAATTGTAAAAATGCTTTAAAAGGCTAAAATATTAATATTTTAATAACGAAGAAAATAATTTCTTATTTGCTATTACTAATTTTATTTTTGCAGAATTATTCGCTTAAGCATTTTTGCGTATTTATTTTTTATGTACAGGTAACCCTCCTACAACGCGGTTAATTGGTTCCTGAAAAACTCCGCGTTGTAGGAAAATCGCGTTGTAGGAAACTTTTTTTTCCTCCATTTTTCCTTTTCTTATACAATATCACGCAAGTAACATGTTAAAGTTTTCTCAGCCGAATTAATTATATTAGACCTTTCATCGAATAAAAAAAATTTATTTTTTCAAAGATATTTTTCTATTTGTCTATTTCAACATAATAACATAAATTAATTCATTTAATTAACCAGCAAAAAGCAATTCATTTATTTAAATAACATAAAACTAAGGAAAATAAAATCTGGGAAAAATAGACACGGATTTTCAAATCTACATATTTCAGAGGATTTTAAATCTCAACCTTCTACAAATCCGCTTCCTCGTCCTCGCTTATTATAATTTGCTTCAAACGTTTTGCTCTTGGTGGTCCTATTTCAAAATCCGAGCTTGACCCACTATCACATTGATCCGGTTCAGCTATTATTGCTGGTCTTAAAAAATCTTTTATTGATGTCTGCTTTGTCCTACTTCGTAAATCTTTATAGATTTCCTGGTAGGCAGATAAATCATGTTCAAGATTTCTTTTGAACATTTCTGCTCTACTATTTAGAGGATCGTTTTCCAAAACATACTCTTCCAACTCCTTCGCCAGATTTAAAAGTTTCTCCACACTTTTTAGCGAAAAGTTTCTGATTTCGGTGTCAGAGAGGTCGTCAGAGCTTTCTTCAATCGATAATGCTTCACTTGTCATTGCTGCTAAATCTACTTCATTTAATTCGTCGTCCACAACTAATTCTCGAATATCAGCCACATTTATTTCGTCAAATCCATCGCCTTTTATTACGTTTGCCAGTCTCACTACGTTTTCATATTCATCCTCAACGAGATTAACAACAGTTTCCTGTACTACAACCTCTGGCAAAAGTGCTTTCCAGCAAGCTCTCAGTGTTGATTGACGAATGTCTTTGAGTGATTTGCCGACGATTTTACAGCAATCTAAAATTGAGAACTGTTTCCAGACTTCTTTGACCGTTATATTCAATGATTCTATCTTCTCTAATATTAATTCAAATGATTTGCGTATGTAGTATGCTTTAAAGGTTGATATTATTCCTTGATCTAAAGGTTGTAATATTGATGTAGTATTGGGCGGTAAAAACTCAACTTGAATATTTGGATGACTTAAATCAGTTGCATGAGATGGTGCATTATCTAAAAGTAGCAAAACTTTAAATGCCAAGTTCTTTTTTTTAGATAGTTTTCTACATCGGGAACAAAGCAATGATAGAACCAATCAATAAATAGTTTGGCAGTCATCCATGCTTTTTTGTTCGCTCTCCAATACACTGGAAGATTGTTTTTATTGTTTCCTTTCATGCAACGTGGATTTAATGACTTGTTAATAAACATTGGTTTTGTTATATAATCACCAGATGCATTACTGCAAAGTAACAATGTTATACGGTCCTTAGAAACCTTAAAGCCAGGAGCTCTTCTTTCGTCCCTCGAAATAAAAGTTCTTGATGGCATTTTTTTCCACCACAAACCTGTCTCATCAGCGTTAAATATTTGATCTGGCAAATAACCATGTTCTTCAATAATTTTTATGAACTTTTCAGGATATTTATTCGCCGCATCAGCATCTGCGGATGCTGTTTCACCCTGAATTTTCAAATTGTGTAGAGCATGTCGTTTTTTGAACTTTTCAAACCAACCTTTGCTAGCCACGAATTGGTGGTTGTCTTCGTCGGTTGTTGATTGTCCTGTTTCCTTTAAATAATTGAATATTTTTAATGCTTTCTGTTTAATTATATTCCCATCAAGAGGCAACCGCTTTTGCGTCATATCTTCTATCCATACCGTTAGCGATTGTTCCATTTTTTCTATTATCTTCGCCCTTGGCCGAGAAGTGATTTTTGCGAGGACCGATGATCCAGATGATACCGAATTTCTAATTTTATCTTCGTTTTTTTTTTATGGTTCTTATCGTGGACTCGTTTAATTTAAAATGTCTAGCAACATCAGCTATTCTCTCTTGATTTTGAATCCGATTCAAAATTTGAATTTTGGTTTCAATCGTGATAAACTTTCGTTTTAATGATGCGTTTTTCTTTCCTTTTGGCATTTTAATGGCCTAAATTACAAATTAATTGAGTTAAGTTATAAAAAAAGTTTAACAGAAACTCACCGATTATAAAATCTATTTATCTTGATTTTTACAAAATTATTATTATACGAAAAATGGTTTCACAAACGTTTTAAAATTTGTTTCAACTCCTCTTCACGACTTACTGTGAATGACTAAACCAAATCAAATTTCCAAAAACATTCTCAAGAGTTAATTTTCGGGGAAACCCCTTGTTTTATCTAAAAACGTGTGTGTAAATGTTTGAAAAAATTGCGGTTTGCAAAATTCCATAGTGCATACAAACATTCAAACACTTTTAGTATGTACATATGTATAATACAAACATATTATTATTTCTTTATGAGACTAGGAATAATAGATATACATACATACACATATACACAAGTAATTTTTGATAATTGTGTGTTTATAGAATAGTTTATAGAATATGTATGTATTTAAAAAATGCTTAAAAATCGCGTTGTAGGAATCGCGTTATAGGAAACATTCCGCAATTCGCAAACCGCGTTGTAGCGAAATCGCGCTATAGAAGTACCGCGTTATAGGAGGGTTACCTGTATATATAATGTGCGCGGCAAACTTACAAAGTTCACTTTTTTCTTTTATTCCGTGTGCAAAAAAGTTCAATAGTTATTTGATGGTACTGTTAGTTAAAATATTTATTATTAAAAGATGTTCCTACAAAAACTCCGAAAATATGTATTTTCCAATGAGTCAAAATTATAAAGTCAGGCCAGATTTTTCCACTAAAATCACTTTTTTGACAACTTATCCCTTGGCCATTTATGTTTATTGATTTATGAAAGTGGATTATTTTAATTACAGAAGTGTTCCAAAAAATTTATCCTGCCCAGTTTTAAAAATTTTCACTTATACCTATCTCACTGAATTATACGGTTATTTTCTAGGATAAAAGTGTACAACTAAACTTCAAATGAGCTATATCTACAACCTATCTACAACCAATGGTTTTCATCTTTTTTTTAGAAAAATTTCAAATTTTTGTGGATATAGTGCATAGCATGTCAAGAAAAGAGTTGGTGACTATTAGTTAAAAGAAGTTATGATACACATATCCTAAATTCTCACAAAATTGTATGCTTAAAAAAAACATGAATTCCTATATTGAATCTCTTTCGTAGCATGACGGGCTATTTGAAGCATCAAAAATAATTTTTTATCAAAAGAAAACGGAAATTTTTACTGATAATTTAGGCATTTTCTAATGAAGAAGAATTCTCGAAATTGTTACATGGAACCACTTATCTCACAAGACGTTTTCGCGATAATCTCAAGTATCGCCTTTCAAAAGAGTATTTTTACTATTTTATACATATAGTGGTAGTAGACCCACTGAGATATGGTTTGATGAACCTGGGGTGTTATGCAGCAATCTGAACGTTTTATCATTTTCAATGTCAATTTAATTTTATATAGCTCATTTTTTATTTGTTGTGCAATTTTATCCTTTAAAACGATGTGTAATTCAGTTGGATATATAAAAGTGCAAATTTTTAAAGCTGGGCGGGATTAATTTCAAGGAAGACTTCTGAAATTAAAATAATTCACTTCGTTACCAATTCATTCGATCAGAGAATATATATTTTCAATATTAAAACTTATTTTAACAATTTTCAATAAATTATTTATTGCAATAATTTCATAAACAAAACAAATAATTTCTATAAATTTGATATTTTATCTTTCTCTTTATATATGAAAGCTTACTGTTGTAAAATTTGCTAAACAGGATGTATCGTAGATAGTTATTTTAGTGGTTTTTATTTAGTTTTCAATAAAATCTAGTTAAAAATGATTTTTGATTTTGATTTTTTATTTAAAAACCGAACGAAGCCAAAAACTACTAGTTTTTCATAAAGAACAGCTATCTATATCTATAATAAAACTAAAGTATCTAAAATTTTAATGTGACAAAAATAAAGTTGATTTAAAATTTCATGTGAAACAACTTGTAAGTAAATTCTTTAAACCATAGATAAAGAAATACATAGATATCTGAGAAAAAAAAAACTAATTCAATAGTTAAAAACCTAATTTATGCAGCTTAAAACGTTTTAAGTTTATAATATGCGTCAAACTCTTCCAAGTACCATGTTTAGAGTAACGTCAATCTTTCATTGATATAAGATGTTAAAATAGCAAAATGTTTTCTATAGAAATTTGAAAGTACGATAATATTTAATTTCCCGTTTTCCCTGGTAATTAAAAGAAATTCCCGGGAATTCCCGAGGGAAACCCAAACCCTACCCGAAACACACTTGCGAACACACTTGCGGGAATTTATATAATACAAAAATAGAAATACGAACTGAAACACTACTTATTAAGATTAATTGTTTGCCCGAGAATCTGAAGGCAAGGAAGGAGGCCATACCTCATGCAGGCAATGGGGACATCTAAGCCTTCCTTGGTCGAGATCATTGTTCGATAAGCTATTATCTCTGGCCATCTGAACATATCGACAAAAGTATAAGGGACTTTTGACGTCTGTTTTTAAAATTGCATTTACTTAGATTTAGACGTATATTGCAAATTGATTCTAAAAACGGAATTTGTTGAAATCTGACAATCCTATGTGTTTAATAACTTTTTTTGAAAAATGATCAGTGATATTAGATTAGCATTTCTCTAGATTGATATGTGATAAGAAAGATTCCAATCATGAACAGTACATCTAAGAATCGAGTTTTCCCTCCAATGTGTTGTGCAATATATTTGCAAATACAATCCCTAATTTAAATAGAAAATTCCATTGTAATACATTTGAGTACCCTGATGTACTGTGTGTTGCCGATAAACTCCAAAATTGACTTTAAAGCACTGGTCAATACATGACAGTTGTATTACATTTTCAGTCGGTAAGAAGATCAGCTGAAGTGAAGGATCTCTAGAATTGTTTAAAATTCACATAAAAATTTAGTTTAGTACAACGGACATCGTACCGTATTGTCGTGCCCAAAACATCAAGAGCTTCTGGTTGCTTAATATTTATACCAATCATTAATGTAGATGAAATACCATGATCGGCCACGTGTCAACACTGAATCTTACAAAAACGTCATTTTTTGCGCTAACCAATCTTTAAAAGTTTTGGGCTAAAACTGACTGAATATGAATGAATTATAAATCAATAAATAAAAATGGTCAAGGAATAAATTGCCAAGTATAAAATTTTAGTGGAAAAAAGTGGACTGACCTTACAATTTTGACTCATTGGAAAGCACACATTTTCAGCGTTTTTGTGTATAAAAAAAGATAAAATTTCAAATAAATGATACAAAGCGGTACATGTAGGAAACCCTTTCAGTGCTAGTACTACAATTAAATACCCTTTGAACTTTTTAACACACGGAGCAATAAAAAAAATTTTACCTCACTTAAAGAATACTTTTGTTAAAAGAAATTAATAATTTTAAAGACAAATTGACGATAATCTGTCATTAAAATTTAATATAGGTTAGAATATTTACAAAATTCTCAGCAATCATCTCTTTGTTCTGCGGATATAATTCTAATGAAAATATCAAGGGAAGGAATATCTAACGTGGTCCCCAAACTGGTTTGAGCAGTAGAACCCATCGTTGCAGTGATTAAGAGATAAACCAATCTCTGCTCAAAGGAGGGATATGTGTTTTCGTATTTACTTCTTCCACCATATAAGTACTCCGTAGTTGAGAATGGGTCTAATAAATGCAACATATATCCAATGGTCGATATATGGTTTTAGACCCCATCTTGTCTTCTTGGTTGCGTAGAATGCTCACGATAGACTTGAATGTAATTTCTCCAAGATACTTGGCTTCGAATATTCTAGTTTCCTAATTAATAGTACAAGTTCGGTCTTTGTGGGATTTACACCTAATCAGTTATCTCTTGCTCATCTAAAGCTGACTCTATGAGTTCACTTATCATGGAGAGAAATTATCTCCTACTGAGTAGCGCAACGTCATCAGCGTATGCGACTACTTTAACTCCTCCCTGCATTTTGTCACAACCTTTCTCGATCTACCTATACTTAAACTGGAATTTATGACCTTGCCTTTAATCATCTTCCCTGTCCAGTTTATTATCCTCTGATCAATCTCTAGTTCACCTACTGCCCTAAGAATCGATGATATGTTCAGTTTCTTAAAGGCGTTTTATATATTTAGGAAATATGCCATCATATACTCCTTCTTGTCGAGTGCATCCACAATAGCACCGACTCTGCTGATAGGTTTCCTCTGACACAAACATCGACTAGTCTTGCCAAAATTTTCATCCTTTACAGTACTGTAATTTATTTTTCCCGCTTCAGCAATAAATACCACCGTTACCTTTCTCCATTCTCAAGGAATATACCTTAATTCGAGACTATCCCTAAAGACCAGAATCGCCCATTGCATAATGATCGAATAGAGGTTGGTGCAGATCGTACTTTAGGTTTGGCGTTAATAGACCTCTCTTTGAACATAATTTGACTTCCTTAGAGGTGAAAGGTCATGCATCTAGCTAGAGATCGTGTTCGGTCCAGAGTTAGCCTGGGGCACTGGTTTACTTGTGTTCTCTTTCTTACTCTGGTTTCCCGCAATATCCATATGGGTTGCCCTGACCTCCACAACATTGGTATTAAACATGGCCTCACACTTCTATATGTGGTAGGTATACTTCTGTCTCAAAAGCTTTTTGCGGGTTGTCAATGTCGTTGGACCGCGAGCTGTTCATACTGTCCAGGTTGTCTTATCTAGTCAAAAATCTGTCCGTTCTATCTAACCTAGTAGAAGAACGATCTATTGAACCCGGAGTCCGTTCATTCGTGGTCACAGTAGCGCGAGTAGTAATGTTACCCCTGGAGATTTTAGAAACCACGACGGGGGACATAGGGCCGTTCTATTCTTCTCTTTCATAGAAGTGAAGATAGATGCTGCCGCTCTTTTGTAGGCAGACGCAGACGAGGATGCCGCCCAATATAGGAAATAGACGCATTCTGTATTTGGAAAGACCTTGCTTTTCAGACGGACCTGGATTAATGCTAGCAGAACCGTCACCACAGTCCCATACAGACATTTAGTGCGGACATGGCATTTCTTATATCCTGAAAACCTCATCATACAAAAATTTAATTACATCATTTCGGATTTCTTATTTATTTATTTTAACTTTTTAACGAAATAAAAATCTGTACTATTATTAAATGTTATGCTGTGTCAACGTGTAAAAGAATATTTCAAAAATATGTATATACTACATAAATTAAGTTATGTTGTTTTCATTTTAAAATTGTTCTATTTCATTACAGGTTATGTAAATTAAAAAAAATCTCTCCATTACTTTAGGAGATAGTGGTCTACATAATGATGTTTGATTTGGCCTTTTCGATGTAAAAATTTTATAAATTAATATATGTTTTTTTCCATATTATCTATATTAAAATTCCTGATTGAATTTAATATACTTATTTAAAATATGCAGTTTTTTATGACATACATTTTATTATCATAGTATTTTTGAAATGGAATAAGTACATAATTCAACATATTCAATATATATTTTAAAATTCCATTTAGAAAACTTGAGATATCGTTTAAACAAAATATCTATTCTATAAAGGGAAAAACAGCACTATTATTTTTTGCTATATTTTTCTATAGTCAATATACGGTTTGAAAAATATCCTAAATTATATTCGTACGAATTGTGGTTATATTCGCATGGTAGATAATTCAAATTGTATACCTGCGACCTTTAATTTCAATTTAGAGCCTAAAAAAATTATCTTCCGAAAAGTAATATAAATCAATTATGTGCTTTTTCATTTTTGCCACACGTATAACATCAACATATAAAATACAATAACGTGTTTTTCATCAAACCAAATATTAACTTGAATGGACATGCATGAACACGTTTTTACATCAAAACCTTGAAATCCCAAATGAAGTAAATATTTTTTTTTTTTTTTTTATTTCATTTTAATAAAAATATATTTTTGTTAAGCTCTCGTAGAAGTGCCATGTAGTACATATTTTGCTGTATACATTCTATTAATGACATATCGCTTCTGCTTTACAGGTAATTCTGTATCGAATGAATTTTTAATATAACATGCATAAATAAATATAAAAAAAAACTAAATAGTCTTCTTAGTTATTGATGATTCCACAGTAGCACAGTGAGAAATTGTTATCATTTTCTGTTAATAAATCTGTAACTTTTTAGTCTTCAGTAACAAATGAACAGAATTTTATAACAATAGTCTTGAGAATATTTTCCATAATATTATTTAATAAAAGTAAAATCTATTTTATCTTTAAATTTGAAATTTTTTGTTATTAGATTGCATAAGTTTACATTGTACTCGAAAATATATATATATATATATATATATATCTATATATATATATTAATTTTCTGGAAAGACAACTGCACGGAAATAATATGACGACCACCATATAATATTATAATGATTTATGCACAATGGCCCCAAAACGATTTTTGTTTTAGATATAATTCTATAACTTTAGAACTACTGGATTTATTTGAATAAAATTTCACGTCGCCAATTCTAACGTGTATTCCAATTTATATTGACGAGATGGAGAAATGCAAATTTTTTAAAAAATCGTCAAAATTTCATTTACGATTAGATTAAAAAAATTTTACACATAGATAGTCCTTATAATTCTCCACAAATGTTTTTTTTTACTGTTTTAACTTGACGGGTTCAATTTCAGCCACAAAATTTTTCTAAAATTTTCTTTGGATTCTAAATAATTTTCGTACAAGATTCATATACGTATGTGGTTCCAATAAAAAGTTATATTATTCTGAAGTAGAAAATTTGTGATTTTTCTCAAAAAGGTGGTGACTTTTGACTTTATAATCTATTATTTTGCTCTGGAACATACATTTTGATATGTTTCTATAAGCATGCTTCACGTAAATGCATATAAAGCAAATCCAAGAGCACTTGGGGTAACAGAATCCCAGCTGGCCCTAGCCCTATCAGAATTTCATTAATTTTAATATTTTAATTTATTTGTGCAGCTCAAAAATGTCAACATTGAAATAAAAGAAAAAAGAAACATCTTGATCAAATACTTACATATGTTCGCTAAACAAACAAAAAATATTTAACAAGCCAATTTTTAAAACAAGTTTTCCCCAAATCGGAATTTTTGGTATTTCGGAATAAAAATAGTGGGATCTTGTTTTAAAGACAACTTTTTTATATTAGGTTTGTTTCCTTACTTTTTGGATAAAGTATGGTAAAATGAGAAAAAGCTAATTTTCTTTCACAAAAATATAACAACGTGCAAGAGCACGGGAACACAAAAATTTTTTTCTAATGAAACTTTCCTATTAGTAACAAAAACAAATAATTTTTTATTTATTTTCGTTAAAATTTTTATATTGTATATTTTTTAATTAATTTACATAATCTATCCGCAGAAATATTCTGGTCTGTTTCGTCCAAGAAAAAGGAGAAAATTATTTTCTCAAAATAGCTCCCATTTACCTCATTTTCGAGTACTGAAACGCTTTTCGGTAACATTTGGAGCATGCGGGATATTCCCAATTTAGATTACAGGAACAAAGCTATTATACCAAAATTTCATAATAATAACGATGATGACGATTTGTTGGACATCGATATGAAGCCCCTCCTATAAATGTGACCCCCTCAGTCGCTATGTCTGTGGTCACTTTCTCACTACTGTAAATTTTGATCAATAAGATTGACAGATAATCTTTTATGTACTGTCAATCTGTTTGATTGCCATTACAGTTTGTAACAGCATACAAATCAACCGCGAACAACTAAAAGAAAAGAGTAGAAAATTTACCCTTTTTTAAATAAATACTTATTTATAACGTCAACCAAATTTACTTGGATTTTATTCACCTTACCCTTTGGAAGCAGTAAGTGTTTACCTCCATTCTGGTTGTCCTTTGCTTTCTCTTGTTGAGTAGAGGGAAAAACAGCAACAACAAATCTCTGTCTGGGCATCAAAAATTTTTTCAATTTATATAGGATTTATTTAAGTTCAAATATTATTCTCCTTATTTTACAAATGATTTATTTCAATGATATTTTCCAACTGCTTTTGAAGAGCAAAAGTTTCTAGCTGGTCTCAGGGCAGGGGAAAACCTTTCAAAATTGGTCACCTCGGATATTAGTAAATTATTAGATTTATCGATGATGGAGCAGAATCCGAAAACAATAAAAGTTAATTCAAAAGGTCCTGGTTTTGGGGAACTTTTTCTTGTATTGAAAAGTTGAATGTGCTTGAAGTCAAAATTTCTGTCCTCCTGTGCCTCTTGTGTTAATTCACCCAGTGGTAGTATGTTTGATTCCAAATTCTGACGGCCATGTTGAAGTACTTTGTCAACAGTGGGTGTTAATTCTTTCCATCCATATAACGATCGCAAAAGCTTTAAAGTATTTTAACACAATTACTTTAAATCAAATATTTTCTGCATTTTTATACTGTTTGCTATTAACTTAATACAACATGATATCTTTGAAGAAGTTCAACATCAATTTCAGTAATATGAGACGAAGTTTCCTAGTTTTCAAAGAAATTCCTTGTTGCCATCATTTGTACTCTCATAGCCGACTAGTGTTTTATCTGTATTAAGACAAGTCATCTGTTTGAATTCAATCTGAATTCGCCTTTTTTCATCTGCTTTCGTATCCATAAGTTCCTTATTGTTCCTAACACTTTTTTGTTGGTTTTCAGGCATACTTCTATATTTGAGATCATACGTAATATGAAACATGTATTCCAAAAAGCGTATACGAGCATGAAGGGAAAATATATCAGTAGGGTATCTTTATTAATATCCGTAGAGCTGTCTGCAGGAGTTTGTGAAAATTGTGATTTTGCAGTTTATATAAAGGGGCATATCATTTTTAATTGAAGTTCAAAGTATACGTTGATATAATAGCTATACATTTCAATGCAAACCGGACTTAAATTTTCAATTGATTGTTTGATTGTACGAAGCCAATTTTATGTGCATTCTTTACTTTCTTTTACATATTGAAACCTTATTTTTCTACAATATATCTTTGATCCTGGAATTAGGTTTTTCCATCTAGTTGGCGTAGATGGTTTATTCGAATCCTTTCTTAAGCGTAGTGAAACCAGTCATACCATAAAAACTTTGATGAAGCTGATTTGTATTTTGATAGTGCTGACAATCCATTATATTCCCATTTGCATATTATCATCAGAGCCGATTTATCAAATTCTAATACCTCGTTTTCCGAAAATGTTGGGAGAAGCGGTATTTTCAAGTAACTGCGACAAGTCAATAAATGCTCTTTCATTGTCTATTTCACTAGGTTTGTAACATGGCAGAATTTGGTGTTCTTTATCGAGTAAAGCCTTTCTCAATGTTATATATTTATTTTTGCTTAGTCCTAACTCCAGCAGAAGTGCTAGAAGCTGGCGAATATGTTGAAATACTTTTAACTTCAGACTGAAATTGCGTGGACAATATTTCCGTTAGTCTATTTTCTTTTCATTTCTGCCCCAGATAATTATACTGCTTAAGCGGTGGTCCTGCATTAGTGGTTTTAAATTCCATGATGTTTTCCAACTAGGCGCAGTTCTTCAATTAAAACTTCCTTACGTAATTATTTATTGTCTTCATTTATGTTTCAAATGATTTGAAAAAATTTTCAGCTTTATCCAATTCATTATACAAAGCTTTACATGTCAATATTATCGTTATTGTAGTAAAAATGTTAATAATGTAAGTAAAAGCAAAGAGTTTTTTTTTTTTATATACTTAAGAACGTTTTCTAGGTATTATAAAACTTCGAAATATTTTTATAAAATTCTAAAAGTATATAACATGTTCTAAAAAATTATTTCTAATTAACTGATCTACTTAATTTACCTGTTCTAAGGAATATCAAATGAATGTATTATATTACTGAAACTTGTAGGATATACCTGATTGTTTCATTCGTTAATAATGACTTGCATACACTAAATTTCATTAAAAATTAAAAAAAATACTTGTAACTTTGGTGATCTTTTAATAACCGATAAAAATTTAATTAAAAAAATACAAAAGTTTGCATAGGACTTCATTCAGTTTTTAGTAAATACTAATTATGTTAATTTATGTTTGATACTAAATAAAGTCTAATAAGAAATAATTAAAAGAGCTGACCAATTTTGAGGTGTTTCCGCTACCCTGGAACAATATAGAAACTTGTAGTCCTCCAAAACAATTGGAAAATACCTCAGCAAGGAAAGAAAGTGTGCAAATTTTGAGGGTCAAGTTTCAGTACGTTTTTAAACAAACGTGTAAAATATTTATGCAAGTAATTGGTATCATTGAAAAGGTTAAAACTTGAAAAATAATATGTACATATATGGCAAAGTAAAATTAAATTTTTTTAATTAAATTTTATCATTAAATTTATCAAAAAATGTAGTTTTGATGTTTAGTGCTATTTTGTAAAAAAAATTAATATTTTGAACTTAAATAAAATCTATATAAATAAAGCTATCATTATGAAATTTTAGTATAATATAAAAAAGTTGTCCTTAAAACAAAAACATAAATAGATTCCCACTTTTTGTTTTAAAATACCCAGAATCCCATTTCGGATAAAACTTGTATCAGAAATTGACTTTTTTCTGTAAAATGGTCACCCTATCTTTATCAGAGGCAAGGCTTATTAAATGTTTTTTATGTGTTTAGAGAACATATATAGGTATGCAATCAAGGTGTTTTTTATTTCAGCTTTGACATTTTTGAGCTCCACAAATAAATAAAAAAAATTAAATTAACAAAATTCTGATAGGATAGCGGGTAGACTGTTACCCGAAAAGCCCTCGGATTTGCTTTACATGCATTTACGTTAAGCATTCTTTTATAAACATAAAAAATATATGATCCTGAGGAAAATAATGAAAAACGTCACCACCTTTTTGAGAAAAATCACAAAACATCAAACAAAATTTTTTTAATTTTCTACTTCAAAATAATACAATTTTTTATCGTAACTGCATTGGCATATGATTCTTATTTAGAATTTTGTACAGAATCCAGAGAAAATTTTAGAAAAATTCTGGAACTCAAATTGAGTCCGCCAAGTTAAAAAAAAAACACTAAATAAACATGTCCAAAAATGGTTTTCAATTTTACTTTACTTACTTTAAATATCTCTTAAAGTAAAAGAGATATCCCACACATGTAAGCGTACTTTCTATAGATAATTATAAGGAATATCTACTGTATATTGTCCTTATAAATCTTAAATCATAAATGAAATTTTGGCGATTTTTTAAAACATTTTGATTTATAAAAAGTATGTAGATTGGATAAAACTTTAGCTGGTGGACGATAAAAATACCAAACAAGTAGTAATAGATACTTTAATTTAACATTATTCACATATACAGTATATCACAAAAATATATTGCTTTGCATAAGTATGTATGATATTAACAAAACCACACTTGTTTGTCAAATAATTTTTACAGAAATTTGTTAAAACTTTATTAAATACAAAATAAGTAATCCGAACTATTCAGTTTGTTTTTAAAAAATCTAATTTAACTTTACTAATTCGAAAGATTTTTAAGATTTTGTAAAGCGATTTTATAGAGCTTCTAAAGTGCTATCAACTCATATAAAATAGTAGTAATGGTTATAATTGACATATTTTGTCGGTACTTAAATAAAATCTACATAAATAAAGCTATCATTATGAAATTTTAGTATAATATAAAAAAGTTGTCCTTGGAAAATATAGTTGTTTAAATACTGCTACTCATGATAATATTCCTTACAAAAAGCCCAATTTCCATTTTTTTAAAGTGAATTTTCGCAAAATTTTAGACATGAATCTTATATAGTTATAAGTTATAAGTTTTAGATCAAGCATAGTCTTTATTATTTTAAAATACGAATTATAATTTGAAATATGTGGAGATGATTTTTGGGGTTAAGAACATATTTTTCGGTTCATACAATTAAAAGTCCTTAAAATATTATGACGCCGCCTGAATTTTAGTATTGAGCACATAAAATGCTCAATACATACCGTATTCATAAGAAGGTAATAAAAATAAAAAATAATAATTACATTTTAAAAAATATATTTTTGGTTTCAATAGATATTTTATGTACCCAATTTTTATTATTGTACGACTTTTATATCTTCAGATATCTGCAAAAACAGAGTGCGTTTATAGTTTTGACACGCAGTATATAATAGGTCACCCATTCATTATACATTCAGTGGTGGTATAATGAGTGACCTATTATACAGTGCCCAAAATAAGTATTCGACATACATATACAGATAGTATCAGTGCCGGAGGTGCTTATAGGTTATATTAGATCTTGATTGAATGTAACGCCCATATTTTACGCCTACTTTGAAAAATATATATTTTTAATTTTGCACATCGTTAATGTAGCTATTTACATAAAATTTGACATACGGATACTGGTTGCACTGGAGAATTTTATAGGCTATGTTTTATCCTAATTGGAAGTGTCGGAGGTAGTTTTAGGTTACGTTAAAACTGAATTGGAAATTACTCCCATATTTTAAAAAAATGTGGCTACTTACACGAAATTTGATATACAAATAGTTCTTGCACCGGAGAATTTTATAGGCTATGAACCGATTTGAATAAAATTTTCACAAGATCATCTTATGCGTCCCTAAATACAAATATGATATTCTATTTTTCTATCGAAGCAGAAGGTGTAGAACCCCCCATACAAAACAAATAATCATTATGGTATACCTAAGGAACTATTATGGTGAAAGCCCTCAACCTTCATTTGAACATCTAGCTTAGAACGCATAGGTCCAGGGGGAGTATTACCCCCATATAAAGTAAATATTAATTGTCGCATAGAAAAGTTAGTTTCCTTATTATTGAATTATTGCAAACAAAATGACAAATATATTTTTGAAATGTGCGTTTCCTTCTAGTTTTAGTAATATTTGCTCCCTAATGCCATTTTTTCAACAGTACACGAATTCAAACGCAAAAAAAAGTATTCGACATATCATTTATTTGCTCATTTCCGATAACTATATTACATCCAACTAGGATAACAATTACATGTGTTTTAAATAATTTTACATCATTTTATTTTGTGCAAATAAAAGATGCAAAAAAAGAAACTTCAGTTAAATCGAAAAAATTCAAAAATAATCATTTTTGGCAAGGAAAATCGGAAAACAAAACTGTAGAAAGGGCGTAAAAGACAAGAAAAACGTGCCAATATACTCTAAAAAATAAAAAAAACAGAAATTCACTAGAAAATAAATCTGAATCAGTAATTCAGTAAGTTTTTGTAAAAGCTGGTTGTACCTTAAATTTTACGTAAAGTGAAAAAAAAATATACAAACTAAATGCATCGAACATGGCTAAAGGTAGTGAGAAATTCTAAGAAATACACGCTTCATTCTAGAAATTTATATGTATTAAAAATACATAATTTTAGAGCCAAGTCTGGTATAAAGCAGCCTCCATATCTCAAAGAGGATATGCCAAAAAATCGAATAAGTTCTAGAAGGATGAAGTTTTTGCCATTGGGATCAATCTAAATCATGTTGTATGCAATATGAATATCCTAATCTGTTGAAAGCCAAGCTAGAAAAGAAAAAATTAGATGGTTACTGTAAAGTACGGTTCCTGAAATTTTATGGTTAAGGGGCATGTGACATGGTCTGAAGTAGGTATTTTAATATTTATAGATGGAGTAATGGATCATCAGTATTACACAGATATTTAAACATAAAATTTTCACGAAAGTGCTGAGAAATTAGGAATTTCCGACGGAATTATGTTTACCAGGATAATAATCCAAAGCATTCTGCCACAAGTATGAAGCTCAGCTTGATCTATGCATGCAGAAAAGTAACATAACAATCACCACATATCAATCTAAATGAAAATTTGTGGAGTTTTTATTAAAAAAAAATATAAATGTCTAAATTTTACATATAAAAATAGTATTATATTAATATTGTAAGTGCAATGGAAAAAAATTGATCCTGAATATAACAAATCCTTGAAAAATCTATATCAAAACGCTTAAAAGAGTTTATAAAGTAAAAAATTTAATTTTTGTGATTTTTCGAATAATAAAGTATGATGTCGAATACTTTTTTTACCTCGAATTTTAGTGTCATTATATTACAACGTTATCATTACATTAACTTTGAAATTCATTGAGAATTGAAATATTTATGTTTTAATATACTTTAAACCATTTTTTATTTAAAAACACTGAGAAAATTATATTATTAAAAAAAAAAAATTAAATTAGCATCGCACATATCGAATAGTTTTTCTGGCCACTGTATTATCAAAATATGACAATTTGAATACTTCAATGTACATACAGGCTTAAACCACTATCGCATTTAATCCATGCTGAGCAGTAGGTTTTATGTGTTTTATATTTAAGGCTGCAGCCCATAGATCACTCATTTTGTTTTTGTCATTAAATATAATAATTTTGCAGAGTTAAAACAAAAAAAAAATTGTTTGGAGTTTATCAAAATTTAAACTCATTTTGTTACCGTCAAAAATAGCATTTTCTTCTGCATAATACGACCGCATAAATTGTAATGTATTAGTGATCTTAGGAAAGTTTCGTGACATTAATTTATTTGCAGTCTAAATGTATAGTTTCCTGGATTATTTTGAAGTATTTTTCTTTCATCTTTCAATAATAATGATTCTGGCCAACATTTCACATGTGTTCCGACGTTATTGAGTAATTTTGCATATTTTATTACATTTATATATTTAATTAAACTTAACAAAACTGTACACAAGAAAATTATAATAATTATAATGTGCTTGAAAATGAGACTTATTTTTTTAACACAAAGGGCACCCATTGGGTTGAACTAAGTCGGCGACGCTGAATTGAATGATGTTAAATTAGCGCTAGGTTTTGAGTTATTTCATTTTAAAAGGATAAAAGAATGTTTTGGAAAATTAAAATTAACAATATAGTTGTTAGATTTAAAGATAATAAACAATGAAGATTCTAATAAAGACTTATTTTTTAACAGCACTGGCACCCACTTGGTAAAACTAAGTCGACGACGCTAAATTTAATGGTGTTAATCATTTTTAAAAGTTGGCGCTCGTTTTTGAGATATTTAACTGCGAAAGGTTAAAAAGGTGTTTAGGAAAGTCAAGCTTATTTTACATTTAAGAAATCAGTTGTTAGATTTAAATAAAATAAACAATTAAGGTTCTATTTAAGAATAGAATATTTTAAACGCGAAATTAAAAATGTTTAAACTAACAAAAAATCTTAATAAAATTCCGTAAGTAAGCTAACTAGTGTTACCAATTTTCAACTTTTCAAACAAAAACGTAAATACATTAAAAATCGGGCTGACATTAGTTCATTTTATAATGGGATTATATTTCCAATCAATTTATTGTTAAAATAACATAAATAATGTCCCTTTTATTTCTAATTTTCTATTGTTTGTGCTACTCATTAAAAACAAGTAAAAAAGATACCGACTATATGTTTTTTACTTGTCCGACCATATGAAACTCTAAACCATTGTGTATGTCCATCAAAATGCGTGGAGGGGTCTTATATTAGACCTGTGGCCAATTGTGGACCAATACTTATACTAAGTGTAAAATAAAAAATACGAATATAGAATATTACGTTTACACAGAAAAAAATATTCCAAATAATTTTTTAATAAAATGATTAATTAACTTTATATTGAAATCAAATTATACTATTAATTAATATAACTAATTGGTTTAAAATTCTTTGACAAAAATCGACAGCTCTTGAAAAATATAAAGGAAACAGAAAAGCTTATCAATAAAAAACATAGAAACAAAATAACTTTAAATCAATATTCAAACATTTTCAACTATTTGGGCTCATTCTATCGTTAAGAAAACTGAAATGTGTTGTAACGATTTGCTCAGTTTTCGGAAACGCGTTTAATACATAATCGTTTGATTAGTACGAATTTTAAATATTTGATGCGTTTTTTTTATCATTTCGATGCTTTTGTAGATGTTCCTGTCATTGGTACACTGAAAAAATTATGACTAAATTTTTTCTTTTTTTGAATAAATCATTATTTTACTTAGAATAAACATTTTTTTAAGAAAATTGTTTGATTTTGATAAAAAAAAATACAAAATACAAAAACAATAATTCTTGCGTTTTGACAATCAAAAAAGTAAAAAAAAAAATTAAATTACAAACATGTCGACACAAGAAAATAATTTCAGAATTACAGTGGTAAGTTACATTAATTGTCGTGCATATTTCGTAATATAGTGATTTATTCTTGTGTATCTTCTAGGTAATTCAAAAGCAAATGAAGTATGTATATATGTAGCAATATATCGCCTAAATTGTGGGATAAATTGTATATTACTATATAATCCCTTAGTCGATTAAACTATGTGCCTGAAGAGGTAGTTCCCTCTCGTGACATAATTATGCGGAAGTAACTGGACTTCTTGAAGATAACATAATGTGTTTTAATTTTTTTATTTCAAATTTAAGAGTATTTTATAGAAATGGGGTTTAGCGCTGGGTTTTGCAATCGTCATTTGTCTTACTGTGGGGGTTTGATGGTACCAAAGCAGAGTTTGTGAACTATAATAGACACCACCATAACAAATTCTATTTTCTGCACCGCTACACACTTCAGAATTTTTTACATCCTATTCATTTAGGTTTCATTGAAACTTAAATATTTAAATTTAACGATTGGGTTTCTGTTTTAGATCGTTTTGGTCGCTAATAAAATTTGGAAGTAGTGTCGAAAAATTTGCATTCTTTTTCTTCATATATGTATTTTGTATATACTACTACACATGAGTACATAAATTATTAGTTATGGCACCATTATTTTTCACCAGCATAATTACACATTATCTACATCATAAGTTCTCACAAGATCTTGCTTCGCGACATGCTTTTGACATTGTAATGGAAGCGCGACCCACTATAACTTCGACTAGTTTAAAAATTTAATAAAATGTTATGTAAAGATAAAATAATTCGAAAATAATATTAATAATTGCGACATTGTTTTTGCTTTTAAATTTAACACATGAATTACATTTTAACTTCTTTTGATATTCATACTGAAAGAAGTTTTCCGTTTTTAAATTTCTTATAAAGTCATTTAAGCAAATTTTTTCTGCGAAATAAAAGTTTTGAGTACTCAACATTTAGAGATCGCACCATTCGAGCAAATAAAGCTCTTTAATTATACTCTACGACTGATCTGTAGCTTAACGAATGACTATGACAAATATCTTCTTGTGTCAACATGTTTATAATTTTTTTTGTTTTTTACGTTTCTGTTTGTCAAAAAGCAAGAAATTATTATTGTTTTTGTATTTTGTATATTGCATCAAAATCAAACAATTTTCTTAAAAAAAAATTTATTCAAAGTTAAATAATGATTTATTAAAAAAAAATCTAGTCATAATTTTTTCTGTGTACCAACGACAGGAACATCTGCAAAAGCATCGAAATGATTAAAAAATCATCAAATATTTAAAATTCGTACTAATCAAATGATTATATATTAAACGCGTTTCCGAAAACTGAGCAAATCGTTAAAGCATATTTCAGTTTTTCTTTAACGATAGAATGAGCCCAAATAGTTGAAAATGTTTGAAAATGGATTTAAAGTTATTTTGTCTCTATAAGTTTTATTGACAAGCTTTTCTGTTTTCTTTATATTTTTAAGAGCTATCGATTTTTGTCAAAGAATTGTAAACCAATTAGTTATATTAATTAATAATATAATTTGATTTCAATATAAAGTAATTACAAGAATCATATAAGAGCTTACTATTACTTATAAACTACAAACTTATTTTCTTACTAAAAAAAAAAAAAAGAAAAAAAAAAAAAACATCAATAACAGCTTACATCTCTGCAAACCTTTTCTATCCAGAAGTTCAAATTCAGTGGTAAACAATTGCCAAAGTATCATAAAATGCATCATCCGTCGGGAAGTACTGTGCCTCATGGAAGAGCCTTTTGGAACTCTCGAAGAGGATGCTACCAGAAATTTTGAAGAAGAGTCTTCTGGACGACAACAAACGATGCTCACTCAAGTGCCGTCTTAGTCTTTTCTAGAAGATGATATTGCTCTTTTAATATTTCTGTATTTAAAATTAAAATAAGTTTTTCTTCTCGTATTTCATATTTATTTTTATTTTACAATTAGGGAAACAAACAAAATCATCATGAGAAATTTCTAGTGAATTCCGGTATCTTTAAATAAAAATAATAATAATAAAAATTTATCTAATTATTTTTAGCTTACCTTTTCTGAGAAAAATGCGACAATACATTTTTACAAGCAAAGTTTTGATTTTTTTTCAATCAAAGTTGCCTGTTTGATGTAATTTTTCATAAAATAAATTAAAATGGTGCGAAAACTTGCAGTTATTACTAAGAAAAAGTTTAATAAGATTTCATTACTTTTTTTAAAATATACTTTGTTGATTATTTATCAAATATGACTTTACAAAAAAAAAAAAAAAAATATAGTCGGCCAAGACTGACTACATGATACCCTACGCCAACTTGTACGAGCATAAAAATTCGGGAAGGGGACTCATATTACACCTGTGGCCAATTTTATTAAATGTAAAATAAAATATACAAATACATAATGATGCGTTAATACCAACATCTAGATGATTTTATTCACTTTAGGGCCATTCCTGGAAGTGGGTTTATATGGGTGCTATGGTAAATTATGGACCGATACTCATAAAATTTGGCAATGTTGTTTCTACTTAAATAAAACTTATTTGTGTTGAATATTAACATTTAGTATGGGGGCTAGGTGAAATAATAGACCGATCACAACCAATTTCAATAGGCTTCGTCATTGTGTCATAAAAGTCTCACGTGCCCAATTTCATTGAATTATATTTAAAATTGATACCCGTATTTTGTGCACATGATTTGCATGGAAAGCCAGCCAGCCGTCCAGCCAGACGGACGGATGGACGGACATCGTTAGATCGATTTAAAAGGTGATTCTGAGTTGATTGTTATATTTTAAGGTGAGTGCTATATAATTTTTTTTATATGTTACAAACATCAGCACAAACGCATAATACCCCAACCACCTATGGTGGTGTAGGTTATGTAGGTTATATAATTATCAGGAACATTTTTCTTCTCATATTCAATATTACAGCCAAACTGTACCTAAGTTAAATTATTACTGATGCATCTATATGATTTGTGTTGTTTTCTTTTCATCAAAAAAGCTAACAATATTCCTCATACACACCAAGAAGGTAAATACGCAATAGTGATGTATTTTGTTTTCATTAAATTCAAATTATCGTCATATTATCTTCAAGAATTGACTACAAGGCATAATTTTATAAGATGAAAGGCGATACTAATGTGTTTTGTTTTTGTAAATTTCGTACAAACTTCTGGCGATCATATAGAAGTTACTAAGCAGTGAAGTCTGGACGATTACTGCGCAATAACAATATATATGTTTTCTAATAATCTTTCGATAATCATTTAGATGTCATTAAAAAATGACGTCTGGACGATTGATAAAAAATTTATCTTAAAATGTTTAAAGGTCTTAAGAGCCTCTAACTAAAACATAAGTCAACAAAATGCTTTCTTTGTCATTATAGTAGGTAGAACTCTCTTAGATAATTAAAATAAACTACAATTAAGATACTTCAATTAAATTTAAATAAACACACGTTACAAACCAAGAACTTCGAACACGTTACAGACTAGAAAATTCGAAAATCGTTATTTTAAAATTATAGAAGCAATTTTCGCAACAATATTAATTATTTCTGTAATCACTGCAGTTGTGTAAGCAAACATTTTAAAATGTGTTACTTTTCTGAATGATTTAAACATTATAAACATTATTCCCAATCGTCTTCTATTACTATTGCATTGATGGGTTGGACTAAATTAAAAATTTTATTACTTGATTTTGATTGGTACTTTCTCTTTTAATTTTTCTAATTATGCTAATTCTTTTTATTTGTTTCACAAAGACATTCTAAAGCGTCTTCATAATGCATTCCTTACAATTAATTATTCATCTGTAGCTTTAAAATTTTCAAATAGATAAATCGAAAAACTTAACTTAAAAGATCCGTAATATGGAAAATCTTTAAAACTAAACTACAACACAGCACATTGTCGCATTCAAAAAATTAAATTGAAATAAAAGTGGAATTTTCGAATAGCTGGTCCGATTTTAATGAAATTTCACATGCTGATAGTAGAGGTGTAGTTTAAGTTTCGAGTTTAGACTGCCGTTATATCTATATAACGGGAGCGGGTCCTCAAGGTGCCAAATTTGGATACCTCGGGTATTAAAAATATTTGCTCCCCGATATCGGTTGGAAAGATATAACCAAAAAAGTAAAAAATCTTATAACTAGTTGTTATAAAAAATATAAACTCCAGCTTTACGATTCGGGAAATTAAGCAAAAATTTTTAGATAATAAAAAATAGGTCGAATTTGGGAGATCCTGGTTCCAGCAGGATTAAAGCTTTTATAATTTTTTCCCTTCACAGATTTTTCTATAAAGTTATCTTTCAGAAAAGCATAAATACCATATATGTTACTTAAGATTTTTTTTATAACTGAAAATGAATGTAACTACTTTTTTTGTCAAAAAAAAAAAAAGACGGCGAAAATCGACTTTTTCCAAAATTCAAATTCAAATGCACACAATTTTTGACCCTGTAAAGATTTTTTTCAACATTTTTTTATACAATTTTGTTATTTGTTGTTAATGAAATAAAAAAGATTAAAAAATGATCGATCACAATTATTTTTCTTGAATTTCGATTTTTTAAATCAACCAAATCGGATCATAAGCAACCACGTTATTGCAAATCCGTTTTTATACCTTTCACCACAGGTCTAAAGTTTGTCATTCCGTTTGCAATTTCCACAATTTTCGTGGAAGTGCAAAAAAGTTAATATTTTCTGGATCCCTATAAAAAATAAAATATATAAATATATAAGTATAAAAAATATATATATTAAAAATATTTCTACAACATCAGCTTTAACAAAAAGGTACGTAGATATGTTTTTAAATACCTATACCTAACAATTTCATTATAAAAAAATACATTTTACAAAATAAAACACAAAAACATTAACTTGAAAATTTTAAATTTTCAGTTTTTACAATTGCACACTGGTCAAAAATCTACTTTTTTGGCAGTAATTCCAAAATAATAATTCAAGAAGTTATAAAAAGTAAACGATTTTTATAAACGATAACAGATGAAGTAATCAAGAACATATATTAAGAAATATAATGTGGCAACGCTGGCAGTCTGACAAGGCATTAAAGTTGATAGTATAATATTATTTTTAAATTTTTTATTAGAATTTAGCTAGAATTATGTATACCAACACCAGATAAATATATAACAATGTTGTATTATGTAAATTCAGCCTAAGAGATGTATTTTAAGACCTTATCTTAAATTTTATACAAGTCGTAAATTTGTCGTTATTTTTGAGACATATGGGTTGTTTATCAAGGTAGCCTATAACTTTGAAAGACGATAAATTATGCTTGGGCATGAACTTGCACAAATGTATAAATATGAAGGTATTCGCAATTTACAAAAAAAAAAAAAAAGAAAAAAATAAATTAAAAGCAAATGTATAGAAGTAAATATCATATTTAAAAAATATATCTACTGTATTCAAATTATGTATTATAGAGGTTTAAACAAAAATACTTAAAATCGGTTTAATAAATATTATTGTTAATTTAAGATGAATGACTTTGATTTCTGTTTTCATACAGAAAAAAATGAAAATTTATTTCAATTACGAAATTGTTTATATTAAATAATTTTTTTATTTGATTTTTCTCTAATACTCAAAATGATTAAATTAATTATCTAAAGTTAATTAAATTTGTACCATTTCATAAGATACTACTTTACACAAAAACTATTTATTGCAAAATTATAAATAAACAATGTAAGTGATATAAAAAATAGTGTACACTTTTATTATTTTTTATATAAGTAAGATGTTCTATGACATCTTTTTAATCTAGACCAGAATTATTATATTATGTGATAATTATACAAATTATCACATAATGTAATAAGAAAGTGTCACTTTTTTTGTGTTATGACGTAAATAAACATTATGGCGATCGACTTTATGACATGTGTCAACCTATTCGAATTGTTCCATATTTACTTAATTTTTAGTAAAACTCTTCAAACTCGACAGTCCATCTTACTTGTGTGATCCAAATCAAAGGAATAAAATATTCCCGAGTCATCTCCGCAATTTATGGTTATATACATTAAAAATACATTAAATAGCTTGTAGAAAAAGATAATTGTATGATGTCTTACTTTTATACTAATTCTATTCCTGACATCGATGTATTTCCATCGTAATAAGAGACATCAAAAAAAAAAAAACACCACAATAATTTACAATCTATTCAAATATTAAATTGATTTACTCACCAAATAGTCACATTTATATTCAATGACACTTTAAACTTTCACAAACCTTTGTTGCATTGAAATGTTAAGATGAATTTGAAGCATTTGAAAAATTTCCATATAAACACAATATAAATGTCCAATCAAGTTGCACACTTAAATTATAATTAAATTATAATTTTTATATTAATTATAAAAAGTTAATATAAGATAATTGTTCTCAGTGTATATTACAAAGAACAAAATAATTTGGTAATGCCATAAGTTAATTTTCTCCAACAAAAAGTAATGTTATCGGTTTTCGTTAAAAAGCCGATGGGTTGATGAAAACCCAAAAGAAAAACCATTGGCATTAAAATTGTAAAAGTCACTTGTCATCTGGCGGTCGCAAACTTACCAACGTACCATCTTTAACTTGGCATCTTACCAACTTGCTGGCTGAGACTCAACATCTTATCATCTTTCTGTCTTAACATATCACATTTATCCTTGCTATCCTACACTTATCATCTCAGCATCTTATCATCTTAAACTTAGCAACGTACCATCTTACCATCGAGCCGTCACGATCAACCTAAATAATACTTACCTTACAATAATTATTCGTCATACTTATCCTAATCTAAGTTACCTAAATCTAAGAAGTCTTGTATAATAAATAACTGAAGTTTAACTGAAAACAAAAGAAGACTTATCTCTAGAACTTATTAACTAGAAAAAGCTACACCACTAACTGAACCCCCTATTTTCCTTTATTCCCAAAACCTCCCTAAATTATAATTACTCTAAACAAAAGAGTAATTATAATTCATTCTCCATTATATATTCCCCTTTCATCTTCAACAACCCCCTCATCGTCATCATCAATAATATGTAATGTATTCAATAAACAATTCTTTTTTTATTTATTATTATTATTATTATTATTATTATTATTTTTTTTTTGAACGATTAAATGACTTTTGTCAAAAATTTAAAAACATTTAAATACTTAATTTAAGGAATTAGAAATATAATCAAAGTGTAATATAAATCTAAAAAACAAATTAAGTGAAATATTTTATCGAATAATTTGTTCTGTGTTACCTAGAATTAATTACTTGTTCAAAATATTAATTTTCAATTTCTAATTAATCGCCATATTTCTCAATTTCACCCCTCTATGCAACGTACTGTTTACAGAAAATTCTTTCACTTAAAACAGATGTTAGATTTATTAGCTGTGTTCGCGTAATTTCCTGTAAGATTTTTCCAGCAACTTTTTTGAGATTTATTCTAAGATTGAAAAATATTCAAAAAAGTTCGCGAACATTTTGCAAACATATATACACTGCCTACCACTTTAATAAGGAATCACATTTTTTTAACTTTAACAAATGGTTTAAAGTTGTATTTTCCAATGAAAAAAGTTTAACATTGATGGTCCCGACGGGTATAACTATTACTTCCATGACCTAAGTAAGGAGGAATTATTTTTGTGCCGCAGACGACAACGCTCCGATTCATACCGCCAGAGCAGTAAAACAATGGATTAATCAACAAATTATTCAACTTTTGGATTGGCCCTGAAGACCTGAATCCAATGGAAAATATCTGGGGTTGGCTTGCAAGAAAAGTTTATGAAAGGGAGATGATAGAATCCTTAAAGGATGCACAAACGGAAGCATGGAGTTCAATTTCGCTAAATTACTTAGAGTCATTATACAAGTCGATGCCAAATCGCACTTTTGAGGTTATTTCTAAAGATGGTGGCATTACTAATTGAATGCTAGGAGATAATAACTTTCATTTTTATAACCTAAAATTTAAAAATAAATTACAGATATACTTAATTAAAGATAAAAAATGTGACTCCTTATTCAAGTGGCAGGCAGTGTAGGTTTCTGTTTCTAAGCAGCAATTAGCAACAACTCCTTTCTATATTTAAAAAAAACCCAAATTTATATATTTGTTAAAAAATTTAATTTGTAACCAAATCACTAAAAAATCTAAAAATCTTTAACTTAAAACGCTTATATGGCATTTCTTAAAGTGACTTGCAACAGCATATGATCATATGTTTTTTAAATGTACATATATTTTACTGATGTAAGTTGATGAAAGAAAGTTGAAGAGCCAAAGAGTAATAAGAGACGAAAGTAATTGCTAAAAACCTAACCTAACAGTTGTCAAAAACCTAACTCATGCAACAATAAAATACATGTGATCAAATACATTTTTCTGTTGCTAAGAAAATAAGAACAAATTCTCTATCATTGAACTGTCAAATTTTGTCTCTCATACTCTCACTTGCAAAATTTTTAAAGAAAACGTAAGAGATTTTGCAACTTTCAGCAACATTTTGTGATAATTACCATAAAATATCAAGTACGCGAACACAACCATTGCTAAAAAAAATTGTTTATTCTATTTGTATTTCGTTAACATCAACATTACTATCACTCGATTGGGTGTAATTTTGGTTAAGTATGTAGGTGTTTATGTATACAATTCCATGCAACAACATTGACGTCATTGTTGACAGTTTGTAGAAGACAACATACAAGATTTCTTCGATATTCTTGTCGTCTAAGAAGGTAAATAGATAAAAAAAATTCAGAAATTTTCGTTTAATTTATCTTTAACAAATTTGATAGGAGATAATATTTAAGATTTTGTCTCTCAGCCTGTCGTTAACAGAGCTTTATATGTATAGGAAAACAATAAAGATATTGTTGCTCATTTTTCCATCAATAGTATTTAATCGAAGACTTTGTTGTAGAAATTGTATTTCTTCTTGCCTTTATCATCGTTTATGAATTACAATATTCAAGATCACAAACATTGTCATCAAAAGCAGTTAATATTATACAAAATTCATAACTGTGCCACCTAAATCCTCGTTAACCCTTTCATGTGTACTTTGTTGCGTACACGTATTCTTAAATTTTTACTTAAAAATTTGTAAGTTTGAATTGATTTTGAAAAATTTAATTTTTATGCAGCTACTAGATGGGTTATTCGTATTGTGGAACAAAATTAATATAATTTTTAGTGAATGAATGATAATAGTTTAAAAATGGGTACCTGAAAAAATGGTACTTAACAAAATTTTTTGAAAAGAAGTACTTTTAGTTTTATTGAAACAAAAGGAGAAAAGCTAAAATTTTGCAATAAAAACTGTTTAGGACATCGAAAAACATATTAAGAAAATAAAATATATTAAAATTAGGTACAACATTTTATAAGGTGCTTCAAGATGAATGATAATAATTAGAAAACGGATACCTGAAAAAATAGAGTGTAAAAAATCTTTTGAAAAGAATTACTTTTAGTTTTATTGCAATAAAAAGCAGAAAGGATAAAATTTTGCAACAAAATCTTTTTTGCACAATGAGAAACATATTAAGAAAACAAAATATATTCAAATTGGATGAAGTCATTATAAAGGGCAGATCAAAAATTCAATATCAAAGATATTGAAATAATTTATTATATGGACCTATAACTATGTCTATCAACATGATTGCAAAAAAGTCCAAGTACCCATACAAATAATTTTGCACCAAAGGGTTAATAAAGTTTAGCAGAAGACAATATTTATCCCTATGTCCTTCATTTTGTCATCTCTAAAGTTTAGTACAAGATAATATTCAAAATTTTGCCTTTCTTCCTGTCTTCAACATCGTTTATAGGTTACAATATATAAGACATTGTCACTGATATTGTTAGGAAAAAGTGTTTAAAATTAGACAGTATCGGTAACTTTGTAGCTAATCTTGTCACAAAAGAGGATTTCTTTTGCATCATCGTAAAATCAACTTAAACAATAGGGGATAAATCGTAAATATTGTTATAAAATTTTGGTCTAAATAAGGAATTATTAAAAAAAAAATTGTGAATTAATTTTAAATAATTATAATAATATTCTATTACAAAAGTTTTAATGAACAAAGTTCTTTAATCCGTCAATACATTGATGACCCATGTTCATTATCAAATCTACTTCAGTTAATCTAAAGATATTACTCGTATATACAATAATTAGATTTCATAGAGTGCATCTAAAACCAAAATCTAAAAGTTCAAAGGGATTTTCTAAAATAAACTTTAGTTAAACTTTAAACAATACAAAAAATTTTTTTATATATATATGGGCCATTACCAAAAATTTTTAACCTGGCTGAAACTGACTTTAATCTTTAATAAGTTTTGTGGTAATAGTACTTCCAACAAATTCACAAGATTTAAAGCTGAAAGAGTGCAAAATTTTAATTTCATTTTATAATCATGATTGTTGCTTAAATTTCAAAAACTTAGATAAAGGGTTAAAAATTACTTGAATGTTTCCCTTTTTGATTTTATTCGGTCTTTTATAAACTAATCGGACTTTGTGGATAACTTGTGCAGTTTTTCAACAGTTACATACAGGGTAGACAAATTTTGATGACACAATTTTTAAATTTTCTTGGTTTTCTGGGCGGTGCCTGTGCGCCCCTCAACTGAATATACATTTTGAAAAAGTGATTGATGCTTGTTATAATCAATACAGTAGTTCTCAAAGTTAGGAAAACAAGAGCGAAAAGTTTTAAACATTCACGGTTTCATATAGAAAAGCACGAATTACTGCATGAACTTAGTTTTTTGTTATTTTTTACAATAAAATCGAGGGAGCATTAAAAATAAATTTATCAAAAAAGTTTTGTGGACTTTTTGAAAATTACTCAAAAATTTCACTTTTCGTTTTTGTATTTTTATAATTGATCTGGACCGGAAATTTAAATCAAACGTCGTTGATAGTTTAGAACGGAACACTTTTGGCAATACAGATTTTTCTAAGGGACATCGCATAAACAGTACAAAATTGGCTATAATTGGTATAAATAGGTAGTGTTTGTAATGCTTAACGGAATTTCGAAAGGTAACAATTTTATGGACCAAAAAATTTACTTGAATTAAAAAAAAATTATAATATTAAACAGTTTTTCTTTGTAATAAACTGTAATAAAATATATTTTCGTATAATATACAGAGAAATAACCATCAAACATTGAAAATGCCATCTTTTATTTTAATAACTCAGTAGGTTTTGATATTACGAATAATTTTGACCAGAATTAAACATAAAATTCTATTTTTTTTAAATTTTTATATGTTCAACTTAAACCTGGAATAACTTTCGTGCCTCCCCCCCCCCTGCACGGCCCTGTACGAAATGATTAACGCGAACTAAATATAACTGAATCTACATGAATTCGAGTCATTTTATATGGTATGGTTCATATATATATGAGTTCAGCAACTAGTTGAAATATTGTTTTTAATATTGGTAAAGAAAACACTGAAAAGTATTATAGATTTGTATATGGGCCATTATAAAAAAAATAAATATATATTTATATATATATATATATATATATATATATATATATATATATAAATATATATGTATATATATATAAATATATTTTATATATATTTTTTATTTATTTATTTGCTTTTTTTTTTTTTTTTTTTGATAATGGCCCATATACAAATCTATAATACATTTCAAAGTGTTTTCTTTACCAATATTAAAAGCAATTTATCAACTAGTTGCTGAAGTCATATATACGAATTCTCTTGAACCATACAATATATCAGTGAAATCCTTGTAAATTCAACAATTGCACTTTCGTACATACAACAGTAGAAAAACATTAGTTTGGAACGCATTTCGTAGATAAAAATTATTTAGTTTCGTAAGCAGTAAACAAAATTCATTTTATTTCAACGAATATAAAAGGTATACATTATAGGTATTGTTTTCTTTTTTTTCGTATATGTTGCATCCGAAGTACTTTTTTCCATTTTTAAAAAGACTTGTTTTTGCACTATAGAAAAACTAATTATATCCAATTAAAGGCGATTATCTTTATTTTTGACCCAAATAAAAATTAATGTTAAGTTTTTATTAAATTTTTAATATTTTGCGATTTTGTCTCATAAGCTCACTTTTTAATATGGACATATGTTCCACGCATAGGTTTTCAGTTAAATTCAAAATATTTGTACAATATTTTGAAGTATCAGAGAATACCTAAACCCTGATTTATTTGGAGCATTAAATTTATTTAAATTATTTCGTTATAGGGAAAACATACCTCAACATCTATAGTATTAGATCTACACTAAATAAAATTTGCATTGATTGCAATGATTGATCGCCAGACATAGCCAAATAAATTAAGTACTTGACATTCTTTACTGTGATGCAATTTTTGTTAGTTTTTGCTATATTAATTGGTAAAAATTGAGGGTGATACCTGTAAATAGCATAATTTAGAAATTATACGTTACATACTAGCAAGCAAATAACCATACGAAAGGATAATAGCTTTTTAAAGATTAAAAAAGAATATGTCTAAATATATTTTGAGGCTTGAGTTGCTCTTAGTAATAAAAAAAACCTTGGCCTATCGTGGTCAGAATAATAATTTCTGCGCACCAGGTTTTACAATACTTTATAGTTTATTGTTCCTTTATGTTCTGTATTTTGAAGGCATTCAGATAATAATTTATTATTATACAGTTTCGAAATTAATTTACACTTATTTGTATAATAGTGAACTCGTGATTATTTTTCGGTTAAATTTTGTGCAAAAATATTTCGCAACTCAATATCTGAAAGAAAAATATAAGAAATTCTACTTAAATTCTATAAACTTGTATAATCAATTAGTCAAATATACAATTGGTTAATACAAACTATTAATAGTCAAATTTATTGCAAATTTTAAATATATAATTGTTTCTTCAAAATGTTCACGTTAGAATTATAACTGGCTCCATTTTAAATTAAAACATAATTTTTACCCAAAATGTCTTCATTTTTTTCCTCTTTTTTTCCTATTTATACCCCACACCACCATAGGTGGTTGGGGTATTATGCGTTTGTGCTGATTTTTGTAACGCACAGAAAAGATCATCCAACACCCACCTTAAAGTATCCAATCGACTCAGAATCACTTTTTGAGTCGATCTAACGATGTCCGTCCGTCCATTTGGCTGGCTGGACGACTGGCTGGCTGTCCATGTATACATTTTGGACAAAGTATAGGTCGCAATTTTGAAGATAATTTAATGAAATTTGGCACATAGGACTTTCATGACACAAGGACGAAGCCTATTGAAATTGGTTATGATCGGTGCATTATTTCACCCAGCCTACATATAAATATCCTCTCGGAATAGGGTTTAATGATCATAAGTGCCTTAAATATAGCAATATTTTAATGAAATTTGGTGCAAGGAAGTTTTGTATAAACCTTTGTGCCAAATTTCATGAAGATCGGTCCATAATTGACTATAGCTCCCATATAAAACCCTTTTCCAAAAATCACTTTAACGTGCATAAATCACATACACATATTAGTATCAAGTTTATATTCGCAACAAATAAATTTTATATAATTAGAAATCATAGTGACAAATTTTATGAAAATCGCTCTATAATTTATCATAGCCCACTTTCCGGAATCACTCTAAAGTGCATAAATTCATATAAGTATTAGTATTTACGTAATATTCTATATTCGTATATCTTATTTTACACTTAGTAAACAATTGTTCACATGTCTAATATCCCTTCACGAATTTTGATGGACATACACAATGATATAGGGTATCATATGGTCGGGCTTGACTAACAATTTAATAAATACATCTCCGACCAGCATAACATTTTGCGCACATATTATTTTAACTTCTAGCAGTTAGGTTGTAAAAGAATTATGAAAATATATTTATAAGTTTCTGACTTATTGTATTTTGAAAATGTCGATAAGCACTTCGGACCACCCTTTAGTCTAAAAGTTATAGGCAATTTTATGAAAGTGAAAACTTCACGTTTTTGAACATTTTTATAAATTCATATTTTGAAAACAGAAAAGGCTTGAAGTCAATTAACTTACCAATCTTATGTTTTTTATATTATCCTTTTAAAAACTTTTTCTAGAACATTATTTTAAAAATGATTTCATAAAAACAACAAACCTTTTCAGTTGGAAATTGCGAACGCTCTTTGAGACCATCCTAATGAACATGTTATTTTATTTGTGCATTGTGTGCAATTGTTATATGAATATCATTATAGAAATATTTTATTTCCATGTATTCGACTACAAACAAAAATTGTGTATGTCCGCTCTCTTGTAAAAATTAGTTTACAATCAATTCACATACAATCATGGACACTCTCAAAACAACTGTTAAAAATATCAAAATTCTTCAACGTACACACTAAGAAATATTAGATGATTTTATTTTATTTAAAAATTGTTCACATCTTTATTATCAACTCATTACCTAAAGTACATTATCTGGGGTGGGCACGAAAATTGCTTGAAAGGTCTAATTTAGAAATTCACAGATGTAACGAGGGCCGCAATACATTACTTTTGAAAAAAAAAAAACGTTTAAAACAATAAAAATTTTACATGCTTAGTGCTGTACAAGTATTGAGTATGGAGTACCGAGTATTTGCCTCTTTTTTTGGTTACTCAATATTGTAAACTAGTTACTCAATACTTTGAAAGTTTAATTTTTTTAATGATATCGTACTAAAAATATAACGTCTAAAATATATCTCTGTATAAAGATACACAGAAAAAAATATTACAAATAATTTTTTAATAAAATAATTAATTAATTTTATATTGAAATTTAATTATATTCTTAATTAATATAATTAACTTTTCAATTGATTTACATTTTTTTTAATATACATAAAAAAAGAAAAACTTGTCAATAAAAACTATAGAAATAAAATTATTTTAAATCTATTTCCAACCATTAATTTATATACGAAATATGTGCATGATTTATCAGTGTTTGGAGGCGTGTTTAGTAATAATTATTTTGTACATACGACTAAGGTTAAACACCAATCGCTTCAATATTTTTGTAGATGATGCCTTAATTGGTACCGATGGTTAGATTCAATTTCAAAATCAATTCCTGTTTTATAATATGAAATTTTTTATTGGAACGTCCAGCAGAAATGAAGGCTTCTATGATAAGTTTCCGGGAATTAAATATGAGTATACTATATTATTAAAATTTATTTAAAAAGGACTCTTACAAAAACATTACACACATTCAATGTATATTATACATACACTACAAATTTGGTAGAGGGAAACGAAGCTTGATATATAATTTAGTCTTGCATTTATATAACCTACTTAAAGTCATAAATAATCACATTTTGGCTACATGCGATCTTTCGAGGTCAAAGGTTAAAAAAGTTGGATTTATACGTGATTATCGATGATTTTAACTGAGTGTATATGACGCTAAGGCGAAACTACATGCCGACTTCCGTTTCCCCAAACAAATTTGGAGTTTTCATATTTTTTTGTATAGTTTTACTTGTACTGTATTATTTAAATATTTTTATTAATAAAATAAATAATTACATTAAAATCCGCGAGTTCTATTGAAGAAAGGACTTAATTAATTGTATAATTGAATTAATATAAATCTTAGTTGATTTTAGGTAAACATCCAAACATGACTCTAATTAATTTGATAAAAAAAAAAAATAATTGGAATTAAAGCAAAAATCAAACCAAAATTTAATTAATATAAGCAATTTCGTAACTGAAGTCCGTTTTAATTTTTTTCTGTATACAAATTAATTTTTAAATATATCAAAATAACTTTATTGATTTTTGTAAATGTTGAATTTAATGTTAACGTTTATTAGTTTTATATTTTATATAAATAAATTTATAAAATTGCATGCTAATCGGTTTTATTTTTATTTTTTGTTTTATTTTTAAATAAAAGAATCTGGACTAAAAAAATATTTTAAATTAAAAAAACCGCCAAGTATCAAGTAGTATCGAGTACACAAATGAAAAGTATTTAGTAGTATCGAGTATTCAAATGTAGTAGAATTTGCCAACACTAGTATAAAATGAAAATAATATAATAATTATTTCCATTAAATAAATAATGTTATGAAAAAATTGTGAAATGTTCAAATATTATATCCGATAATTCGAATTCATCATTTAACAAATCAAGACAAACGTTAAAATTAAGACTGGTAATCGATTTCTTTATAAATATCGATACCGATTAAATACCGTTGCCAAAATTATTGTGTTCCAAAAATGACGATATTCAAATAATGTTTCTTTCAATACCAGTATTTTAGTTTCGGTATTTGAAAACATACAATTTTCGGTGTAATATGGTTTGTAAAAATAATTTCTCATATAATTTACTTGATCTAAGAAGGATGAACTTAATTCTAATAATAACAGTTTATTTATGAAATTTTTATTGTTTATTTTTTCTTTGTTCCAAAACGATCCGTATTGTTCAGATTAGTACAGGATGAAAATTAAAAAGATAAAATTTTATCTTTAGTTCTCTATCACCGATTAAAAATCAAGCGCTTAGTAGGTAGGTCTTTAGGAGTAATAAGAGATGGTTAGTTTTTTGTCGTAAATAGGTTTCTAAATAAATTTATGTAATTCATATACCTTGAGCTAGATATAGTATGTGTGTTCGACGAACTAACCGAAATTACCAATATGTTTGTAATACCCCATTTATACTTGCACAAAATCTAGTTTAAATGAGATCTTACCAAAATCGCGTTAAATTTAACTACATTTTGAAACTTCCAACACTGTTTTTCTTTCAGTGTGTTAGTAAAATACAACAATGAGCTAAACATAAAGTAACTTTTGAATGTAAACAACTATTTTAACATTTAAATAAAATAATAAATAAATAAAATATGATTTGAAATAAATTATAAATGAATGTATTATTAAAATAAAAAAGTTTTAGTCAAACAAGGAAATTGCTTAGTGATTGTATATAAATTGTTAAGAATTCATTCGTCAAACAAAATCTAACATGATTTCAAATGTAAGTGTAAAAGCGGTATAAGTGAGAGCGCTCAAAAGAGAATGTCCGCATTCTGAAATCTTTTTGAGCCACAAATTTGGGTTTTAGCGGTCTTCGGCTTTTGGAAGCTTTTTAAAATTTAAAAAAGTAAATTTATGAATACTCTCGTTTGTCCGAACTTTCCCAAACATTAGTCGAACTCAGCGAGTGTATAGAGGTAAATAAAAGTTTTCATAACGTCACTATTTCATGAGATAACAAAGTTTGATTTCTATATTTTTTAAAAACAATTTACACATAAATTTTAGCTACTTATATTAGGCTTAAAATCGTTATTCCGGCTTCCTTTCCTATATCATTTAATGTTGTAATTAATGATATGTTCTTTGTTTGATATTTGGTTCTTCCATACTCTCTAAGAGATGAAAAATTTTGTTCAGAAAATTACATCCAGGACTATCTTTAATTAGATATAAGCTGCTTTTCAACTGCCATCACATGCATAAATTCGCGATCTTTAAAAATAAATTTGACCATTTTCTACCAAAGCGATTTCAAAATTTGTATTACTTTTAGAATTGATTACCATATAATATCGCCATAATAGAGCCCATACTTATCTAGTGTTTTGTTCCCGTGGATTGTCAGGAAAAAATTACCGAGAAAAATGGAGATTTTGTACCCTCCCCTACTTCTCGGGAATTATAGGAGGGAATCACGGGAATTCAAAAGTACTCAAAACGCAAGTCATTAACTATTCTACTATATTTAATATTTTTAACAAATATTATCATATCCGCAATAGAAAAATGTTTTGTATTCAAATCTTGTTACAAAAGTATAATTTAAACTGTTTACTGAAACATTTTAATTTCAGTCTAGAGACAGCCGTTTATTAGCTAGCGCCTTGCAAAAACTCAAAATAGATAAGGAGTTGGACAGCAATTACAATAATAATTTTATCAAGTGGTTCGCGAATTACAGCGATTCGAAAGTGTAAAATACCTAAAAAATGTAAAAATTTGTCCATGCATAATTACAAATATCTTTCAAAGTATTTATGATGAAAGATTCATTGAGGTCTCATATTAAAGGTATCAAAATTAACTTTAATACGAAGCATAACAAAATTTTATTCTCAACACTTCACAAGTAATAGTTCGCGGATAAATATCTCAAAAAAATTTTATTTTTTAAATTTTTTGAAAAATATATGTTAATGAAGAATATGTTTTCTTTACCATTGGTAAGTGTCCATTTTATTAGCAAAAAATGTCATACTAAAAATGTACAAAATTTTTCTTTTAATTTCATTAGTATTGTTTATGATTCAATATAAAAATCGCCAATTGCTTACATACATCATCCAATTTTAATGAAATTTGGTAAGAACAACAATATTAGCACTGGTAATGCAAATACCGAGTTTTAGCATGGTTTCCGCACTAGATTGCTATTTGTAATACCTCTAAAATAAGATAAATTATTTTTATAAAAATACAAATACATTTCAAAATGTATGTATATATCACAACGTTCATTAAGGTCTATAGCAAAGAGTAAGAAGAGACGAAAGTTATTATCAAAAACCTAAGTCGCTTGTTAAAAACCTAACACATGCAACAACATAATAGATATAATCAAATTTAAATGTTTCGTCTCTATATGTATACTCTATAGTCTATAGTTAAAGGCATGATATAAATACAAGGAAGTAGTTTCGCTTCGCTCTCCTTGACTTTTAAGCCAATTATTTGATATTTTTCTTTTGTAAATAAACAAAAAAACATTGCCACAAAAACAAAAATGGGAAACAATTTTAGGGATATTATTTATTATGTGTAATTTATATATTGCAAATATCCACTTCTGTCGCGTACATGATATTGTTGGGACTTGAAAAACGCAGATCTGCGTTTTTGCTGAAATGACTAGTGTTACAGCAGTTTTAAATATACTATTTGAATTAAATGAATACATGAAACTTTCTCAATAAAATATGAAATCGATATGTTTCCGGGATAACAGTACTTTTATGAACAAACTCAGAAAAAAATAACATATTATTAGATATTGCCATTTAACAGATTAATTAATTGTTTTGTTCCGAATATAATTTAATAGATATTTGAAAGCACTCTCAAATGAAATGTATCTTATTCCGACTGGTTTAGGAATAATAGATATATAAACGTTTATATAACGAAACTTTGAATCTACATATCTCTTAAACTAAATTGTAACACCCCGATTTGCGCAACAAGAACTTTTTTATTCGAAGAATCTTTTCTTGTTCGCAATTGTAGTTTTAATGATCTGTAGATATATTTAAACACATTTCCCAATCATAATTAAAGTTGCAATGAAGATTATTTTTTGTCATACAAAATTTTTTTGAGTTAAAAAAAGAGTGACTCCAAGAGGTAAGCATTTAAAGGAAGTATTTAAATGTTTCTTATATTTAATTTAAAGGAATTAATTGGTTTACATAAGTTTTATATATATATATATATATATCTTTGTTAAATGTAACTAATTTTAAAAAATATCTGTATATTTGAGAAAAACAACTATATATATTCCAAACATTATTCTCAAAAAAAAAAAAAAAAAAAAAATATATATATATATATATATTTGCCACAACTTTAAAAAATCAATTAAAATGTGTCCGATATCCCGCTTTTACTTGAATTTTATAGTGTTCTTAATGTTAACGTAATTTATTTTGTTATATTGAAATAAAAAGTTAACTAGAAATATTTCGAAATTTAAAGCAATTAAGAAAGGAAAATATAATTTTTGGACTCACTATATTACGCTTAAAATCCACTAGGTGACACTAATTATAGGACATTTTTTAATTTTTGAGTAATTCCACTTTAAATTTAAAAAATTTTGACTCTTGGTTATTGATTTAGATAAGATTTGGTGCATGTATAGAGGAGGACACAGAGGCATGTAAAATGAAATTTTCTCATTTTTATTTTGAGAACTGTGGCAATTCTAAAAAAAAATTAAATTTCATTTTCTTACTCAAAAATCTAGGAATTCTTTATGCTAAAATATTTCGCGATGTTAAATCGATATAACTTTAATACAATATTAAAAACTAATAAAAATATAAAATTAACCAAAGATCTAGAAAATTAGGCAAATAAATTAGATTCTGAAAAGAAAAAAAGTACAGATTTTGGTTAATGTAGATATGCCCTTGCTCCTATTAAATTAAATATTGTCTGACCCATAAAAATCCTAATTTCAACGGCTATCGCAAATACTGCTTGGGCAGTATATTTGGGTCCAAAGTATTATGTATAGCAAGTTTCAAAGCAATTTTAAACTCCCTAAATTTCGAGATATTGTGAAAACCCGTTTTTAGGTTAGTTCCTGCACTGTAGATCTCGTAGCTTCATAAATTTTATGTCAATTTAATCTTTTTAAATTCACTTTGAAAGTAAAAGGATGTAGCTTTTTAGCTATGTTACAATCTTTTATGTATATTCATATTAAGTAATGATTTATTCACCATTTTTTAAATTTATTCCCCTTATATTTCTCAAAACTTTAACTTTGATGTAATTTTTTTTCTTCAATTTTGTTTAGACTAAAATGAGATATCCCTAAAAAATCGCTCAAAAACTCAAAAAATTATTAAGCATTTTGTATACTTTATTAAAAGATTCTTCATATATTTTATATATTTTTCATATATTTTTATGGTTTTTATTTGTATTTTTCCTTTTTTTTTACTTTTTCATTAAAACTTTTAAATATATTGAAAGTGTTAAGTTATTATGGAAAAAGTCGAATAAGTTCTACAGTTTTTGTTTACAAGAAAAATGTTCACAAAAATTATTGCATCGTTGCATGGGCTTTTATAGAAAACATTGTTTTAAATCACAGTTAAACTCGAAAAATTATGTAAAAATTGTATTTTTTTCTAGATTTTGTTTTCAAATTAGCTTCTAATATTTGATTAAAACATAACAACTTTTATACAAGAACGTACCCAAGAATAGTTTTTTGCAAATAACTAGAAATTTTGTATGTGTATTGCAAATTTGAAAAATTGATTTATGATGTCCTCAAGAAGGCCTATCATGTACATTATTTCATTTCTCAAGTGATTTTTCACTGCACCAGCGTACAATATATATTTAATTGCAATCACAAATTTTGGTAAAATTCTGACCAGTATTTTTATTTCAGGATATATGGGAGGTTGGCGTGAACTTGCTCTAGTTAAAAAATAATTAGCAGACTAAAAATTAATCTATTTCTAAAGAAATAAGCTCCGACCAGTGTTTTAGCAAAAAGTGAGTTTTTCAATTTCATTTAAATTTAATTTGCATACCAAGTGTCAATTTTCTTCAAACTTCTTCTATTTTTGTCCCATCATTATATAGGATCAAAACACTGTGCGTATCTACCTTTCAGCCCTCTATTATATAAAGTGTTAAAACTGAAAATAGTGCCTTCACTTAATAATTAGGGATGTGAATAAAAATTAAAAAAGAAATATCATTGTTATTTGTATGCATTTTTAAATTTATCGGCAATTCTCGGGTTCTCGAGAACACAATAAAAATTTTCCCGATTTCCGGGAATGTGAAATTTGGAAACCCTTATCAGTTCTTTATAAATTTTTATTTTTTTAAATAATACTGCCCATATATTTATTGGCAACCTAATTATGATTGATTTGTAATTTTCGTGATCTACAATCATACATTCATGCTCTCTTTGCCATTGTTGTGGCGTGTTAAAAGCAAAATTTTTAATTTTTTCAAAACTGCTAATGAGTAAATGGGGCAAGTTACACATAAAAAAGAGATTGATTAGAATTGTGAAATTTAATGGTATAGAATAAAGATTAATTACAAATATTAAAATAATTATTTCGCAACTATCTTTTCAGACTGATACTACTGACTGATATTTAGTTGTATTAACTTCAAAAATTCAGTTGTAATAAAAAATAAATAAATTCGAAAATATCAATTAAAAAAATTAGCTATTAGAAAAGAAAAACTGGTAGATTCTTCTTGACGTAAAAAAATAATATAAATTAAAGAAACTAAAAAAATTAAATGAAAAATTTTTTTCCATTTATTTGCAATCTATTTAGAAACAATAATAAACAAATTTAGTAATATTTATTTTAAATTACATTTGTGTTAATCTCCAGTGAGATTAAAATGTATGCAAATATTCCTATAATAGATTTATTATTATTATTTATTATTTGTTAATAAAGTAATTATAATATTTACATATATTTACAAAACTTAATATTGATTCCTAAAGGGTAAGTATAAAACATGATACCTTTTAAGTCTCACTATTTCTTAACTGTCGTCTAATAAAGCAATTGCTAGTGAGTCGCTGTGGGTATTAAGTCTTTCAACATATTTTGAACTGAGTTTACTAATTTCTTGTTTAACTATAGGTATTGATAAATCTTTATGTATGTTATCGTTAATCTCAAACCATGGAGCATTCAGGATTATTCTTAGTGTTTTGTATTGGTAGCGTTGTAAAATTTCAATATTTGAATTACTAGCTGTTCCCCACAGTTGTATTCCATAAGTCCATATGGGCTTCAAAATGGTTTTATACAAAATTATTTTATTTTCAAGACTTAATTCCAAATTTCTGCCCAGTAATTTTATTTTGTTTTAATGTTTAGATGTTCCTTTTTTGCTTTAATGTGATCTTTCCAAGTTAATCTTCTGTCTAAATGCATTCCAAGATATTTGGCACAATTAGAGTTTTTTATTTGCTCTCCATTCAAAAAGGCCGGAGGGCAATCACCTTTTCTGAAAGCAAAAGTTATATGAGATGATTTTTCTGTGTTAACATATACATTCCATTTTTTGAACCAGTTACTATATTTATGTCATTCAGGTGTGTTTGAATCGATGTTGAAGCCTCTTTAGGACAAGCATTACATGAGATTAAAGCTGTATCATCTGCATATATGGCGATTGTAACATTCTCTCCTAAAGGCATACCTGATGTATAAATAGTGTAAAGCACTGGACCAAGTACACTGCCTTGAGGGATACCAGTTTTTATATCACGTAGATCAGAGTTTGTGTAATTTGTTTTTACATAAAATAGACGTTCACTAATGTATGATTTAAGTACCAAATAAAAAGAGGCAGGGAGATGTTGTTACAATTCATGAAGAAGACCAGGATGCCAAACCCTATCAAAAGCTTGCTTAACGTCTAAAAATATAGCAGAATAATATTGTTTTTCTCTCAAGCGCATTTTGTGCTACACTGATTATGCGATGACATTGTTCAGGGGTTCCATGTTTGGTGCGAAAACCAAATTGGTAGTCAGGAATAATATTTAAATTATTCAAATGAAGATAAAATGAAAATAAACAATATCTATACCAGTATTATAAAAAGGTAAGTGTAAATATGTTATGAATAAAAGCAACCAATTTAAATTACGCTATTTATAATTCCAGATCGCATACTATCCATACAAAAAATTGGATTTTCAAAAACAGTGGGATATAATCGCATACAAACAAGGACTTAATTTGAGATCTGTAAACAATTTAAACAATAACGATATTTTTCTTTCCAAATTAGGTGTAAGTAATCTGTGTTTAAACATACATATACATACATACATACATACATACATACATACATACATACATACATACATACATATATACATACATATATACATACGCATGTATATTTTTTTTAATAATTTCTTTCAACCCCACCCATTTTTATTCTATATATTTATTCTACATAGGTTTTAAGAAACAATCAAAAGTATAGCTTGTAAAAGAAATGCTTTAGCTAAGTGTTCACGAGAAAACGACATCAAAAAGGAGAACCGCTATAGTTCTAGAACAAGGTGCTGTTGGTAGTTTGCCTCATATTATTGTAAACTTTAACCTCAATTCAATTTTAAAAGTGATTATGTGAAGTAAACCATAAGCGGAATATTAATGGAGATTATTTTTGTCTTTAAGTAATCATATTTATAATTAATTTAATGATTCTGTAAAAATAAAATTAGTAATATCCAACAAAAAATCATTTTCTTCACTTTTTAAATAATAACATTTTAGTCTTTTAAAGGCAGTTTTAAAAATCAAAAAGCTAGAAGCTACAATGGAAATTTTAAGGCTAAATTCAAAATCAAAAGGCTAGATTTACCTTGAAAAAGGCTAAACTGGCAGCACTGCTTATCATGCCTTTGAAGAAATAAATATTTAATATTCGGTATTTGTGTTAACTATAAAAATGATGTAAATTATTTACCTAAAAAGCTTATCGATACAAATGTTAAAATAATTTCCATATAAGTTTTTGAAAACCTATAGGAAACTTTCTTTTTTAATATTTACTATTTAGGTAATTTATCTACCCAATCCTGCATATCTACAAAGGAATGTGGTTTGGAATACGAATAACATGTAATATAATTTATACTAATCTGTAAAATAAAGTTAATATTTTAGTGGGGATTTTTGGGGATAATATAAGCAGTTATTTGGGGATAAGGCTCGAAAAAAATCTGGAAACTCTGAAGTTAGGCACTTAATTGGTAATACATTTTTGTAGCATTATTGCTCCTCTACAAGATGTAATTGACATACATATGTGCTCTAACTCTAGCCTAAACTGTTAAATAATCTAAAAACTCTTTAGGGAAGTATATATTTTCAATAGGTTAAATTTGAAACTCATTCTAATCACAGGAAAACTTTCAGGTGTTTGGAATGAGTGACTTTTTCTAATAATCGAATTGAGTATTCTGACAAATTGCATCCGCAAAGCATTTTCCATTTTATTTTTATTTTTTTTTTTTTTTTTTTTTTTTGTTGACCTGTGAAGTTATTGAAATAAATGGGTTTATTTTACAAAAGGTTATTTTATCAACATTCCCTCATGATCTCAGTCCATGAGTAGTTGGTGCTAACACTTTTGTTCAAAAATTCTAAAGTTTTATTAAATTTATTTGAATTGAAACTAGCCCCGAAGATATATGGTTTAAAATTTCATGTACACTCAGGCCTTAATTAACGTCGTTTCGACTTGCGTCGCATGAAGGTGTGAAATTGAGAAAAATGGCGATTAATTGAAAATTAGTACTTTAAAAAAGTACTAATTCTAGGTAAAAATAGACAGAATAAAGCATCGTTATCTGTTTAAAAAAAATTTTAATTTTTTTTTTCACTCTCTGTGTAGTGCGCCGTCAAAGTAACAGATTTTTGTAATTTTTAATCACAGTGGTAAAAACAGAAAATCGAACTTTTTAAGTTTATATTTTTGCGTTTTATTTCGTAAAAGTAGTTTTCTTACAATGGAGTTGTTAAACATAGGTATTTAAAAACATATTCACTCATTTTTTGTAAAAAAAATTTATTAATATTTTTAATATATATATATATATATATATTTTTAAATCGTTCTAAAAACCAGCACTTATATGAAAATAAAATTTTTTTATTTATACGTAATCTGTGAAAATATGTGAGAAAGAAGGATATAGTCGGTCAAGCCGGACCATATGATACCCGACACTATTGTGCATGTCCATCATAATTCGTGGATGGGTCTTATATTAGATATGTGGTCAATTGTGGACCGATACTTTTACTAAGTGTATAATAAAATATACGAATACGGAATATTACGTTAATATTAATATTTGGATGAATTTATGCACTTTAGGATAATTCCTGAAAGTGGGCTTATATGGGAGCTATGGTAAATTATGGAGTGATCCTCATAAAATTTGTCACCATGATTTCCAATTATATAAAACTTATTTGTGTCGAATATAAACCTGATACTAACATGTGTATGAAATTTATGCACGTTAAAGTGATTTTCGGAAGAGAGTTTTATATGAGAGCTATGGTCAATTATGGACCGGTCAATTATTGTACAAAGATTGATACTTATACAAAACTTCCTTGCACCGAATTTCATTACAATATTGCTATATTTAAGGCATTTATGATCGTTAAACCCCTATTACGGAAGGACATTTGTATGGGGGCTAGGTGAAATAATGGACCAATCATAACCAATTTTGATACGCTTAGTCCTTGTGTCATGAAAGTCCTACGTGCCAAATTTCATTAAATTATCTTAAAAATTGCGACCTGTGCTTTATGCACAAGGTTTACATGGACAGCCAGCCAGCCGTCCAGCCAGACGGACGGACGGACATCGTTAGATCGACTCAAAAAGTGATTCTGAATCGATTGGTATACTTTATGGTGGTTGTTGGATGGATGGTAGTGTGGGAGTATATTTTGTTTAGCTTTTTGTTGTAAATAGGTTTCTAACAATTCTAAACACAAATCAACAAAGTGGTAGAGAAAATTGTATCTCAAATAATTCTACGTTATTCATATCGCTTGTGCTAGACATAGTAGATGTGTTCGACGAACTTACCGAAGTTTTCCAAAGCCACCAAAACAGGATCAAAAAAGAAAGACCTCATTCTGAAATATTTATGGGCCACAAATCTGATTTTTTTGATTTCCCGAGTTTTTACAATATGAGAGAATAAATGCTCTTATTTGTACGAACTTTTCTAAATGTTAGTCAAACACAGCGAGTGTGGAGAGTTAATGAGTTTTTTGAGACAACAAACTTTAATTTTGATATTTTTTAACAACTTTTAAATGTTAACTATTTATGTATATTAAAAATTAAAAATTATTGCATTATTACGTTTATTTTTTGCAAGGCAACTCTGGATATGGAGTCTCAAAAATTTAAACAAAAAATTTTTCACAAATTGCTATCTCCTTATCTAAAGTTTGTAGCGTTAAAAGTTAATTTGACGATCATAAAATTTCCACCAAAGCGTTTTCAAAATTTGAAATATATTTGATCAATAATCATGCATCATAATATCATTATCATGCGTGTCATGAAGTGGTAGCTCTGGGTTGTGGAACAATTCTTGCGTTGTTGTAATTATATCTAAAATACAGCCTGTCGCCTAACTGTATCGCGTTACAGTTTTTCGAGGCTTTTAATTTGTCACTCGCAATCGATTTTATCCTTAACTTTACATTGGATTATTGGTGGAGTACCACATAAGACTCAAAGAATTTATATTGGTGAAGACCATTAAAATCGAGAAGTTAAATTCGGGAACTAGCTTTCTATACGAAGGTATAGTTCGAGTGATGATTTGCGAAGGAGACTTCTTCTGGATTGAGTACCATGACAATATGTTAGCAGATATCTATGCCATTTAAACTTTTAAAATATTTTTCTTTTTTATGAAACGTCAATTTTGTGAACATCCCCTCATGGTTCAATCTCATCATGATTCAATCAATCTTTGTGCGCATTTAGGAGAAAAATAGTAAAGTTTTATTGAGTTTATTTGAATTGAAACTAATACCGAAGGTATATCGTACCCTATCCGTCAAAATGTCTTAACCGACAACATTTTCGAAATTCGGGTTTTGATGAAAATGTATTATTCAGAACCATCTACATCATCTACAAAAATTTTATTGACGTACCAGTACCGTTTAGGTTTTATAGCGAAGGCAATTTTATCTCAAGCGACGCCTTCCATATACATAATAATACTCGTATGTAAACGAGCACAAAAATGTTTTTAATGAAAAGTTTTGTGTCCTGCAATCACGATATTTAATATTTAGGGCTCGATATGGTTTTGAATTTTATGTATTTAAAAAGTCGGAAGAAAATGAACTTTGTAAAGAATTTTAATGTTTTAAAGTAACATAAAATATAAAAATATGTGATTCAGAGTTTTTTTAATGAATTTAAATAAAAATAATAAATAAAAGTTGTAACTTTTTATTGTTTTTGCAATTTTGCGAATAAAAATGGTATGTACAGTATGTTTCTAAAAAACAAAAAAAAAAAAAAAACAGAAGCGACAAATCAAAAGTAACAACAACAATATTGTTCATTGTGGTTAAGTGGTTAAACAATAACAAATCGTATATTGCTGATTTACTACGTAAAAACTGGTAGCTTTAAGTATATAAATAATAATAATTTTAATTTTAAAAAACTTTATCGTAAACCATTCGTCTTACTTAATAACAAATAAAGAAAATAAGTTATAGATCCCATTTCCCAAAAAGTTGTAAGTTAAATAGTTGACGTTTACAGAGAACACCACGGTGGAGGGCGGATCAGAAAATTCATTCCATTCTGCCGAGTGTCCAATAAAACTTTTACACTGTTTTCTTCTACAATTATTTAATGAATTTAAGCCGAACATACAAAAATTCTATAAATATCTATATGAAAAAGTTCAAAAAAAAAAAAAAATCTATAAACTAATTAATTTTAAATTTGTTTGGAAAAAGAAAAATAAGTAGTATTCTTTTTACTACTGCAATTACGTTTAATAAGTTTATTTCGATAACTATTGGTCGCGGTTTTTACTCGACTCTAGACATTAGACTTCCTGTACCCAGTTTTTGTTAACAAGAAATATTATTTTCTGAAAAAACTTCTGGAACAATCGCTTTTTAAGTTAAATTGAAAAAATATATGATGTTTTTTCTAATCAAACCTCTTGTGGCTGAATAATTTTATTTCTTTGATTTTTTTATAAAAATATCAAAACATTAATTTGAAATTTTTATTTTTGATTTTTATATTTGAATATTAATTTGAATATATATATATATATATATATATATATATATATATATATATATATATATATATATATATTTTTAAATAAAAATCCTAAAAACTTGTTGAACTCTTTTGAATTTAAAAAAAAAACATATGAATATTATTCAGGGTTGGAATATTCAAATATAAAAAATGATTAATCCTAGTCTACACGTAGACATTTTTATGTTGACAATTGTTAAATTCTATCTCTCTTTCTAAAATTTTGCGTGTGGCCCAATAAATCGAAATAAATGTTTAAACATAAAGCTGAGCAATAAGGTGAAAAATGAACATTGTTTTAAAAGGACAAATAAGAAATCAATACCTCTTCGTGTAGACATAGAGTTAATTTTTTGTAAAAAATATATGTTTTTTTTCAATCAGATACAAAATTATATATTTATACCAAATCAAATGAATTATATAAAATTCATTTGATTTGGTATAAATATAAATCTTTAATGTTTTTGTTTAAAAATTAATAAATTTATTAAAAATATTTTAAATTAGAAATAAAAAATGGAAATAAAATTAAAAGTATTTTCATTTTTTAGTTTATTTACAAATAACTCTAAGTTGAACTTCGAAAATACCCACTATTATAAAAAATAATATAAATTAGAGAAATAAAGTGGAAATAAACGACAAGCTATTTATAATGAAATTTATCCAATAGATTAGGATATATTTTTAAAAAGTTTTAGCATCAAAAATAAAATAACGTAAAAATCTGAGACACAGTTTTACCATAAATTACCAGAGTTACTAATCTTATTTGTATATAATATTTATTTTTTTAATCTTAGAAATAGCGTTATGTTTTATCTTATTTCATTTTTTGTTAAATCAGTACGATTTATAATGTTTCGTTTTGCTTTATTTAATAAAACAAAAAATAATAATAATTTTCTTAATAAGAAATCATGATCTTTTCCTTATAACTAATGTTTTAAAAAATTCCCTGGAATCCGGAAAATTGATTTTTTTTGTTCTAATTTCCCGGCAAACGTAATATTCCGGGAAATCCCAAACCCTAGTCAAAAATGACCATTAAGTTCAAAAAATACGAAAAGTAACAAATTTAGTTTGTGTTCTTAATATCTTTTACAGTTTTGCTATGAATAGAGGAGTGTATGTACTTTTTAAGAAGGATAAGATCTTTTCTTTCTAATGCAGTTTAAGAAACTTAAATTGATTAAAGCCGCGAAGTCCGAAAACTCGGTTTTTTATATAACTCCTGATTTTGGGGTTATGTCGAAAATGTAAAAAATTATATAATAATCTATTCACCCACACGCTGAGAAAAATATGTTTGGGGGAAACATAATTGAATAGTGTCATATTATTATTAGATTTTATTTTTGCTGGAACATAATATTATGTTTGCATGTAGCAATGAAATTATGCTGGTTGTAGTGCAATCATATTATTGTTATATATAAAACATGTTCATTTTTGTAACCATAATGTGATGGAGACGCCGTAAAAAGGCAGATGTGCTGCAACAGATGATGAATTTGATTTTGTAGTGGGGGATGGTGTTGGCACTTTTGGTGACTATTATGTGCGACCTATAGGTCTATTTAAACCTAAGGTGTATAGCGAAATTAAATTGAAACTGAATGATTATAATTATTTTAATTGTGGACCCAGAAGATAATCATACGCGGAGAGAGCGGAATTACAGAAACTGTTAGATGAATACTTAGAGAAGAGGTACATAAGGCCTAGTGAGTCGGAGTATACTTCACCGATCTTACTGTTTAGAAAGAAGACCAGAGACTTAAGGATATGCGTGGGCTACCGAATCTTGAACAAGTTGATTGTCAAGGACAACTACCCAGTTCCCCTTATCGACGATTTGTTAGACAGACTTTCTGGGAAGAAATATTTTAAAAATTATATTTGAGGAATGGATTTTTTAATTGGGATTGGGACAGTTTGAGTTTTTGTGGATGCCATTTGTTTTGAATAATGCACCGTCTGTTTTTCAGAGGTTTACATATAAAGTTTTTGCAGATATGATAAGGGACTAAGGGTGATAATTTATTTAGATGATATTATGATTGAGACAGTTGGTAAGGATTAGCATTTTGAGATCTTAAGAGGTTTTTACTCGGTTGGTCGACAATAACTGGGAATTAAGGAACGATAAATATGAGTTTTTTCAGACTTCGCTTAAGTATTTCGGTTATACTATTGATGACAGAAAGTTGAAGGCAATTAGGGATTTTTCGGTCCCAAAAAAAGTTCAAAGTTTTTTGGAATTATGTTCTTACTTTAGGAGGTTTGTAAAGGATTTCTCAGTGCTGGTAAAGACCCTTTATGACTTAACTAGGAACGACCGGAAATTTGTTTTTGGTGAAAAGGTAATGGAAGCTTTTGAATTACTCAAGAGGAAACTAATGAAATCACCTGTACTGGCACTTTATGATCCTAAGGACGAAATGCAAATTCATTGTGACGCAAGTTCCATTAGTTTTGGGGCTATTTTGTTACAAAAGAAACAAAATGGCAAGTCTCACCCAGTATTCTATTTTTAAAAAAGGACTACGGAGACTGAATCAAAGTATCATAGTTTTGAACTTGAGACTTTGGTAATTATTTACGCATGGAAGCGCTTTGGAATATATTTACGGGGAAGAAAATTTAGAAAATTAATGATCTTTCTGACGGTAAATTTTCGCTACTTGTCTTCTTGATATCTTGATAACACTGGGCAAAACCTACCTCGGGTTTCGCGTTCAGCCAAGGAAATATCAACAAAACTTATGTGTTCTGCGGGTGCGCCTCTTACGACAGTAAAAAATGGTTCAGGTAACCCTACAGGAATTTTGTTCCATCAAGTAAGAACATTCGCATTTCTTGTCCAAAAAAGTCTCGCCATCAACTTGCAATGGTCGGGGTAAATTTTGTATAAACTGAATGAACAGAAACCGATTTTCATCTTGCGTTATTGTCACTAGAAAAACCAATGAAGTTAATATATTCTACAATTTATTAAAATAATTTAATAGTAACACTGACAACAACTCCTAGTTTTTTTATCAAAAGCTTTTTAACATGCTCCAAGATAGCAACGAATTTGAAAACTGCACAATGGCAACACTCTTTTGCATATTTTTTGACAATTTTGTATTCCATTATATCTCGCGATCTGGCTGGTTCCACGATACTATACATATAGAAAACAGAAGAATACAAACTAGAGATTGTAAAAAGTCAACGGTCAAAATGAAAAAAAAAAAAAATTTCGATAGGTTTTAAAGAAATCTTTGTTCATCCACCTTGGCCTTAGATTCAGTCATACCTTGGCATACAGCCAGTGCGAAGAGATTAGAAATATACGAAATGAAAATATACCACCTGGAGACTATAAAAAGATACATTTCCAAGAAATCTTCATTTCGACCGTTGACTTTTTATAGTCTCTAGGTGATATATTTCCATTTTTTACATGTCTGATCTCTTGCCACTGACTGTGTTCCAAGGTACAGTATAATCTGTATTCTATATGGGTCAAAATGGAGGAGCTAGGATTTCTTGGAAGTGGATCGAACAATTTTCAATGTCCGATCAATAATTTCTTATATGCCCGATCTCTTGTCACTGACTGTGTTCCAAGTTACAGTAGAATATATAATTTCTATTGGGCAAAATGAAGGAGTTTGGATTTCTTGGAAATGGATCTAAAAATTTTTTGCACGGTTAACTTTTTATAGTCTCTAGTTGGTATATTTTCATTTCCTATATATCTGATCTCTTCGCACTGGCTGTATCCCAAGATATGACAGAATCTATGGCCAAGATGGATGAACTAAGATTTTTTTAAAACCGATCGAAAAATTTTTTACTCCGAAACCTTTTTATAATCTCTAGTTTGTATTCTTCCGTTTTCTATATGTATAGTATCGTGGAACCAGCCAGATCGCGAGATATAATGGAATACAAAATTGTCAAAAAATATGCAAAAGAGTGTTGCCATTGTGCAGTTTTCAAATTTCAAATATATATATATATATATATATATATATATCATGGAATACAAAATTGTCAAAAAATATGTAAAGGAGTGTTGTCATTGTGCAATTTTCAAATGCGTTGCAAACTTTCGTTGCTATCTTGGCTCATGTAGCTTTTTTTAATGAACATTATTATATGTTTGCAATTTAATTTTTACACTTCGTCAGGTGACCGATTCCATGCGTTGAACACAATAAAATGATGTAAAAGCAGCGTCATATTATAATATTAGAAATGTTTATGGTTGTCGATAAACTGGAAATAAAATTATTAAATCATAATAACAAGCACAATAATATTTTGACTTAATGAAAGTTATTTCAACAATAATAACATGTTGATGAAAACTTTGGAGCTTAATGGATTTTAGGAGGTACTTATTTAAAAATTTCAAATTTTATACTTACTTGATTATTATACATTTTCTTTGTAAAGATTTATGCGAAATTTCAAAACTTAAATTCAATTTGATATCCGTGTAGGCCTTAAATTTAAAATCTCTTTGAATACAGTAGCAGTATTTTTTCTTTAAATCTTAATGTGGAAAACTAAGAGTATCAGGAATAATTAAAAGCAATCATCATGATTTCAATTGGGATTTTATGTATTGTTTGCCACAACTAAAACGATAAAACTTGAATATAAACTTGGGATATATTTGCAGCTTCTGTTGCATACAAAAATATTTCGATTAGAAAATACTCTAGTATATCATCCAGTTTAAATTTTGCTTGCACTTGAATGAATACATTTGTTTTGTAATGCTGTTAAAATGCAGATTGACGTTGACAATAGCAGAATGTATTTATATATGTTTATACATCATGTATGTAGTACATACATATGTATATACATACTATGTATTGAACTATAAAAATATAAGTTCATGCTATAAAATTAATAAGGGTAAGTGTGTATGTGCCATACAGTAACTCAACAATACTAAAGGGACCATACACATCATGAACTAGTGAAAGTTTATTCTTATAAATATCCAAAAAGAATACAAACAATACCAAAGGCAAATATACGACCAATAAATATTTTTATTAAAACTTATAAATACTTATCTATAGATGCACTAACTTTTGGATTGTGCATTCCAATAAGTGTTTTCCATACATATGTGAATTAGACTGCATCAAAATTTATCAACTTTTGAATTTTTACCTTAACTCCCCTTAGAATCGAATTGTAAAAATATATTGTGTAAAATATTATATTGTGTAAAATATTAACCCATGCCGCATCGTACCTGAAGTTTGTATGATATGTTTATATAGTAAAATATTACTTTTTTTGCAGTTTTTAGACAAATTTTGCAATTAAATGCTGTGCTTATAACTATCTATCAAACCTAACATAAAAATGTTAAATGTTAAAAAATGTTTAAGTTTTTACGAATTCCCCAGACAATTAATGTGTTTTAGAAGACTTGATTAAGTAGTATACAAACAAATTTTAAATTTTTTGAGAAATGTTAAAATTAAATGCTATTTTTATTTAAATTTAAACCATAATTATTAAAAAATATTTTTTTGTTTCTCCAGGATAATTCAGACCAGTTTGAATACTTGGTTCAAAAATATTGATTTTTTTTAAGACTGCTTCAAAACTCTAATTTCAAAAAAGTTCGAATAAAACTATGCAAGTTTATAGACAATGCTACAGAAAATAAAATTAAAAACGTCAATACCTTGTATGACTTGTACCTTGTATCCGCGATTTGAAATTTGCTATTTTAGCACAAAGGAATTTTTTGCAGTTTTTTGGTTATAAAGTAAAATTTTTGAATTGATATTCAGATTAAACAAAATTATTATCCAATAAGATAAACTATATCTCTGTAAATATATTCAAAAATCACAATTTTACAATACTTCAAATTTTTGAGAAAAAAAGAAAAAAAATAATTTTTTTATATGAATTTGGGTGCAATGATTTCTGTAAGAAATTTTAATGGTATAGCATGACTTTACTTGTAAGAAGGAGAAAAATATTCCTTTATTTGTCCATGACATTAAATAATAAAATCTACTTTACAAATATTTAAGAATAGGTGACCGCAAACTCACTTAATCGTTAAATTTGCCTTTTTTACTGCTCATATCAGCGAAGGTCTTTCGGTTATATTTTCACAAAATATTTTGCAAAATCTGGATTAAAAATATTTTTTCTTGATGTTTTCCTTAGAAATTTGAAATATTTAAAATTTTGACATTTGACCTTCATATTTTCTTGGAAATTTCAAAATATATTTTCTGAGTTATAGTCTATTTTATTATGTAATAATTTTGTTTAGTCTGCAATTCAAAAAAAAAAATCTTTATAGCCAAAAAACTCTAAAAAGTGTCTTTTTTCCGAAATCCGCAAAATTCAAATCATATTGACCTAATTCATCCTTAGATTTACTTCCGGTAGTGCTGTTTATGAACCTGCTTAGTTTCATTCGAAATTTTTTGATATTTTTTAACAAAATTTTTAAAAGTTTGAAATTGAAGGTTTTGAGTTATCCTATAGAAACAAAAACATATTTTCCAATAATTATGATTCAAATGTAATTAAAAATAGCACTTTAATTAAACATTTCTCAAAAAAAAAAAAATAATAATAAAAATTTGACTGTAAACTCCTTACACAAGTGGTCTAAAACACGTTAATGATCTGGGGAATTCGTAGTAACTTTAACATTTTTTTTAACGGAATTTTTCTTTTATATCTTGTTTGATAGATAATTTTGTATCGATTACGATTTTTTAACATTTTGTTACCAAGCAGTGCATTTTATAACAAAATTTAAAAAAAAAAAATTGTAAAAAAAATATATTTTCCCCATATAAATGCACCATACAAATTTCATATCTGATGCGGCATGGTTTAACGATATCCAGTTCATTAATATTTCACGCAATATCTTTTTACAACCCAATGAACGATTCTAGAGGGAGTTACGGTAAAATTTCAAAATTCGGTAAATTTTGGTGCACTCTAATGTATTTGCATGTATATTGGTATTCATTCACTCCTATTCATATTCAGAACCATTTCAATCATTTCTTTAAAAGCATTTTAAAATCTAAATTCATATTTGCTTAGAAATATTTGAAGTGATAAGAGATTGCTGTAAATCTAAATGATAAATGTGAGTAATACTGCTATGTTGAAGCATGCAATTTTATTTATTCGATTCCCTGTGGATGTAGAAGAACTACTAAAAATCTAATCACTTCTTATTTGGTAACCTCAGCATTTTGTATTGGTCGAACTCTGTGCAAGTATCTGCGTATGTACATTTATTCAAAATTGCATACATACTTAATTTTACTTTAAAAAATTTAAATTGCATATAATTTTAGAAAACAAATAGTTTCTTTAATATTATGTGAAAAATACATAAATGTTAAAAAAAAATAGTTATTCAGTTTTTCTTCTTTTTTTATATTTTACGTTAAATTAAAAACAAAACCATTATGTGAATGTTGTTTCGACATTTTTATTTTACTCTGTTAATTTTTATTAAAGTGTTTCACAAAAGATTTAATCCTTATTTCAGTTTTATCATTTGTTTTTATTTTATTTATTTTTTATGCTGCACATTTGTTTGTTTAGTAGTTGTTGGAAAATATCATGTTTTGCAAAATAAGACAATAAAGGATAACAAGATGTATGTTCAGACAGATGTGAGTACATTTGTATTATTTCCAACAAACAATTGTTGTAAAATTAATATTTGTCTGTGGAAGTTGCGATCTTTTTTCTTTTTTTTTTTTTTTTTTTTTTTGAAGTCTAATAGTGATTCGCTCCCCTATAATGACTTGGACAAAATAGAAGGAATTGTCCTGTGATTTATAAAAATTTAAAAAAAATGTTTGGAAAATATGAATAAAATTACATATCTCAGATATATTCTAAATTTGAAAGAATGTGACAATTTTCTTCAAAAATTTTGATACTGTCAGACTTTATTTTTACGGTATCATATTATTTTGTAGACGGAAGTCACCTCAGTAGAAAATGGTAGTTACAAGCAAAATATTTTTTGAAAAATTTTAAAATTTTATACCTAAATATAATTTGTATTTTATAGTAAAATAATAATGGATAAAACTTACTAAAACATTGACAAAATATTGGGCATATAAAGATTTTTACTACTAAATATTTTTACTTTTTGTTTGAAGCCTGTTTCTCTATGTCGAACAAATGATTTCTTTCGCCTTTTAATCGAAAAAAAAACTGATTTGGATTTCTATAACACACTTCTATGTGAACAATGAGCTGAACGACAAGTCGAAAGAAAACGCAAGTGTTTTGATGCAAAAATGGATTTCAGTATTTCGAACGATACGAACAAAAATGTCAAAATCAGTCACTTGCTATTTTTATTTCGACTGGTTGCATTTCTTAACGAAAAATAAAGAAATTACTCACCAGGATCACTGCAAATATTTCCCAATTATGTTTGATATTCATTTGAAGATGAACTGTATCGAAAAATTAAGATTTTGTTTCAAATATCAATTTATGAATGGAAAATCTCAGTAGAATTTTTGTTTTCATTTATTATTTGTTCACATTATTTCATTTGCATGGTTGTATCAGTGTTTAAATTATTTAGTGGTATTTTTAATATTTTTGAGAAAAAATTGCTCTGAAAGAAAAATACAACAAAAAAATGAAAAGACGTAACTCAATACGAACGAAAGCGTAGAAGGTAGAGAAATCCAAAATGATTCGAATTCGTTCGAATTGTTTCATTCTCTCAGATTTTTGTTCGACATAGAGAAACACGCTATTAATTATTTTGAAATTAAACTTTGTAATTAAGTAATAATACTAATCTTTAAATTTTATTATAAGTCAGTCTGCCAATATTGGAAAATATTATGAAAAATATTCACAAAAATTTTCAGAAAGAATTCTTAAGAAAATACTAGCGGGTTTTTCGAAATATATTTTCACGGACATACAACGAACAACATAAGTTAAATTAAATACTGATAATATGTGCCATCATCCTCGAATTTTGGCCTTAATTATTTACGTAAAAAATAAATATCATATACAAAGTTTTTGGGGACGCTGATTACGCTTCTATATTAAAAAATTCAAAATGGCGGATCCAATATGGCAGCAAAATTTTTTATTATTATTTGACGAAATTTAAAATAATTACATTTGACCGATTTTCGGTTACTGAATACGAATATGGTTTTTGATTTTCCGAATTTGTAAAACAGGAAGCAATATGGCGGAACAAAGTGGGTTACTGTTGGCTGGATGCACGTACAAAATATAAATCACACACGAGGTTTTTAGGCGATTATGATTCTGTAAAAAAATTCAAAATGGCGGATCCAATATGGCAGCAAAATTTCTTATTATTAATTGACGAAATTTTAAATAATTACATTTGAACATTTTATTTTTTTAATTGACAAATTTTTGTCGCCAAATTGGATTCGCTATTTTGTATTGTAACATAACAAACCATTTCAATTTTATTTATCTTTATCGAAAAAATTTTACACAATTTTTTTTTTTTTACAAATGAATGAGGCCTTTCAACTTTTTCGAATTAAAGGGCTATAATTTACGAATTTATGAACGGTCGCAAAAGCATAGATAGAAAAGGCTTCAGGGAATCCATCAGTATAATTATTATGAAAATATTCCTTCGCATTGCTTAGCAAAAAAAATACTAATATTTTGTATGAAATTGCTTTATAATAACGGAATTTTTTTATTTCAATTAGATACTTTTTTTCGCCTCTTTGATCTAAATAAAAAAATTAAAAATTTCAGCAATAATATGATACGAGTATTAAGAAACGGCATTAATATAAAAATTTATAGGCATAATATCTAAAGTCTCTAGATTATAAATTTGTGTATTTTTTTCTCTCTACATGAATTGGACTTTGTGCCAAAAAATCGAACTTGTGGCCGAGAGTGGAATTTATTATTTTTATGATTCCTAATCAGAAATGTATTTGTTTGCTGGGTTATGTTCATATAATGACAAAACAAGTATACGCACTGTTGTACAAATAAAAACGAGTACACTGAAGCATCAAATTTTCGTAGCAAAAATACTTTAAATTTAATGCACATATTTTTTCGTAAGCATTTATACTGAGTAACACAAGACATTGTACCATGTACAATATTCATATCAAATATACATTAGACCTGCTCATAAAATAACTGGTTTGGGATTTATTTTGTTTTCTAGTACTCTTATTTAAATAATCTAAATGTTGAGCCTATCGCAAAAATAGATGTCGGACGAGAATTGATTGAATATTGTAAAATTGGTTAAAAATTAAAAAAAAAGTTATTTTGAAAAGTTTCCTGCAACGGAGGACCAATTTAATGTACATACATAAATATGTATAAAATTAATATCCATTATGATTTTTAACATGCAAATGTGTTCATGACCATAACTACATACGTGTATATAAACATACCTAATGGTGGCACAGTAGTCTTTACTTATCTCTGGTTACTACCCTGTTGACCATGTGCTCGATGAATTCTGCATGAATTATAGCACGACAACCTGTGTGACTTTTGTTATTTAAGTTAGATTTATTGTGAGATACTTATAAATACGTTTACTTAAATATACGTTATAATAATATATTCTTGTTTCATTTTAAATGCAACTTTGCTGTAAGAATTTTGACATATATGTATTATAAAGAGTAAATCATTAACAATGTCTTAATTTCACCAAACAAATAGTTAAATTAATACCCAGCAAAAACTTTGCTTTCCTGGTAAGCTAGCAGGTATAATTGGAAACAAAAATAAACTACTTATTATTTGTCTGAATAACTAGTTATTTTTGTTCGAGTTGTCCACAAATTCATGTAGTTATTTTTTTGACTCTAGTGGTACCAAAAAATATGTACCCAAACGAAAACAAAAATAAAAAAAAAAAACAAAAAAATTTTACCGTCAGTGAGACTCGAACTTGGACACAAACTAACCATTCGTTTTTACCGACTAACGTCTTACTCAGTACAATATCTCGCACATAGCAGCCTAAACGACAAAAAATCTATTTAGTTTAAAATATCTTTTTAGATATTTTGTTATAAAAAACTAACATCTTCAGAATGGGGTTGAGCCAACAACCTTTTGGTTGTTAATCCGGCACTCTAACCAACTCATCCACGTGATTACAGTATTACTGTGCTATTATACTATTAAGTACTTATTAATGTAATACAGAGTAGGCAAATAATAATGACGTCTCATTACCAAGCAACTACTTTAATAAGTAGTTGTTATTACCGAAAACCAAAAAGTTTTTGCTGGGTAATTTCTATCTTGTCTTCAACCTAAGCATTACGTGCGTCTTTTCATTTTCCACACAAAACCTTCTACAAGGTAACATTTGTTTACAGATAAATAAACAGTGATCTACATCGCTTATAAACATAAATTTGGTTTGTTTTATTATCTTATATATTTTGGATTAATGCCCCCAACCAAAGATTAATAAGGAGATAGGAAGAAAAAAAAACTAATTCATGCAACAACAAAATAAATGTAATCACATATGTTTTGTTTTCGTGTTTTGAAAAAAGAATTGTTTTTTTTAATTTTGTTTGACGTTCCTCTCACTTTCTAGTTGTATTTAAACAAAATTTTTGCAAAAGTATAACTTAAAGTTAAAAAACAACGAAAATATTTTTGAATTTAAATTCAAACAAAATAAATACATAAAATAACACAATTTATTTAGTGTTTCCAATATTTATTTTACAAAAAAAGGTACGTCTATTTACGTCGCAATTGTCGGTGGAATGAAGGCAAATATAATGCAAATATGGCCGTAGTACATTTCTACGTTGGAATTGTGTTCCTAGTGGGGTATTTATTTTACTCTATTATTTTCATTATTTAAATTACTCAAATAAGCGAGTTAATCTTTTAAACTATTCGAGTAAATAATCTCTTAAAATTTTACTCGTTTTTTCAGTGCTTCTCAGTGCTTTTCAGTGCACATTCTGTGTTGTCTCAGCATTTTATTAAAAAAGAAAATAAAAACAGTAGTTTAAAAAATTAGAAATTAGTTTAGAAAATTAGAAATAAATTAATTCAGATCACTTAATTTACAAGAAAGACTTAAATAATCTTCCTAAAATAATCTTTCCATAATAATATGAAATTAAAATAAATAGGTCTAAAAATCTGATAAGGTACATTTGTTAAAGAAGTTCGGTGATTCTTAACATAAATTATAAGTTTATTTTGTTAACTCAATTTTAGGTCCAATCCTTCCAATATCACAAGTTTCATCAAAGCCATCGAGAATTATTTGGTACATCAATTCCATATTTACACATATCGTTTGCACTATCATTCGTAGAACCAACAATATATTTTCTAAATCAAGTTAAAATCCTCCAATTTGTTTCTTACGAAAAATTGAATACAAAAATATGTCTCTCTTTTATAACAATCAAACCCAAATTATAAAAATAAATGGTTTAAATTTTATACTATAATTTCTTAAATTGTCGTTTATATATTTGTTTAATTTTTTAAGCATATTTTCGGCTTTCTAGTAAATAATTTTTTTTAATATAACTCTAAATTGTGGTGTCTTTTTTAAATTCTAAATATTCTATAAAAATTGTGTAACCTAAATTTAACTGAAATTAAAACATCTTTAAAACTAATTAAGAAAAGAAATCTTTAAATTATTTTTTACTTGAGTTATTCGATTTATGGACATAATTCACACGAATAAATTTTTACTCTAAATTTTTGATTTTAATTTGTGATTATGAAAATATATAAAATTTAAAATTAAATTTTATTACTTTTTTATGTGACAATCAAGAACTAAAAATTATAAAAACAAATAAATAAATAAGTAAAAAATCAATTGGAAAATTAAAAAATTCAATTTAAAAAAAAAAAAAAAAATCAACATATTAAAAGAGGCAAAAACTTCCTTTGGGGTGCATATAGGAAGATGACAACCAGATACATTTTTACGTTTCGAATGATGCTAAGAACACAATTACCGTATAAACACTGAAGCGTACTACGAAGGTACGTTGTCAAACGTTCATATAGATTTAGTTCTAATTTTTACAAAAACTATGACAGTATTTTTCATTTGAAAACAAATAAGGAAAAACAATTAAATTATTTTTAAAATTTAATTTTTTATTTTCTGAAAGGAAAAATTAAACAAATTAAATAAAGAAAATTTCAGAGTTCGTTAAGTTTTTCTAATATTTATTTCAAACGAAAAGGTACGTGGGTAAAATGAACACAAATATAACAGAAAATGATAAATTTACAGGGTACTTTGATATATATACACATACATATGTGTGTTGCCATACATGTAAACTACCTGAGGTCTTTAGGCAATTTTCGCCTATGAAAATGATCTTGAAATTTTCTCAAGTTCAATAGTCAAGCGCGCTGATTACTTCAGCTACAGCAATCTATTATCATTAATGCTTTAAATTAAGTTTTTGATAATTTGTTCGTAAATTATGTTTTAAATCATAGACGTTGAAAACGTTGTCGCTCAGCATGTCGTGTGCTTCGCCTTACACATGACAAATTGCATAACATTGCTGCACATCTTGTCATAGATGGTTGCTCGAAGAAAGACAATTATATTTAAATGTCGCTCACGAAATTCTAAATAATGTTGAATTCAAAATATTTTTGTTATATAGTCGGGAATAAATCACATTATAATATAAAACTTTTCGACTTTGTTAATTAACTTAGCCTCAACTATATTTTTATTGACGACAGCTTATAAAATGTCCTTAAAATATTATAGATGAAAATGTTGTCAAAGTCTGTCTGCTCAATTGGGTATTTTTAGATTTTTTAACACTTATGTATGTGTTTCTGATAACGCAAGCGGAAGTCATGTGTTACTTTACTGATACAGATATATTTACATTTTTGACTGACGTACTTGTTTTTGTCTCTGCATTATTTTAATGGAAGCAAAAAGTTAATAAAAATTTTAATAGAAAAACCATTATTTAACAGATTTATTCGTAACAAATCCTTATTTTAGGTTTAAAGTAAAGAATTGATATTAACAACCTCATTCATAATAAATTCTTATTTCAGGTTTAGTGTACAAAATAGTTATTAAACAGTCATTTCTTTATTAACCTCTTATTAAATGCAGATAGATGCTGACGATGAATCCTCCAATACGTGTGTGATTTATGCCGAATGTAACTATAATGAAGTCAAAAATTTAACTTATAATGAGCTATGTTTTAAAGAAACTGGTATTTTCCATCTGTATGAACAAAGTGTACTAATTTAAGTAAACAAATCGCTTTACTCATGTACCTGTCATTAAACTGCACCGAAATTTCTCAAAAAAAAATACAAATTTGTTTGTACACTCCTTACACAAGTAGTATAAAACATATAAGTCGTAATAACTTTAACATGTTTTAACCGATTTTTTTCTTTTTATGTCTTTCTAGATAGATAATTAGGTGGAAATTATGAGTTTTTAACATATTTTTACAAAGCAAAGTATTTAGTAGCTAAAATTTTCTAAAAACGCACCACACAAACTTCTTGTCCGATGCGTTACAGGTTAACGATAATCGTTTTCACTAGTATTTCACACAATATCTTTTCACAACCCAATGCACGATTATAGGGGGAGTTAGGGTAAATTTCAAAAATCGGTAAATTTTGTTGCACTGTAACCTACCATTCAGTATGGTTATACCTCAACAATGTGCAAAGCAACACTCGCACATTCCACTTTGCAGAAGGAATCATAAATCACAAATTTTATTAAAAATCTTAAATTATTAACACCACTTTAATAAAGTTCCAAAGCTTTCATTTAATAAAATTTACAAGCTTCTTTTGCTGATAATGAACTAAAGGCATGATGTAGAAAACGTTGTATATATGCTCGTTCAATATTTGGCTATACTTAGTAACTGACAAGAAAAATTTGGATTTTTAAAATATCACTTAACTTAAATCATAAAAACATTCTTTCCAGAAAGTACCATATTATATACATATATGATTGATTCCCTTAGTTATACACAGTCTTATGGCATATGACCAACGTTACATTAATAATATAATCTTAATCAAACAATTGTTCCATTGAAGTAAAAAAAAGCATATCTTGAATTTAATAAAAATGCATATGTTATTTATATATATATATATATATATATATATATAATATTACTCTAAAGCAAAACGTAAAAATAAAATAAAAAAACTAAAAGCTAGTATTCAGTTGCGAGGATGTTTCTAAGTCCTGCTTAGAAATCTAATGAGTACTTTATTAATGAATATATGCATCATCATCGCTATAAACAAATTTCATAATATATGAATTTATATTAAATTCAAGATATGGATTTTTTACTTCAATAGAAATGATCAATCTGTTTCATTCTAAATTAGCTAAGACAACTTCAACGCATTTGTTCGCTAAAGCCTTAGAAAGCAAAATGTTTGATATTTATTCAACGGAAGTTTTGGAAATATTTGTCATAAATAATTACTTTGAAGACGCATCCTTTAAACTTATTTCACCAAAAACTGACTTTTTCATAGCATTTCTGACTTTTTAAATATTTTTTTTAGCTGTCGTGAAATATTTGATAATTAGACTTAAGTTGTTTTACCAAAAGTCCACAGATATGTATTTTATGCAATAGAAAAAAGGACACCTCAATGGTTGAAAATAAATTATATGACTTTCTCATAATTTATCCTTCCATAATAATTATCATGAATCGTTATTTTTAAAAATGTGAAATATGACATAACAATTGAATAATTTATCAAATCCTTTTAAAAACTGCCTTAAAAATGCATCTAAACTGCAGAAAAAAACTAATATTTTGCTCTAAATTTGTTTTATTATACTTTTAAAGTAGGTTTTTCCAACAATAAAATTTTTAAATTTTATAGAGTTTCATTAAATGCTTATGAAAAAATATGTTATTATGAATAAAATTTTTCGCAATTTCTTATAAATCTTTAATAAAGCCTATTATAAATTGCTCAAAACTATTATGAATAAGACTATAACTATTTTGGTTTTCGAAACCTCTGATAAGAAAACATTATTCGTAATACCTGTTTAATAAAAAAAAGTTTATTTTCTACCAACAATTCCCTTTCTTGTCTCTCAATTTTCCAATAGTGGTTAAAAAAAATATTGAAAAATTATTCGATAATTTAAAAAATTTGCTTTTTTTTCTTTCAGTGAATTTGTTTTATTGACAACAAATAACGTTTTTGAAATTTTACTAATTAAAAAGCTTATGGTATAAAGAAAAACAAAAATGTTTTGGTAGATTAATTTCGAGAAAATTTTAAATACTACAATAAAATAATTGTTATGACGTGATGCATAGAAAGAAATATACGAAAAATGCTTTCAATTAATCTGTTATTTTGTTTTATGCTAAAATTTAATTATATTTAATTATATTAAAATTAAATTTTTCCAATTAATCTGCTATTTTGTTTTATATTAAACTTAATTATATTAATAATTGACTCAGCTAACTTTTTAATTGTTTGTAATTTATGTTTTACAAAAACTGTCAACTCTTGAAAAATATAAACTAAAATTAAAAATATTTTTAAAATTTATTGTACATATTTTTATGATATAAAAAAGAAAAAATTAAAATATATGCCATATTTCGTTAATATTTTTGTAAATTTTTGTGCAGAGGAAGATTTTTAGATGTTGGAGATGAGAATGTTTGTAAATTAGGCGTTAAGTATAAGTTTATAATGTTTGTTGAGATTTTTACTAATTCTGATGTTATTGCAGTTGTTTCCTTCCTTGATTTATAAAGTTGCATTAAACCATTAAAGTTACGCAGTGTATCCGGTTACTCATTTAAATAAAGGTAGATATGCTTCTTTAACGATTTTTTTTTTTTCTTTTTTTGAACTTATGTTACATGCCACTTAATATAGATATTATTTCGTAGATCCTAAAGAATGCATACCCTCCGCTAGCAACCAAACCTTGTTGGAGTGTTCCGAAGAGATGATCGCTTCTGTCTGGAGATGAGCTTGCTGGTATACATTTCAGTTTACATGCATTCAATACATTACTTTTAATACATTACTAAAATTACATAAAATTCCTAGTATTTTTGATTACACAGATTTTTTTATTTGCAATATAAATATTTATATCTTTATATATGTAATAAATTTTGTAATTCTTCTTTTACTTATCATTCAATGTTTTCTGTAACAAAAACGAAAAAAAAATATAGCAACATGTTTCAAAAAGATGCTACCAACATTCTGTAATTACTTGCAACTAAATGAATTTAGTAGAAAGTTATATTTTGTAATGGTTATTGTTTTCTTTTTCGTACTAGCAGTACATAAAAATAGGATGCTAACACAAAATAACTTTTCTAAATTTAAAATATGCTTCAAGAATTGGATGATTGTAGGACAACGGGACCCGCCTTTACCAACTAGACCCAACTCCAACTGAACGATTATCATTTTCCGTTAAGGAGTCCCTGATTAAAAACAAGTAAACAAAAAAATTTAAACTCTTACGCCCCAAAATTAAAAAAAAATAATAATAATAATACTAATAATAATAATAATAATAATAATAATTGACAACTGTTTTTGAACTCGAAGAAGTATTTCTTTTGCGTCCTGTAATCTCCTAACCTTCGTAAAATTTGAATTAAGATTTAAATAATAATTTTAATTAAATTTATTTTACTGGCTCACAGAAAACATTATGGCTAGAATTTTTTTTAATAATTTATTATTCGATTTTAAATAAAATTGTATAAGAAAAATATTTGATTTTAAGATTTTGCTTTATTGATTTTAAATGATTTGAAAACCAATATAGAAAAACATTTTTTTCTAATTTTGAAATTTTCAATATAAAATTAAAAGGAAAATTATAAACATTTTAAAGCAAAATCGTGAAATCCTATATTTGAAGACTTCCTATGTATGGTAAGTTGCCTTCATCTTCCTAAAGAATTGAAAATATATTAATTACTTTAAATGTTTCTTCTTTTAGATAATAAGTAATGGAATAAATAATGCAAGTTCATTTCATAAGTATTATTGTTTTATTATTTTCTTCATATCATCTTGATAGTCGGATTAACAATCACCGTACGTGTGTATAAAATATATATATACTTTTTGTTAAATTAATAGCTAAATTATAGTCATATGTGCGAAAATATTGGTACTCTTAATCCCTTGCTAATAATTTCCCAAAATATTCCTGCAGTAGGACAGAATAGAACAAGTAAGATCGTTATAGTTGGTTAAACTGTACTATTTGATACCGTACGCCATTTTAAACAAACTACAAAGGTTCTCATATTTGACCTACGACTAAAATTAAACCGATATATGTGAAATTTAGAAATGTGATGTGTAATAAAAATTTACCATGCAAAATATTAGCTATTGACATACCTTACATATAATAATAATATATCTCTACCATAGATGTTGATGTATTGTAGTGACGTATTGATTTAATACCCACCTTAGTTTATACCAATAGGCTTAGGATCATTTTCTAAATCGATTTAGGGATGTCACACATCTGTCCGTCCATATAAAACTTATTATGAAACTGCAAGTAACAATTTTTAAAATTATTTTATGAAATTTGATAGTCTGGTTTCTATTAAAATTGGTTTTGATCGGTCCACTATTTCAAGTAGCCCACATATTAATGTCCTCCCGGACTAGGGGTTTAACTATCATAAATACCTTAAATATAGAAATATTTTAATGTAATTTAACACAAATAAGTTTAAACATTAATTTATATGCCGAATTCCATGGAGATTGATCCATAATTGACAATAGCTCCCATACAAACCCTTCTTTAGAAAATCATTTAACGAGTATAAATCCCATAAAATTAATATTTAATACAAATCAGTGTTATATAAATAAAAAATGCAGTACCAAATTTTATGAAGATCTGTCCATTATTGACCATAGCTCTCATATAAGGCCCGGAAATCACCCTATTGTGCATAAATAACATAATACAATATAATGCACACGTATGTATAATAGAAATATACACCACGCTTAATACAAATATTGGTACACAATTGGCCACGGGTCCCATATAATATAAGACCACACCCATATTTTTGATGCACAATGGTGCAGGACGTCATATTTTCGGGCTAGACCGACTTTATATTTATCACTTGTTTTTTATGAAAACAAAAAAGATTCATACTTTAATAATCCTAACGGCGATGATTTTAATGAAGAAAAGAAGTGTAAAGCTAAGACAATGTTTTTAAAGGCTTCAATGAGAACTTTACGAAAAACAATAAGTTTGCAAACGTTTAAATGATTTGAGCACCAGAAGTTCTCATTTTTTGTCCCATAACAAATATGTCCACACTTAAACCAAATTTATTTATCCATTCTAATAAGTAATCGCTAGATAGCTTTATTAAAACTAAAGGAACTAACAAAACGATATGTGAAACTTTTAAAAAATCCCTAACTGCAATCCATTTGGTCTTTGATGGTAAGATAACGATACAAAAAAAAAAAAAAAAAAAAAAAAATAAAATAAAATAAAATGTTATTAATTATATGAATGTGCAAACATTCTATTATGTCCGATCATTAAAACACTCTATCTATTAAAATGCACCACATTGTATGTTTCTTTAAAGAATGCTAATAATAATGATATTAACACTTTATCACAATTATTACATTATTTCGCACATTCTACATCTGCAATATAAATAATACAATAAATGTAAACAGTACTGTAATATTGCTTTTTAAAAATTCTTATTAAATATTTTATTGATTTAAAAATAATATTGTCTGAAGATTAAAATAAAAAAAACTAATTATTATTTTATAGTTGTTATTGAAAAAATTAATTGGAATTTATGAAAATTTTCAAATATTCAAATTTGTAAATAATAAAAAAAAAAATGTTTAAAGAAAAAAAAAATATTTTTTCTCAATAAAAATTTACAAATTCAGTGATAGGTTCGTATTCAGTAAAAAAATAACTGACTTTATAAATTTAGTAATGGAATACGCAATTTAATTTTTTTCTGTGCTTCTATAATATTGCATTATAAACGTTCTTGGCACTAAAATTTGAAACATACGCGACAATAAAACGAAATATATATTAGAGTTATAGGGTACTAAAAGACTTCATTAATCTTTTTAAACTCTTTTTTTATTTTAGGGAATAATATATATATAGGGAATAATATATATAGGGAATAATTGCGATTAAAAAAAGTAAATGTGAAAAGACTGACATAATAAATAAAAAAATAAAATAAATAAATAAATAAAAAATGTTGTTTGAAATAAAAAAAAGTACAACAATAATCAAATTTGCTTTTCCTTATTTTATTTTTCCAAATTATTTAATTATTTTTTTTATACTAATCACTTTGGAATTTTACTTTTTAAGTATACTATTGACTTTTAGTTAAAATTACTGTTTTCACTCTGAATGTTTCCGGAAAAAGTGAAACATGGTGTAAATTTCTATTTATAAAATTAACAAAAGTATTACACTAATTGCTTAATAAAAATTTTGGTTGACACGTTCAAGCACGTTATGAATTTACTAACTGAGTCTTGAGAATTCATACAAACAAATTCAGGGTCATTAAATAAAATCAGAATAAATTGGTTTTAGAAAGTATAAAATATTCTAGGTATTAATTTATTCACAAATGTTTTCGTATTGAATTTAACTTATTCCATGAAGAGGAAATTAAATTAAGTTGTTGTAGGAAATAATTAAAGTAATTTAACTTTACATAATTCATGGGGCTTCTTCAGCACGTATATATGTATTGAAAAAATAGATTTAACGAACGCAAAATAAATCAATAAATATTCGTTTTTTATTTATTTGTTTAAAATAAACTACGTTCGTTAAATCTTCTAAAAAGGTGAGCTTAAAACGTGAAGAATTTTTTAAATATTCATGTTTTCTTCCTAATTTTTTAACAATATCAAAAAAAAAAAAAAAAAAAAAAACAACTATTTATTTTTATCTGAATGGAAAAATAATCTTGTTAAAAAAATAATAAAAATACAACATAATTTTTTTTGTATTTTCATCAGTAGTTTCCTTTTTTTCACTTTGGTCGGAATAAAAGATATGAATATCATTTCCAGGAAAAATGTATTAGTTTTATAACTTTCCATAATGCATGAAAATAGTCTGCACTCGTTCAAGCTTGCGTTACGACCTATGATTATTGTTCAAAATTGTCACCTTCAGAACTAGTTCTATAGAAGCGCTAGGGAATTTTTCAAGAACCAGTGATTAAAATCAAATTTTGTTTATTTCTTCATTTTGTTATAAATATATTTATTGTTTTTCAATTTTTTTAAATTTTCGAACATTTTGTAAATACTCAGTTTATTAACTGTAATTTTTTTTTTCTCTCAACTTTTTTCTCTCTTTACTGGGCAGTATAAATTTTGGGTAAACGAACGCACTTATTAAAATCCATTTGTATAAATATAAAGTGACTCGAATGCATGTATAATCAATTGGCGTTACTCATTTCTTGCAGGGGTCGCGAAAGCTGAAACATGCACGTAATAATAAAACCTTCAGCGTTATTTAATTAAAATTTATGATATTTTGAATATGTGATGGTTTAGTGTTGCATATTTTTTGGAGTTTCCTAGTAAAATTTAAAAAATTTTCATCATAGTAAAAATCACGATTTTAAAAAATTTTTCGAAAAATGCTAATTGCAGCCAATTTCATGCTATCAATGCAATATGTGAAATAACGGACCGATCACTCCAATTTCGTCCTTGGGTCACCAAAGTCCTATGTGCCAAATTTCATTGAATTATCTCCTATACTTTGTGCACAAGGTTTACATGGACAGCCAGCCAGGATATATATATATATATATATATATATGAATTGTTCGCTTACCCAAGTGCATCTTAGAAAAGCTTAAGCGCATAAAATGTCACGTTAGTTCATCTAAAAACTTTATTTCGATTAAAACTCTTTTGTGATTTTGTTGATTTATTATGTTTATTTCTTTGTTGTGGTTCTTTTACTGGATTCACTTTTTAAGTGTTTTAAAATTAAATTTTTTTATTATTTGAAAAGAAAATTCAAACAAAATAAATAAAATTACATAATTTCTATATAAATTCTATGTAGCAATTGTGGGTAAAATGAACACTAATTTAACGCAAATACGTTCGTAGTACGTTCTTACGATACAATTGTGTTTCTAACATATCTTTTAAAACAAATATGTAACAGTATGAAAATTTTTTCAAATTATTGTTTTTTTATTTTTGTTTTTTTTTTTTCAAAAAATATTTTCTACTATTTTATTTATTTGAATTTTGTATGTACGTGTGTATTGTATGAATACATTTGAAATAATTTTTATTCAATGACATTGTTTTTGTTTATAGTATTTTTTTATTCATGCGATGAAAAAAGTTGAAAATAATTTTCAACTCTTGTAACAAATATCACAACTCAGGAAAAAATTCAGAACTTATACTAAAATCACTACTTCTAGATCTGGTGTAATTAGAACCACTTGGGATTCTTTAATAACATCCTTATAACTATAACATCCTTATAACTAGTAGAACGGTATTGTGACTCTAAATTTGTTTAAAGAATGGTTTTGAGACTAGTGGTTAAAAACTAACTTTATTACTTCTACATCACTTCTTAAAATAAATTACTGTTTTCCAATTAACTTCCTAGAACTGTTTAAAAAAATAAAATAAAAGAAATCGAAAGAAAACAGACTTAGAAAATTTAAGTTCACTTAAAAAGTGGCCTTAAGGAATTGGTTCATTAAAATGAAAAATAAAATCAAAGCAGACTATTTTATTTGCTTTGTAGAACTAGTTGTAGAACTAATCCATGTTTTCCTGGGAAATGATATTTATATTTTTTATTTTTATCAAAATGCAAGAAAAAAAATGAAAAATTATGTTGAAATTTTATTATTTTTTTAAACACCAAAGATTGTTTTTCGATTAAAATAAAAATAAAAAATTTTTTCTTAATATTAAAATCCAGTCTCTGTTAACAAGATTAGGACAAAAAACTGAATATTTTTAAAAATATTCTTCACGTTTTAACGAACCTAGTTTATTTTAAACAAATAAATAAAAAACGAATATTTATTGATTTATTTTGTGTTTAGTCTAATTTACATTCGTTATATATATTTTTTAATATATATATATACGTTCTGAAGAAGACTCATGTAGCATGCAAAGTTAAATTACTTTAATTAATTATTTCATTGCTTATGTTATCTTTGTATTCAACATGTGAGTGAAGAAAAAGCAAACTCAAAAGATGATTTTCTTTTAGATGTTACTAATTAATTATTTAAAAAATATTCTGAAAATATGTTCGGGGAATCATTAGAATATTCATTCATTTCATTCCATCATGACCCAAATTTAATTCATCACAAACTTTTTACAATAAGAGGCAAATAGGGGGTAATGAGAGAATATTTGCTTATTGTATAACTAATTCATGATTATAAACTACGAAAATTACAAAACAATCAAAATTGCATTGCACAAAAATGTGGAGACATTAAGAAAGGGTCCAATGAAAAATAATTTTTCATAAAACTCCTAAGTGATGGAAATTTTTATTTAATTTATACATTATGTCTAGAATAAGTACATACATGTCTTACGTAACTTTATTGGCAATCAAATTTTTTTTCTACTCTTATGTTGACTTGTTTTATTTGGCATAAATTTGAGATCAAGGATTTTATAGATCAAACAACCAATTAAAAAGCTGTATTGAACTGAAAACTTAATATGTGCAAAGAGTATTAGATGAATGATTATTTAAACTCGGTATTGTTTTTGCCATTACAATTTTTTACAAATATTAAGACTTATGTATAAACAAAAATCACAATAATCCGTCGATCTCGATAATTATCGTATTTTTTTTAATCAGAATGTTCGTACGGACCACTTGCTTGAGAACCATTGGTATATAGCACGTATGGGCGTCTGCGGCCCCAGAAGGAATTTTATGCGGCCGGGTTACTCCTAAGAAATAATCTGTTTAGAATTTATATAAATACCAAAAATTAATACTTATATTTTAAACATTCATTTGGAAAATATTTATATAAAAAAATGTTTAATTGAGCTGTAATTGTTATTAATTTGAATATCATATTCTGTAAACAATACTTCAAGTAGCGACATACACTTTCCAAACTTATAATTTTTTTTTTTCATAACCAGCATAATAACAAAATAAACCAAAAAAAAAAGCTCAAAACTATTTTTCTAACAAATGTACTAGAATTGTGATTTTCAAATGCTAATAATTTAAAAATTTTTAAATATTTTTTTTAAATATCCCATTGCTTCTGAAGTACTTCTCTTAAAATTATATTTATACATTTTTTTTTATAAAAATATAATTTTAGCTTTGATGATAGATAATAAAAATATTTCTCAAATTGTGAAATTTTCATTTTCTTAAAATTTTTTGACCTTTTTTCCTTCTAAAAATACATTTAATTTCGCTCTTTTGGAAGTTTATAAATTTTTATTAACTTCCAAAAAAGTGCAAAATATGCACTTAGTTCTACTTTTGAAGCGGTTTTTTTTGCTGGGATATAAATGATTTGTTAGATGATGAATTTGAATTATCGGATATAATATTTGAAAATTAGATATTGCAAAATTTTCTCACATATTTAGGTAATGGAAATGCAAAATTACACTATGCTCGAAAAGGATCCTTAATATTTTTAATAAGATGAGTAAAACTAGATAAGTAAAACTATGTTGACGTCTGTGAATTAAACGGTGTTAACCATTTTTAGAAGTTAGCGCTGGTTTTTGAGATATTTCATTTTGAAAGGCTAAAAGATGGGTGAGGAAAATTAAGTTTTTTTTGTAAAATAATAAAAATTATTTGTTGAATTAAAAAAAAAACACAACTAAGATTATATTGAAGTATAGAATCATGAATTCTTATTATCAAATATATTTTAAACGCTAAATTAAAAAAAAACTAAAGAAAATGTTAATATAATACGTAATTTAACTATCTAGTGTTACCAATAAGCAGCTTTTCAAATAAAAATATAAATACATTAAAAATCGGGCTGAAATTGATTTAGTTTATGATTAAAAATATTTTGAATCGATTTATTGTTTAATTTACTTAAAAAGTGCCCCTTTTATTTCTAATTATACCCTACACCATCATGGGTGGTTTGTGCTGATGTTTGTAACGCATAAAAAAAGTTATCCAACACCCACCTTGAAGTATACCAATCGACTCAGAGTCACTTTTTAAATCGATCTAACGATGTCCGTCCGTCCGTCAGTCTGGCTGGTTATCCATATTAACCTTGTGCACAAATTACAGGTCGCAACTTTAAAAATAATTCCATGAAATTTGGCACGTGATACTTTTATGATACAACCACGAATCGTATTGAAATTGGTTATGATCAGACCATTATTTCACCTAGCCCCCATACAAATATTCCCCCATAATAGAGTTTATAAACTCAAAAATGCCTTTAAAATAAAAATATTTTAATGAAATTGGGTGCAAAGAAGTCCTGTACAAGTATCAATATTTGTACCACATTTTATGAAGATCGGCCCACAATTGACCATAGCTCCCATATAAACCCCTCTTCCGAAAATCACTTTAACATGCATAAATCCCATACGAATGTTAGTATCAAGTTAATATTCGACACAAATAAATTTTATGTAAGTAGAAATAACATTGGAAAATTTTATGATAATCGGTTCATAATTTACCATAGCTTCCATATAAACCCACTTACAGGAAACGCTATAAAGTGCATAAAATCATCTAGAATTCTTGTGCTCATACACAATGGTGTAGGATATGATACCCAACACGGTCGGTCTTGACCGACTATATCTTTCTCGTTTTCTAGTATTTTTGCTACCTCCGTAATAAATTTTATACACAAATACCGCGAATACGAGAGCTAACTTCGAAAAACGGGTGCCACCATTGCACTTGTATTAGCTATACCAGGCACAGTGTTATTTAAAGAATCTGAAATCGTCAATAAAAACCGGGGAAGAATGTGTTGCTGTCTTTATATTCCACTATGAAAATTATATAAAACAAACATAATTCGGGATTAAGAAATCAAAATCATACAGAACTTATAAATTAAGTACATTACCAGAAGTACCAATAATTTTAATTTAAAGACAAAAAAAGGCATGTGTGTGAAATTTCTATGGATAAACTAAGCAAATAAAATGTGTACTATGTTATAGTTTTTTTTTTTTTTTTTTTTTTTGTATTTTCTGAAATGGGTTTTTTTCCAAAGTAAAATCTTTTGGCCCTCGTTAGATCTGTGAATTTCATACTACTATGTATGCATAGTGCACATTTGTTAAACGTTGTCACTCTTGATGGGTTTTTGTATTGTTCTGTTTTGCTTTTTTAATTATTTGCTTTTTTTGTTGAACTAAAAGTGTCGTATCCTTGGCTGCTGCAGAAACTGTTTTCAACTGATGACAGTGATATTCTTTATTTTTGTAATCTACACAAAGTGTGAAATGATTTCTCTATTTACATCAAACGATATTGTAAACCTGTATTGTATTACTACAAATGAAAGTTTGCGAAAGGAGGATTTACTGCTTTGTATTAATATCAAACGGTAAAAACATCAGCATAAAGTAACTTTTGAACTCATTTAACATAAAAAATAGTTTTATCTTTTAATATAAAATTTAATATAACAATAAAGTAACATATCTTTTATTTTTTTTACAAATTCATGTTGTTTGAAACGAATGATATTTGGAAACTGTTTTAAAATGTTTTTTAACTAAGATGTGCAAACGAAATATTTGGTCAATTTCGACCATGTTGTTTGGAATAATAAAATGTAAAAAGTTTTTAAAATTCGGATAAAAATCATCTTATAACTCTTAAAAAACCATCGAAAGTGAAATACGAATTTTCAAACTTTGCCCACAAGATCCACATTTATTTTAGCACTGATAAAATGCTTTTGCTAAATATTTCACCATTTTCATAGTTATGAACTCGACTTTTATAAAATACTAAGCATTTCAAATTTTGGATTTTTATTTATTTGAGCAAAAATAACTATTATGTTTTATTTTTTTATTTTATTTTTCTTTATAGCGTTAGTTTTTTTTTTTTTTTTTTTTGTTGATATTTTTTGATAAAACGATTCGTTTTGGCGATATTATATCGATATTTTTATTAATAAATATTATTCAATATGATAAAAATCGCAAACAACTTTTATTTCGTCTAGAAAAAAAAAACAAAATACTTATCTCTGAGCGTAAAAATAAAAATCAAAAAATAACTTAATTCTGCTCGAAGGAAAACAAAAATAAAAAATAACTATTATCCTCTGAATTTTGTGATGTAGTACCAAAAGCAAAAAACTGAAAAATTAAACTAACTCCCATAAGACACAAATTTTATATTGGTATACTTACGAAATGAATAACATCTTAATCGCACTTTCTAATAACCTCCAGGTTTATATACAGAAATAAGGAACATCTAAGAAGTGGGAGCGTAGTATTTCGCAAAACTTTATGAGTTACAAAATAGCGCAGGTTACAAAAAAAAAATCCAATGTATATACATATATCACCTAATTAAATAACACAGGTCAACAAAATCGCAAAAAAAAATTATATCGCGAATAATTCTGAGAAAAGTTAAATGAAATTTTTGCATTTCACGCAGGATCGTAATAACAGCATTTTGGCCAAATATCATAATCCATTCTGTATTCCTTACATCAACTTATTATTTTGATTGTGCGTCGGATATTGTGTATCGTAAAGTTATCTAGAAAAGCGAAAAGTAAAATTTGACTATAACATTCAATTCAAAAAACATTTTCATTAAAAAATTTTTAAAAATATGTCAACTCAAAAACTAAAAATACGTCTTCTGAAAAAATAGATTTTTTGAGTTATGATGTTATTGCAGCAAATGAGCGATATGACCACGTATATTTAATTTCATATTTCTTCCTTCAATATTATAAAAAATTAGAAGAACAAAAAAGTACCACAAATTACCTTCTTTTGAATTCTCACTCACTTAGGACTACATAAACTTAAGTTCATGTTTCTACTTTTAATATAACAGAAGAAAATTCATTATTGAGTTTGAATAAAACGTAATTTCCCGATTTTACCCCCTTTTTGGTACTTTTTTCCAATGGATGCAATAAAAATCGTATTCCAATGAATTTCTAAATTGCAGTGGAATCAAATATTAAAATATGCATATGAATTTGTCAATAAATAAAAAAATGTTTTATGAAAAAAGTACAAAATACGGTTTCAAAAGAGTAACAGATTTTCATGTGCCATTTTTCGATAAGTTACAAATGCGATATACGAGTAAATTTTATTTGTATGTTTACTGGTTTAGAAGATACGTATGGTGCTAAAAAAAAGTACCAAAATACCCGTTTTTCTCCTAAAAGGCCAGATTTTCAAAAACCAACCAGGCACCTCTCCGCTTATTTTTGAAATGAATAATTATAGGTCTTAAATTTTTTTGTATCTATATAAGTTTAAGAGATATAAGGTTACCGATTAACCCCGTAAACATTCGAATTTAAAAAATCCCGTCTTGGTGGATCTATTTGGTGGGAGACCAACCAACTGTCCAAATTTCATCTCTCTAGCGTCAGGCGTTTGGACTGTGGGATGACGAGTCAGTCAATCAGTCGCGTTACTCTTTTATATATGCATATATAGAATAACATAAAATAAAAATTTTTGCTTAAAATAGTTCAAATTCAGAAAGGTCTAAAGTTAGCATAATTGGTTAATTGAAATTGCTTACTTCTTTGAAATCGCTTTCAGATACGCAATCATTTAAACAATATTTTTTGTAGGTTTAATGCATATTAAAAAGAATAAAACTAAGTGATTTTTGCTTTAATAAATTTAAAATTATGTAAAATGTAAATATTACATTGAATGATTCTACGTGAGTGAAGTAGAAGAGTTAAATGTTTTGTAAATAGTAAAACAAATTTATTTACAATATTCAATGTAACCCAAAAATTCAACAAAATTTAGTATAGAAGAGGGAGAATTCGCTATAGGGGCATATACGCCTTTGCCAATTATCTGCATTGCTAATTGAATTTTTATTTATTTTCTTTACATAAAATGCAATTAAACATATTAATTTTTCTGTTTTTTTTTTTTTTTTCAATTGTTGCATTAAAATAAAATAAAAAAACAATATATATATATAGCAAAGCGATTCTGGTCCCATCACTTGACGAATTTACCCCATGGATTTGTTTTTGTTCATTTCCGAAATTCATAGACGATAGGACAAATGACAACTAAATAACTTTTATAAAAGCACGCTAAATAACTAAAAAATTCTTGTTTGCTAATAGCAAATGAGACCATTGTACACCATAGGATGGATGTTTTTTCTACTACTCCAAGTATACAAATATACAAGTAAATATATCATTCGATTCAAAATCACATTTTTTTTTATTTTACTAAGACCCTAAAATTTTTCTGTCGGAATAATACTTTAAAGCTCATAAATTAAGAACTGCTGCTGAGACGTACTTAGCTGTATAGCTCAACCAGTAACTAGTTCAGATAAATTGGCGTGTGTTTGAATGCAGAGGCCATATATTCAGTGATTGCATATGTTTTCTTCAACAAAAATATTTTTATCTATTAAAAATGATGTCATGGCGGAAAATTTGTTTTTTTTGTATAAATATAAGAAATTAGTTATTTTATTAAAATTAAATTCATAAATTTGTTATATTGTATAATTTGAGAATATATTGAATGTAGATTATAGATTTTCGGTACTTTCCATTCTATTATGTTTCTATTACAATGGTAATTTTTGTAGATTTTCACTAGTAAAAGATAATAGATGTTCACTACTTTCCATTTTATTCTGTGATTAAAATGGTAATTTTAATAGTTTTTTTAATAATAATAATTAACTTAATAATTCGTAAGAATCATTAAGCATCTACACACAAAGCTTCACTAAAAAATTGGATCAGAACATGTCAAATTTTTATCTCGTGTGGAGTTGGCAGATCTCACATCGAGCGCGTCCCCAGGTGGTGGATAGGAGGAGATTAGTCATTATTAAGGTTTGACATAATATATTGTCAGACGTAAGTAATGACACGTGCTCAGGACGTGTCTAGTCACTACCCGCGGACCAAAACTGTCTTGTAAGATAAAGTGGCTGGTAGCTGTGCCGAGAATCTGAATGGCTAGTTAGTGGTTAAAGAAGATTAGTCGCTAACAACTCCCCTCCGACGCCAGGGCATGGGTCGGTAGTAAATGTTATTATCCTAGTCCATATACGCCATCAATGCATGGATGGTCCAACCCATTACGAGCACACCATTGGGATCAAAATACAATGGAAAAGGAAAATAAACAACTAAGAAACTATGAAAAAGACGGAAAACAAACAGCAGGAGGTGGCAAACCCATCAAATGCTCAAAACGGGCTTTCAATTCTGGAAGTAGAAGCTCTTCAAAAGCTGCACTGGCCCGCGCCGGCACAAGACCGGCGAAACCCCCTCTGCTTCGGGGACTCCATACCCGAAACCAACTCGGGCTGCAGCAATCCCATTGTCAAAGGAGTTGCGAATAAGTTTTCGGGCTCCCAAGCGTTACCTCTCCCCGCCAGTGAAAGAAACCAGCTTTCGGTTTCTAGAACTGTGCCTCTTGTCCGAAAGAGCAATAACTCTTCCCAAAGGCACATTGCTCCCAGTTTTATCTCCACTCCTCTGGAATATCATCGTTAATTCATTGCTCATGGAACTTGATTCACAGAAGTTTAAAACTGTAGCTTATGCGAACGATGTTGAGGTGGCTGTATCTTTAAAATATCTGGATACTATGTCTAACCTCTTGCTAACTGCTATGGGACTAATTAGTACATGGAGTGCAATTAGTGGCCTTAGCGTAAATCCGGGAAAAACGGCACTTGTCCTCTTTTCTATAAGATACGATATTTCATCTTTCCCACTACCACGCATAAACGGTGTTGAATTAAGTTAGTGCTAAGTACCTAAGGATTATACTGGACTCCAAACTATTCTGGCTGCAAAATATACAGGCAAGAGCCTCAAAGGCAGGTATTGCCCTATATATGTGTAGGAATCCTGGGAAATAAACCCAGGAATACTAATGGCTCTTCGACACGGTGATCAAGCTTTCGATGGATTTGTACGAAGGTGGATCTTATGGCCAAACAGGTCGCATTATGATAGTGACAAGGCTCGGGACTAGAAGTGCATGGAATGATATCGGATTCGGTCATACGACCATTCTGGGATTCCCTAATAGCATTCCTGGCAATATCGCTTATTGTATCCCCATACCCTTTCTTGACAGAGACTTCCTAGTATTAATATCAACTACTGATGGGACCAAATTAGCTGAAAGGTTTGGGGGGGGGGGTATATATATTCCCGATTACATCCCCGGATATCCAAACCTGTACAGACAGTCAGGCCGCGATCAATTCGCTCTCGGGTGTTTTTTCAGCATAAAGATTGGTACATAAATGCCGGACATCTCTGAATAAGATGGCGAGACATTCAAACCTGGAGCTGGTCTGGATTAGGGTAATTTTGCTGCGGATGTACTAATCAGAGATGGATCCCTTCTTCGAAGTGAAGATACAGACCAACTGGTTGGAGTACCGCTTTCGGCCTGCAGATCAATAATTCTGCGGATCTTATCGAGGATTGCATGTTCAACCTCGATACAAGTATGGTCCCATTATGATGAACGTCGATCTATCTTCATCATGGGACTATCGAGACATCGGTTGAGAACTCTGGTAGCCATGGTCACAGGGCAATCGGTTGCTTTTGCGCATGCTAGGAGATTAGCATGCGACTTTTGTAGAAGTTGTTAGGATAAGGAAAAGGAGGAAACGATGGAGCATCTTTTATGCCACGATCCCACTCTCGCCGGGATTAGGACTTCCAATTTTGGAAGTCTGTTTATGCATGTGTTGTCAGATCTCTCTGATATTGATGTAAGATGGAACAGTTCTTTCATACATGCGTGGGGTTGGTTCGTTTCGAACGTTAGTATGGACATGTGAGTTAGCAGCACATGATCCCTCAGGGTTTCACAACGAGACCAAATTGGACCCAAGTGGGCTGTCTCTTATTGACTAGACAGCTACTCTAAGAACCAAACCTTACTTATCCTATACCAAAATTTTCGGATGAAAAATAGCTTAACTTAACCAAGAAATGCACCCCATAAGGTCTTTAGTATTATTTCCTAGTAATTCATATGTCATCATTTTTTTTTTTTTTTTTTATTAAAAACTATACAAATCTAAAATTTCCTTAATTATGGTTAGAACATAAATTAAAAAAAATTCCAGTCAAAATCTGAATTAAAACTGATGATAAAAACATACTAAAATCTATGATTAAAATTTACAACAACTATCTAAATTAAAATAACAATGTAAAATTAAAGATGTTTCCTAAAGTACACAGAAAAAAATTTGTGCATAAATATAAGAATTTACTTTCATTGATTTTTGTTCATAATATTTAAGAATAATGTCTTAAATACTAACACCTTTTTATATTTTTTTAAATGAATCAAAAGACTTAAAATAAATTGTTTAAGTTTTCGTTTATATTTTCAATTTGTAAAAAATGTTTGAAATTTTCTTCGGAAAATTTTAAGTTGTTAATGATATTTAGCAACATTTTGAGAATAGAAGAGAAGCGCTTTTTATAAAAAAGAAGTGCTGCAGAATGGGAGCGATATTATGTAATTTTCTGAATATTATTTTTTTTACAGATTTTCCTTAGAATTTTGCCATTTTAAGGCGTTTGTTTTTATTATTTCCATGTATAACCATTTTCATTTACCATTTGTAATTAAATGTAATAAAACTAAGCCAAAAAGATTTAATAAAATTTTTACAAAATTATTAAAATTTTCTTTATGAAGAATTCAATAATATCTATGAACAAAATTTTATTTTTTATGAAAAAAGTTTGGGAAAGTCATATTCGATTCAAAATATTTATGAAAAAATTTTCAAATATATGCTTTTTTTTCTCTGTGTGTATTCTACTTGATGAGTTCACAATATTTTCATGAAACATCATCAATCCACATGTAGATGTTCGAAGAGGCCTCTACGTCATCAAACTCAAAATTGCAATAGATTTTTTGTGTTGTAGTTAGTGAGTGATCTTTTATTACTTGTAAATATTTTTGTTCTTCTTTCATTTATTATAAAAAAATTACAAATTCACCAAATAGTGATAAAATATAAATAAAAATAACGATTATATTTAATCAATAGAATTTGTAAAGATATATATCGGTCTGGGTTTTAGGAAACTTTGCCTGCGCTAAAAAAATGGAATAGGGACGATAAAGAGGCAATGGCCCCAACAATATCCGGGGTGTCCTTTATTGAAATTTAATTTTCGTTAGTATGTAGGCAATTATTTTCATTTTAAAATAGTCCTTCCAAAATCAAGACAAGGGAGTCTATAAAAATACTATGAGTTGCTACAAACAGGTATGTGAATTTGTGATATGTCAATAATAAGACCTAAAAGACTGAAAACTAGCAGTATAAAGGCTCTCAAACGTCGATTTTCATATTCCTCAGATATAGTGGATTGGATTTAAAAAATGTCCATATACCCACAACACCCTAAGTCTTCTGACTCGATACACCTTCATTTAATTTTCTTCTTTTATCCACCCAAATAAGGCGAATTTCTGTAGAGAGAATTAAGTTCAAAAAAACAAAAATTTTGAATATCATCCTTTAGTAGTAAATGCTTTTTATTTTTATACTAGTATATAAACCTGCCAGAAATAATATTATAATAATAAAAATATGGATAAACAAATCCGAAAATTCTTAAAAAAAAAATCTCTCCCTATTCGAAGTTAAAAGATTTGAAGCCGTTAGAATTTGATGGAATAATAACGCTTAACGTACGAAATTACTTTTTAAAACAAAATACAAAAAAGTCGGCGTAAATGCGTAAATTCAAAGTCAGCTTCAGATAAGATTTGGAGAACAAACAACGAGTATGGCAAATTTAAACTTCTTAAAACCAAAACCGACTTTAAAAAATATTGCATAAAAAATAAATGCGCGTATCTCCGCTACCTGACAAAAATTTCTGGCTCCGCTGGAATTTATTATATAAGTTAGCCGAATTTTAAATTCCTACGTCATCTGAGAGCTTCAGAAAGCTCTGAAAAGAGAAAGCGTTCTTAGGAAAATAATTAAATATATAATGGCCCATTATCAAAAATTTTTTAATCTGGCTGAAACTGAATTTAGTCTTAATAGGTTTTGTATTAATACTTTTTAAAACAAATGGGTTACAGATCTGATCTCATAAGACTTGAAACTAATAGAGTACAAAATTTTAGCACCATGAGATTAATTTTCTAAACATGGTAGTTGGTCAAAATTCAAAAACTCAGAAAAAGGGTCAAAAATTACTTAACTTTTTCCCTTTCTTCTATACCTTTTGTTCGGGCGTTTGTAATTTTTAATCTCATGCGATCTTATATAAACCAATCGGACCTTGTGGATAAATTCTACATCTTCTCTGTGTTGTGCAAACTTTCAACAGTTACATAAAGGGTAGTCAAATTTTTAAATTTTGTAACTTTTTTTTTTGCAAATTTTGAAAAGGGATTGATACTTGGTGTAATTATGTATATTTTGCGGTATATTTCGTTGATGTGCCTGAAATATTCAACTCAGTAGTTCTCAAAGTTCGGACAACAACTGCGAAAATCTTTAAAAAAAAGTCGGTTTTTCGCGAGGCCCATACGTAGTTTCATATAGAATAACATAGAACTTAGTTTTTTGTTATTTTTCTCAATAAAATCATTAAAAATAAATTTAATAAAAAAATGTATGGACTTTTTGAAAATTACACAAAAAATGCACTTTCTGTTTTTGTATTTTTATATAGAAAATTGCAAATTGTACACATCTTGCATACATCAATATAGGAATGGCGATAAATATAATTGATCGGGACCATAAATTTAAGACAAATATCACTGAAAGTTGAAAACGAGACACTTGTCAAAATAGGTTTTGCTAAAGCACATCGCATTGACAACACGGAATTGACAAGAATTGGCATAAATAGTCGAAGTTTGTAATGTTTAACGGAAATGTAGAGGCGCATCAAAAAGAATTTTTGACAAAATTTTTATGGACAAAAAAAAAATCTCTTGGTTGAACCCAAGTGATCACAAAATTAAATAATATTTTGTTGTAATAAACTTTTATAAACCATAATTTCGTTTAATATATAGAGAAATAACTTCGAAAATTTAAAAAATAGCGATTTTTTGTAGAATGAACATTTTTTAAATTTTATTAGGAAACCCTAAAATATGCTACACTAGTGCCATCTAGCAATGAAAGTATCATAAATTCTATTTGATTTAGTTGTACATATATATATATATCATAAGTGTCATATGTATCACATTAAATTAAAACTATTTTCTTATGAATATGTAGTCGTGTTGAAATATCAGATTAAAAGATTTTTATGGACTTTAAAAATAAATACTAAGATATAATCTCAAATATTCAGGATATTTAAATTTCATCATCATTATACTGAACAAAGTAAGTTACAGGTTTTAATAAAAGCATTAAAAATATAGAAACTAAAAAGAATTCTTAAAACTTTATTTTTTTCTTAATCTTATAAAACACAAATTCTTTAAAGAATTAAAAAAAAATCGTCTGAAGTTTTATAGCCAGTTTAGTAATGTATTCTATTTCTTCTTTATAAAATTTTCAATATTAGTTGTATGTTCATTATTTTAAATACTCTTTAACCAATGTTTTATGTTCAAAAAATATATTTTTTAGATAAATTTAATCTAAAATCATTAAATTTTGAGTATAAACCTTCAATCTTTTGAAACTAACAATTTTTAAAATGGCGATAAATCGGCAAATTCTTCAAGTGTCACGAAAAATATTTTGTCAATATTTTGTTATTATAATATACAACCTATATACATATATGTAAATTTTTTAATAAATATTATTAATCCATTACTTTCCGTTTAAAATTAGGATGGGTACTTATGAACGAAAAGGTTATCGTCTAAACCTTAAGCAATTTCACAACTAGGTATAATATTTTCAAATAGGATGTGTATGTTTAGACTGTTTAGACTGCCAGAAAGTTTTAATATAAAAACAAATTTATTTATATTTATTTATGTAATTATTAAAAATTATAAAATAAATAAACATATATAGATATTTATCACTATTGCAAACATAACACATATTTTATTACAACAAAAGTGCTTTTAGTTTATGAAAATATCACACAAGAATTTGAACTTTTTGGTTCTCGGTAATGGCAACTACTTATTAAAGTAGTTTCTTGGTAATGACGCGTCATTATTATTGCCTACTCAATGGTATAACAGCACAGTAGTACTACAATCACGTGAATCAGTTGACTAGAGCGCTGGATTAACACGCTGAAGACTGTTGGTTCAACCCCATTCTAATGCTGTTGGTTTCTTTTAACAAAATGTCTAAAAAGATATTTTATGCTAAAAAAGTTTTTGTCACTTAGAAAATTAATTGCGAGATGATGTCCTGAGTAAGAAGTTAATCATTATAAACGAATGGTTAATTTGTGCACAAGTTCAAATCTCACTGATGGTAGTTTTTTTATTTTTATTTTCGTTTAGGTACATAATTTGAGTACCTCTAGAGTCTAAAAATAACTATATGAACTTGTTTACAACTCGAACAAAAATAACTAGTTATTCAGGCAAAAAATATTTAGTTAATTTTTGTTTTCTATTATACCTGCTAGCTTACCAGGAAACCAAAGTTGTTGATGGGTTATTACAATATTGAATACACCAACATCAATACTTTTCAAATTAACCATGCCTATCAAAATCAAACAATATTTTTTTTATTATTAAAGTAAAAAAAATAAAAACAAGAATGCCATTAAGAGTGCTGCCAGTATATGTATTTGGAAAAATGCTAAATCTTCGAAAGTATGCTAAATTGTTCTACAGCAGCAAATAAAAAATTGTTTGTAAAGAGAATTCAATTGACCTAGTATTTTGGAAAAATTGAGTTTAAATGACAACTTATAAACAATATTTCTTCAGAATTGTTTGTAGTATTGGGAATTAAATGAAAATAGTGCTAATATTTTAAAAGTAACATCTAATACCGTTACATATACTACGGTATTCTTTAAAAAAATCAAAATTTTATTGAATTATAAAATACTGTTAAACGTATGAAAAAATATTTAGCATAGTTTTAGTAAATTTTAATCCATTTTAACCATTTCAAATGTTAAATTTAGCACTGAAAGTTCTGAAATGGTAACACTGTCCGTATACAAATATACTGAAGTATTCATCAGTGTCGCCTGGAGGTGAGAAAAAAAGAGGCTAAATTGATCCCTAAAAAAGGCTAAGTTTCACCAAATATAAGACCTAAAAATAGTTTTTTTTTATTTTAGAAACTTTATTTTTATTGTTCTTATTAATTTTTGATATTTGTTCTTAAATCCTGTAATTAATTGTCTAATTTTGTAAAATACTTCAACTCACTTTGAAGAAATTTTCATATAAATTGTTTTTGTTTTTAAAAAAATTGTATGGAAAATTTTTCAAAGTGAGGTGAAGCGATTTACAAAATAAATGGGTAATTTTTAAATTAAACATAGAAATGCTGCAATCAAAACGATCCAATAAAAAATCAACTAAAACTTCCCATAAAATTTTGGGTTATATTTCATATATAAAACGACCCACTGCTTTGAAGTGATTTTTTTTTTTTTTTGTAATTTTTGATCTATAATTCCTTTTTTATTAATAATTCATTTTTTTATTATTTCAAATTTTATGAGATTTTCGCTTTTGTAATTTTTTTAATAGTGTTAATGAAGTATAATATAATAATCGTTAAAGTAACTAGAGAATGAAGCATCGAAGGCAAAAATTTCGAATAAATGTATTGAAATGCTTAAAAAAATGATTATTTAAAAATAAAATAAGTAATATCAAATAAGAAATTAGTTTCTTCGTGGTTGAAATTTTAATATTTGAGCAATTTAAAAATCAAAAAGGCTAACAAATTTAGAGGCTGAAACGAAAATTTTGAGGCTAAAAGCAAAATAAAAAGGCTAGATCTAGCTTTAAAAGGGCTAAACTGGCAACACTGGTATTCATTAAAAAGTATACAAAAACAATGATATGTTATTACCATGACCAGATTAAATATACACGTAAAAATTAAAGTATACCTTGAAAAAGCCTGAAAATGGGATTTTTTGGAACAAATTCGATTTAAATAGATAGCGAATTTATATCTATAAATTTTAATTTATATTTTAAATTTTAAATAGATAGCGAATTTATATCTATAAATTTTTATATTAATAGTAAGAAGTCAAAGTCAAAATATCATATTTTTTTTGAAATTTTGTCTTTTCTCCAAAGTTGAAAATTTATTAGCTGAGGATTATATATTGAAAATTCTCTAAAAAATTAACAATTCTATTATCTAAAGCTAACATTTAGGTTATCATTTTGCTATATTAATGTGGGATTTTTATATTATTAAATCCCTGCGATTTAAGCTTGATGGCTTTAATCAATTTAAACACAATTTATTTTGATTAATAAATTATAGTGTACACAGTTTATTTCAAATTATCAAACTTAAATTAAAATATTAACTTCACTTTATTTTAGTTTTACAATTTATTAGAGTTTGGCTACTGCTGGTTTTAACTCAATTACCACTTTTAACTTCAACTTTAACTTTTCAACTTCAACTTTTGCGGCAACTACTTTCAACTGCAATTTACTTCAACTTTATAAAACTCTTCTGCAACTAACTGCAATTTACTTCAACTTTATAAAACTCTTCTGCAACTGTCCGACAACTGACTAAATATTCTTTTTTATTCCTATTTATATCCTATCCAATATTACTCCCTATTTCCCTAAAGCTCCAGAAACTTCTTAGCGAGCGAAACCTGTATTTGTCCCTTTCCTGTGCATGGTAAGTCCGTTTATAAAATTAAAGAACGTCGTTTAGAATATTCGTTCTACGTTATAAGATGTCTCGTCCATATTTTGTCTGTTGCGTACGTGACTCGTCATTAGCTCCGTCGAGAATGTTCTGTCCGTTAACTATCTTAACCCTTTTCTTACCAACGTCTGCCAGATCTGGTGACGCGACCAAGCTCCAATCCCACATTAACTTTTATGTTTTCTGCGTAGTTGACTTGATGAGCATTCGTAAGTAAATGAAGTGATCAAATGATGTAATGAAGAAACTTCATTACATTATATTGAAGTTTCTTCCATTTTTCTAGACTAATCTATTAAGTGAATGTGTTTTAGATAATTTTTGCTATTTGCAAAAGTTACACATAAAACTATTTGAAATAATTGACTTTTGAAGCTGTTTAAATAATTTTGAAGTTTAAAGAAATGTGTGTAAGTCAATGCTTTTAAAATGAAAAATGCATACGAATTTTTTCTGAAATTATCACAATCTACTCTACACATTCCAGGCTTTAGAACATTTTATTGAATGATTCATTTAAAAATTTTAATTATAATTTACTTAAAATGCTGCTAGACCATTTGGTGACTGCCTACCATTGTGTACAAATGTCCAAATTTTATCATTCATTTTAATCGAGTATGGATCTTCCCTATTTAAAAATTTTGTAAATCCCTCCGGAAGATAAAACCATTTATTATTAATCAAACATGCTATAGCTTTTGATCCATATTGCGTTTCTTTCTAATCAAAATTTAAATTTTTGTATAGTTGATATAGAGGAATGTCGTCCATTTTTTGTATATCCTGGCTTAATGCACTGACCCAACTTAACAATTTGTTCGTGCTTCTGAAAAAATAAAACTAAACATTAAAAAAAAAAAATAAATATTTTAAATTATCCAAAACCAATAACTTACCATTTTGTTAAGTATACTTTTGAAGTAACCTTTAGAGCAATGATAAAAAAATAATTCTGATATGTCTTTTTATAATAATTAAAGAAATACTCCCTCATCTCAAAAATGTTTTATACAAATTGAGTGTTTTTCATATGTAAGTATATAATTCTAATTTATTCCCATTTTGAAATCATATTAATATGAATTTCACAATTCTCCCTCTTAATGTCCCAATATGATATCAACAACAAATTATCCATGACCACACCTAACAAAATCAAACATATTTTTTCATTAAAGTCAAGAACTTTATACAAGGTTATTTTATGCATATGAAATAAAAAAACAATTCTCAACTTCATTAAAAAAAGACTTCCAATTTCCATCTTCATACATAACCATATTAAAATATAAAAAAATTACAAAAACTTACTAAAAGTCAAGATAAATTGGTTTAGAATTTCATACAAAATACAAATATATCGCTCTCAGCTAGCATTTAGTTTAAAATACATAATAATTATGCAAAAATAAAAAGAGCAAACATGCATCTTATTACAATATATTAAAGAAAAAAATTCTCTTCTATGTTTATATGGGAATGCAACGGATGGGGAAATACGCGCACAAAAAGTGGGCCGGAATATACACACATTATAATTATTTTATACAATTATAAATTATAAAAGACCCTCTTATGGAAAAAATATATTGGAAATAAAAATTAAAAAAAAAAAAACCAACCAAAATTTCACATTTTCTCAAATTTCAATTAGTCTTTCTGCTTCGGCTGGGAAGTAAGCGCAGAAAAATCTGTCCCAGAACATACACAAATGCAGTACTGATTTTTATTATGAATAAAAAATTTATATAGTTTTTTTTTCGCAAAATGTTAAATTAAATAGTTATAGCGCTTTTTTTGGGACAAAAATCAAAGTCGACTGTCCGGTTTACGACCGACCGACCCAATTTTTGAACACATATTATTTTTTAGCCACATTTACCAAAAGCTGTCGGTTGAGGAAGCAAAATCAAAATTTTGTAAATCCCATACACTTCAAGGGTGGTCTAATATATATGTCAATAAATAGAAAAACAGTTTTATTAAAATAGTACCAAAAATAGGTAAAAATTTTACCCCTTAAACAATCGAATTTCCAAAAAGTATTAAATTTGTTGTTGTCATTTTTCCATAAATTACGAATATGATGTATATTTTGTTTCTATGTGTATAGATTTAAAATATACATAAGGTGTCAACAAAGTACCAAAATAAAGTTTTTTACCCGTTTTCTTCCTAAGAGGGATGAATCTGATTTGTTTTTTTTTTCTTTTTTTTAATAACGATATTTTTTTATTAAATTTGTTTGTATCTATATTAATTTAGAAGATATCAGGTAATTGATTTTACCCTTTTTTACCCTGTTTTACCCCTTAACCATCGATTGTCCAAACATCCCACCTTAGTGGATCTATATGGCAGGAGACCAAACTACAGTCCAAATGTAATTTTTTCAACTTTACCTAGTTGGTCTGTTCGATGATGAATCAGTCAGCAACTTTACTCTTTTATATGAATACATAGTATAGATTTGGTCCATGTAAAATAAAGTAAAAACTGTACTTTATTTTGAAGATATCTCAATAAAATTTGGCACGAGTAATTATTTTGACATAAATACGAAGGCAGAAATTGGTTGTGATTGATGCATTATATCACCTGGTCCTCGTACAAATGCCTCCACGAAATAAGGTTTTAAGCTTACAAACGTCTTAAATATGATAACTATTTGAATGAAAATTCACACAAATAAGTTATATAAGCGTTAACATGAAAATTGGTCCACTTCGGATATCACTTTAAAGCCCACAAATTTCATATAAATGTTAATATATAAACAAATTTTACAAAAATAAGTTTTTACAAATGGAAAGTACATTACCAAATTAAATGAAGATCGGTCCATTCTTGATCCTAGCTCCCATATAGGGCTCACTACCTAAAATCGCTCAGACATAACTAAACATCATGAGATTTTTGTTATCAATATAATATTTTACAGAAATAACTTTAATATAGGTATAAAATACGGCACTGTTTTATAATGTACATGATCAAGATAAGGCAACAAATTTTAATTAATATAGATATAGAAATGAAAAATTTCTAGGTAAAATCTGACAAAACTATATCTCTAATAAGATTTTATTTATTATTTTATTATATTCTATTAAATTAGGTCTCATTGTAAACCTTAAAGATCTATATTTCAAATACCTTTTAGATTTTGAAATTTCTTTGTTAGTTCAAATTATATGATGTTTTCAACGAAAGATAACTTAAAACATAATTAAATTCTATATCAGGTTTTATTGCGAGTTTGTCAGAGTTTTTTTGTTTTTACATCGTATCAGGGTAGCGGATAGATGCAGGAAAATTTTATATACTTAGATAAAATAATATCTAGTTAAACATCTCTTGGTAATATCTCCCGCATCAAGCCGTCACTTTTAATTCTATTCTATTTAATTCTATTCCACTGAAGTTGGAAAAATGATCTAAATATAATGCCTTTTAAAAAGTGCGACCGCTTAAAAAATAATAGGCCTATGAGCTTATTCTAAAGTAGTAGGGCCATTTAGAAGCTCACTTCTTTATAAAATACCTTCATTACTGTGTGTATTAAAGATGTGCTCTTTAATACACACAGTTTTTCTGGGTTTTTCACCCAGGAACTGGGGGCAGCTACGGGCAGGCAAGTTTTATTAAATTACTTAAAGTATTATCTAGCTAATCGTCTTCTTATAATATCTCCCGTATCAAACTATAACTTGTTTAGTTCTATTCCAACAAAGTTAAAAAATTATATAAATGTAGTGTTTTTTATATACATTATATCTCGAAAACAGTATTTTTAAAATTCTTAAAAAATATATAATATAAAAAATATAATATAATATATAATATATACAATATAATATACTATAATATAATATAATATAATATAATATAATATAATATAATATAATATAAAATAATATAATATAATATAATATAATATAATATAATATAATATAATATAATATAATATAATATAATATAATATAATATAATATAATATAATATAATATAATATAATATAATATAATATAATATAATATAATATAATATAATGTAATATAATATAATATAATATAATATAATATAATATAATATAATATAATATAATATAATATAATATAATATAATATAATATAATATAATATAATATAATTTAATATAATATAATATAATATAATATAATATAATATAATATAATATAATATAATATAATATAATATAATATAATATAATATAATATAATATATAATATAAGGTGAAAACTTATTTAGTTTAGAAGTTATGTATGGTAAAAAGCAAATTTTTTCCATGTAAAATTTAAAATACAGGTAACCCTTGATTTACGCGGTTCATTAGAACACTAATTAAATGAAAAATGTTAAACTAAAAAACATAAAATTATTTATTTTTTACTTAATATATTTCTTATATTATATGATGCGTTAATCGCGGGTTGACTATTGGTACAAATTTGAATATCCACTCCAAATACCCTATAGTAAATTTAACAGCATCCGGATTCACATTATTGAAGGCTTCTTCTATATCAAGAAAGACCACCAATGCATATTCCTTGTGCTCGAGAGCATTTTTTATATACCCTACAAGCGAATGCAACGTCATCTCAATTGACTTTCCTTTCATGTAGGCATGTTGGGACGCTGACAAAAGATTAGGGTTGATTGTTTTGCGATGGTCCAGGTCATTCAGACTTTCCAAAGTTTTCAAAAGGAAGGACGAGAGACTAATGGGTCTGAAGTCCTTCGGGGGGATGGACCACTTTACATGTAGTCCATGAATCGGGGATATAAGTATGATAATATCAGCTTGTACTGTAAGTCTGCAGGTATGATACCATCTGGGCATGGGGATTTAAAAGGGGCAAAGCTGTTCAAAGCCCATCTTAGTTCATCTTCAGTTATTTGAATCTGAACGTCACTTAGGTCTGAAACAATCGCAGGGATCTCCGTTATAGTGAGGCAGCCAGGAAAATGCGCATGCATTAAGACATCTAAGGTCTCATGGGCGTTCTTTGTACAGCTGCCGCAAGGTTTCTGAATATAATTTGGGAGAGCATTTTACGTAAGCGACTAGACTGGCAATGGCCTTCCACGTCGCTACAGAAGACCTTCCAAGATTTGTGTTAATCGTTTCTGATCAGATTTTTAAACATGCTTACTGATGATTTGTAAGCTGACCAATTTCCCAGTATCTTATCCTCATTAAATAAACGGCGGTACTCTTTGCGAGTGTCATCTATTTCGGAGTTTCACCAGTATGGTTTACTCCTTCCTTTTTAAACCTTAGGTCTACATGCTGCAGAAGTCGCTCTGTCAAATACATTCGTTAGCAATTCTGCAGAGGACTAAGTGTCCCGCCGATCATAAATCGCCGGGGGTTTCGGGAGGATTTGAAACAGAATGTTATATTTTTTTGTCCAGTTCGGAGAATGAGCAATCATTTGAGAACCTCTATTCTATATTCGAATGCCTAGTATCTACTAGCGTAATATCGAGAACCTTCCTTCTATTAGAAAATACAAAGGCTTGTTCCTTACCGTTTTTTAAAACATCTAAACCCTTTGCATTGATACCCGAGTTTCCCCAAATAATATGGTGGGCGTTGGCGTCAGCTCCTCTCACGAACGGTATGTTCCTGTCTTGCCGCTTTGGTTATTGCGGAAACTTTGGCATTTGATGGTGTTTCGCTGCTATCATAGGCCATATAGCGGGAGACAATATAAATGGTGCTATGAGTTGTCTCCCAGACCGCTACAACCGCGTCTTCATCACTAAAATCAGACAAAATGAAAATACTGAGTCTTATGCTTGCTAGTATGCACGATAGTGTCCTACCTGATACTATCGTGCATATAGTTATTCGCAAGAAGTCCGCAAACACTTTCACTTGCGATCCAGGGTTTTGGGACAAGTGAAAGCTCCTCGCCTTTTTCACCCAACCGAAGCACCAACGAAGCCAAAGCCGCTTTAAAGTGGTGAAGATTAACTTGCGTTATCCTTACCATTGTAATTTATGGGGTTAATTGTTACGTTGACGTCATTGTGGTCTCTTTACATGACATTTCTTCCGGAGTTATCTTCCTGAACTGGTCTGTCTTAGTCGTCTTAAAGATAGACCTGTAGTAGTATATCTTTCCACTTTTCTGTCGAAGAGACGGCAGGGACTCATTATTTATAACGATAACTATACTCCTGGATGCTCCTACTAATTCGGATAATCTGGTTACCCTCTAATCGTTTGTTGGGATCTCAGAATCTCCTCTGGTACGCGGGTCATGGCTCTAGGCCGAATCTTGTTAAAAGAGACTCGGTCTAGTCTAACGCCTTACCATAGATCTTCCAAAAGAGCGACCGCTTGAAAAGGCTACAATACCATCCAGCATCAACGCATTGAGGGGGGGGAGGGTCCGAGGGAGATAGCGTAGCCAAAATCGCTCCCGTCGATGACTGCTCGTATGACATGACCTTTAGCCACTTCACTAAATGATTTGTTTTCCTTCAAGTTACATTGGTAATTAAAATAGTCATATACTACGCTTACACACACCTCGTTTTCGCAATTAAAAATAATGAGAAATGAAAATTTGCCATATAAACGGTGAGCTAATATTTTATTTACAACTTAGTAACTCACGAAAACTAATCGTGATTAGTGAAATAAAGCGTACGGCGTTAGTATTTGTATTTTCAACAATAATATTTGTATTTTTCAAATCCGACACAACAAATAAGGAAATATATTCCTTTGTGAAATATACAATTACAATGTGCTCTTTATTTGCAATAACAGGGCGTATAAACATAATTTATAACGTTCTTTCTTATTCGTTTTTTTTAACTTTATGACCAATATTTAATATTTAAATATCACAGTAATATTTTCATCAATATCTTAACGTCAATCGAACGTGAAGATTACTAAAGTTTTTCCAGTTTATTTTTGGTAAACCATTTTGAATACATAAAGAAAAAAATTCCAATTTATCAAATTTTATTTTTCTTTAAGTTCAGGATGTTTAATATTTAAATAAGCATTTTTCAAAGTAACTGCAAACTTTTTTACTTAAGTTGAAACAAAAAGAAAAGATAGAAACTATTTGTATAAAATTTAGCATTTTTTAGATGTGGGATTGCATATAATATTAAAATCGTGCAAAACTTTTACTTACATACAAAGTAAATGTTCACATTAAATATTCTTTTACTTTCAATATTATACATTCGCATATAAAGTTTAACATCATATTATGCACACATGTGTTTACATATGTGTGTATAGTTATGCGAAACATATTTCTGTAAATTTAATACATATTACGAAAAGTTAAGTGGTTTGCAAAAAATATAGTGTTAAATATGTATGTGTTTACAAATGAAATGAAAAATCAGATTCCCAAATAACAAAATAGAATTTTCTATCTAATGATATGTCATTATAATTTAGATAAAATTAGTTCCAATAAGAATGATCCGAAAGAAATACAACCGACAATAAGTAAAGAACTTACACGCTTATGACTAAAGTTAGGTGATTTTCCGGTAATTGATAGATTTTTTTGATGATTTAGCTTTTTTTAAATTTACTCTACTCTCTGAAAATCTCAAAAATCACTTTGACCTACATACACATTAGGGTAACATGTGGTCGGACGTCTTACATGTTTGTCATTGCTTATTTATTGTTGGAGTCTTTGCTACATTTACTCCTATCGGACGCGTCCCCAGGTGGCGGATCGGGGGGATTGATTGTAAGGCACATGATATACACACTCTACTGAATGGTGCATTCTGGCTCATCGCATGGGGGTATATATCATGTGTATTATCTCCGATCTTAGGGTTTTTACAGCTTCTCGCGGACCAAATAAATGTAGTGCACTTTAAGGTCAAGGTGGTAGGCAGCAGTGCTGAGAACCTGAATGGTTAGTTGGTGCCTAAACAAACTAACAGCTAACAGCTCCCCTCCAACGCCCATGGCACGGGTTGGTTGTAATTCTAGCCTAGTCCGCGCACGCCGTCACTGCGCGAGATGGTCCTTTTCCTTTACTGGCATACTCGTGGGACAAAATAGAAAATTCGAAGATTCTTAAAAATCGGACACAAGATGACGGACAGTCGCAGGGCGACAGGACTGAAATGGACGTGAGTACGGACGACGATAATGAGATGATAGGGGTCCAACGTGACATTCTTCTTCAGGAAAGTCAACTGTTGGGCCAGTTATCAGAGACGGATGAGATTCTGGGTATCTCGAAGGATTCCTTCACTGGGACCAGCGCCACTGAGAAACTTGAGAATCTTACTCTCGGCTCTGAAGATGAACGTGAGATCACTGTAATCTCAGTTCGCGCTCAGAGTCTGGAGAAGAACTCGAGTGTTGAGGCGGGGTCTGAGCGGGGGGATGGCTCGACGAACTCAGAGGGTCATTCGTCTGGCAGTGGTTTAGTTCGGCAAGGCGCGGTAATGCTTGATGCGACAACCGGCGATATAAACCGAACTAAAGAGGAGCATGCTCGTAGTGGCGCAAGAGCCTCTCTTGGTTATCTGCACAAGATAGCCAAGAGAGGCCCTTTGCCACTTACAGGTAAGGATAAGTACCTTATCAGGAAGCACAGGAGGAACGTCAAAAGATTCGAACGAATCTACGGTCCTGTCTGTGTCTGCCAGCTCCAGTAGTGGGGCTGTACGAGCTTCGATTGGGAAGCCCTCTACATCGAAGAACGCTGGTCAAAACCCATCCAGCTCTCTTAAAGGCCCTCATAGGGGGGTTGTTAAGAGGGCCAGGTCTGGGGATGACCAGCAACCTTCGATGGCCAAGAAGGTTGTTCACACGCCAAACAGCTCTAGTAAGGGCCTCCATAAGGTGGTTATTAAGAGAGATGTATCAGGAGGTGAACAACCCTCAACATCGAAAAGAGCGAATGAATCAGTGTTACAGAATTGTATTCAAGCTGCTGTCATTGACAGGGTTGATCCAGATGGGAGGATCAGCGTTGAGCAATGGCGACAAATTGAACACAAGCTCATTGAGGAAATCGCTCTTGTTAAAGGAAGGCCGGATGAGGTATCCTTCAAAGGCGCAGACTGGGTGAAGGGTGTCAAGACTATTAACTGCGGGAACGAGAAATCATTTGAATTTCTCAGGAACGCAGTTGCTAGGTGCGACATTCTCTATCCAGGAGCGAAGCTTGAGGTGATACTCGCATCTGAGCTGCCCCTGCGTCCAATAGTGACAGCCTGGTTCCCTCCACCCATTTTAGAGGTTGGAACCATTCTGACAGTATTGGAAAATCAGAATAAGGGTCTTCTTACAGGTCAATGGAAGTTGGTTAACACCATGACTTGTAAGGAGAACCAAGGCAGAGACTTCAGATTCGCAGTGGATCAGGAGTCTCTGAAGAAGCTGGAGTCACTGGGGAGAGTTGTCAATTTCGGATTTGGGGTGATCAGGTTTAGGTTCAACAAATCTGATAAACCCAAAGAGGCTGTCAGTGGTGCAAATTAACTTACATCACTGTGAGGCAGCCTCAACCGAACTGACAAGACTCCTCATTGACTCCAACGTGGACGTGGCCCTCATACAGGAACCCTGGATTAAGAACACCAGGGTATGTGGTCTGAGGGTCACGGGGTACAACCTGTTCCTACCATCCACAACGGAAAAGGTACGGACATGCATACTGGCTAGGAATAATCTAAATATTAATTTTCGTCATTCCTTTAGCAGTGGGCACCTTACAGTCGTCCAACAGGAAGCCGCAGGATGCAGCGGGCTTATAATGGCGGCTGTGTACATGCCGTATGAGGCAGCCGATCCACCAGGTATCGCTCTGCAGCAGTTGGCGGAGCACGCTAGGAGGAAAGGCGCGTACATGGTCTTGGGATGTGATGCGAATGCTCACCACTATCAATGGGGAAGCAGGGACATCAACAAAAGAGATGAGTTGGTATACGATTTTATAACTTGTTATGATCTGCATATCTGTAATAGGGGTACTACTCCTACGTTCAGAGCGAAAGATACGGAAACAGTTATAGATGTAACGCTGGCTAACCGTGGGGGAAATTATGTTAGGGATTGGAGAGTAGTTTTGGATTACTCTTTTTCTGACCATAGCATGATATCTTTTGGTCTCGACTTTGAGAAGGCGAGGGAGCAGCCCTATAGAAACTCGAGAAGGACAGATTGGAAGTCCTTCAGGAGGTAAGTCTGTAGGGACCTTAGGGATACTGAGGACTGGAGAGATTCAGTTGAGGGTATCGAGTTGGCGGTGAATAATTTCACGAATGTTATTAGGAATAGTTTTGCGCTCAATTGTCCAGTGATTTATCCTGGGAAAAGGAAACAGCCGAAATGGTGGACTAGGGAACTTAGGGACCAGCGGTCTACAGTTAGGAAGCTGTTTAATAGAGCCAAACTAACGAGGAGTGATGAAGATTGGAATAGCTATAGGGATAGTTTCTCTAAGTATAAGAAAGACATTAGACGAGCGAAACGGACTTCATGGGTAAATTTCTGTGAATCGGTGGACTCTGTTAACGAGTTGTCTAGGTTTAGGCGAGTATTATCCAAGGACCCAGTGGCACCTGGATGCATACAACGTGAGGATAACTCGTGGACAGAGTCTAGCTCAGAGTCCCTTAGTTTACTTATGGAGACTCATTTTCCAGGCTGTAGGGATATAGAATCTGTTGGAGGGACAGGTAGCGTCAGTGATAACCTACAACCCGAATCAGATGCTGGGGATACCGATGTGATAAGGGAGATGATCACTAGAGATAAAGTATTATGGGCGGTAAATTCATTCGAGCCATACAAATCTCCTGGCCCGGATGGAATATTTCCGGCCATGCTACAGAATGTCGATGAAAGAGCCATCTCTCTATTGACGGAGGTTTTTAGGGAATGTCTTAGAATGAAGTACATTCCCAGGGGGTGGAGAGAGGTAAGGGTCTCACGGGTAAGACGACTCACTCGAGGCCCAGGGATTACAGACCGATCAGCCTATCGTCTTTTCTATTGAAGACAATAGAAAGACTGATCGATCTTTATCTTAGGACTAGTATAGGAACTCAGGTCATTAGCGTCAACATGCTTATCTCAAGGGTAAGTCCGTTGAGAGTGCTCTGCATGACGTTGTGAGTTATATTGAGCGAGGTCTGCTGCAGAGGGAATATACCATTGCGGCTTTTCTCGATATGGAGGGGGCCTTTAATAATATCACGATAGAGGCTATCGAGGAATCACTTGTTTCGCTGAATATAAGTAAGCTCCTTGTTGAGTGGATAATTCTGTTGCTTAGCAGCAGAGTTATCAACTCAAACATGGGAGGTACTTATATGAGGAAACTCGTGACTAGGGGCACACCGCAAGGGGGGGTCCTTTCTCCATTACTGTGGCTCTTGGCCGTGAACGTCATTTTAAGACAGTTTGATGCTAAGGGACGGAAGATTGTGGCCTACGCCGATGACGTTGTTTTACTGGTCTCTGGTAAGTTTTTATCTACGATCAGTGAGGTCATGCAGACAGGTTTACGTGATCTGTCCCTTTGGGCCAACAGTAAGGGATTAGGGGTAAACCCCGGGAAAACGGAGCTAGTTTTGTTCACTAGGAAATACAAGGTTGAGCATTTTAGCTTGCCAGTATTGAACGGGATTGAGCTTGTATTGTCAAGTGAGGCCAAATACCTGGGTGTGTACTTGGACAGTAAATTGTCTTGGAGGAGAAACACTCAGGAGAGGGTCAAGAGGGGACTCAATGCCTATTACACCTGCAGGAACTCTATAGGCAAGAATTGGGGTCTTAAGCCGCAAGTTGTATACTGGATTTACACTTCGGTTGTTAGACCTATTCTTACTTATGGCTGTACAGTCTGGTAGAAGGTATTGAGTAGGGAAACGTACAGGAAACTTCTCTCTAAAGTTCAGAGGTGTGCTTCAATTGGCATCTCAGGTGCCAGGAGAATTACACCTCAGGCGGCGCTGGACATAATCCTCCACCTTCTTCCAATTGAGGAATTCGTGAGGGGTATGGCTGTCCGTGGCCTATTTAGATTGAAGGAACTGGGTTTATTAGGTTCCTCTAGAGCGGGGCATGTCAGCATACTAGATGAAGTCAGATTCAACGGTCGGACACTATCCTTGGCTGAGCCTACGGATTATGTCGGGACCACGATTGACTTCGGGGCTACTCCCGCTTTGGTGTTACCTAGCAGGGATCTTTGGGATGGAGTAGAAAAGCTCTATGGAGGGTGCGCGGTCTTCACGGACGGTTCGAAAATGGAAGTTGGCACTGGTGCAGGTGTATACTTTATGGGAACTGATATCAGAACTGATTGAGATGAAAATAGAGCGCCAAACAAAGTGAATATTTATTATTGTATATATAAGTTGCAAACAGACGCCTCTAGAAATGAAGATTGCTATAAATGTTTTCATTTCTGTGATATGCACCATTTTTAAAACTTATTATCATTATCAACTTTTTTGTTATAAGAAAATTAACTTCAAAACATAGTAGAGACATGCTATCACCTGGAATATCCATTAAAATGATTATTCAATCTCTCTTCATTCGCGGAACAATACGATTTTATTAAAATTTTTGCAATATTTTCTTTACTTAAACAGTTAATTTTATATATTTCGGACATTTTCACCCTATATATTGGGTTCTAAGATACTATCTGAAAGGGTTGTCCTGATAGTATTAATTTTTCTCAGAGAAAAATCAGACGAATTACAAAAACGTTGATAAAATTGGAAAAACTTGAAATTTTAATTTGAAGTATACTCGTATCAGAGATGAGGATTGCTAAAGAGTAATTCCATTTTAAAATGAATTGTAGAATGAATTTTCTCATCTTTATTTTGAGAAGTATGGCAACTCTATAGCTTTGAAAGCGATTAACATATTTATTTAAATTGCAATAGCTTTTGTTATATAAAACATATCAAAACAATTTTTTTACAGTGGATTTTTCAAAGCTTTTATTTTAATATGCCATATAAATATTTTGAAAATATTTTTATTAACATATTTTTGGTAAGAATTTTCTTTAGTGACGTGTATCTAAAAAAGTCCATCTTTAATTTTTTTTATATTTTTTTGGTAGAAAGCCCTATCGGTATACTTGCTACAAAAAAAAATTCTGAGAGGTCAAAATTTTTAAATTTACAATAGAATTACTTTATAATGAATGTTATAACATCAAAAATGCAATTTCATGAAAACGTAACACAGAGGGATTTAAATATAGGCCCACAATATGCATTTATTAAGAATATATTTTTTAATAATATTCTAAATTCATTGTGAACTTTACAGTTATTACTGTTATTCCTTTACAATCACGTTTTTAAGCAAACTTATAAAATCCTAAATAATTTATTTTATTTTGTTTCAAATTAATTTGTTTCTAACTATTATTCTAATTACACATTTCAACACTAAAGAAATATCGTGAAAAATATGTTGCAGATATTGCAGGTACATTCATTCCAATCACCAGATATATTTCGGTTTATCTATATCACGTCAGATTTTAACCCATACGTACACCTCTAGAAATGAAGATTGGCAGGTTCTTATATGATTCAAAATATATTAAGATATGCTTTGATTTTTTAGGTTATATAATTCTCTAGGTGATATAGGATTATATATATATATATATATATATATATATATATATATATATATATATATATGATAAATTAAAAGATTATATATATAAAATATATATATAAACCGAAATATATCTGGTGATTGAAATGAATATATATATATATATATATATAATCCTAATTGTAAGTTTTTCAGTTCATGGGCTGAAGAAATTTGACCGAATTTAATTTCTTTTAATTTATAATAATTCTCCATATTCCAACGATTATCATGATACTAAAAATTTGATTTCAATTTGAATATTAACATTATTTCTCAAAAAAAAAAAATATATATATATATATATATAAACATATATATACATTTTATTTAAATATAAATATATATATATATATATAAATAAAATGTATATATTTATATATATATATATATATATTTTTTTTTTTTGAGAAATAATGTTAATATTCAAATTGAAATCAAATTTAAACGAATAAAGATATCCCTATGAAATTTTTAAGTAAATTATATTAACTTGTCTGTAGCGGGTGGACTGGATAAAACTAAAAAAAAAAAACAGATGGTTGTTTATACATAACCACTGATGGTGTGGCCAGACTGTTGGCGGCGCTGATATGCTGCCGTGTGTCGGGCTAGAGATCGCCGAACGGGGGTAGTTCTTGCCAACAGGCCTGGGAAACTTGTCCACCTACGATAAAAAATCATATCAGCTGTTAAGATAAAGAATAAAAAAGAAAATGCTGAGGCCCGAAGTAGTTTAGTGGAAAACAAACTCCCTGTTACACACAAATGGAATATTTTTGGCAGATGTTGGGCCAAGTGTTTCCCTCCCTTTTGAGAAATTCCTTTCTCACCTTGACATTAACTAGATTTTTTTTAATGTCCCCGGGCTCGATTTCCCCTTACCAATCCACTCCTCCCCGATTACTCACCGCATTCTTTAAAATTAACCGCACATGCTAAATGATAAAAATTTTTAGATTTCATTACAACATTATAATATAGTTTTTATTATAACAATTGACTTCAAACATTAAAAATTACTTTAAATAAAAAAAATTCATTAATTTCATAAAGAGGAAAATAATAAAAACTATTGCAAACAATTTTTCCAAAAAAATTAACTCAAAGTAACAAATAACAATACTGTATTAAAAAAAAATTAGCGATAAAATTTACAAAAATTTATATTTATTAATATTTCCTTCCTCCTCTATCTTTTTCCAGGTTGCTACTGTGATCAAGGATGGGTACGTTTCCTTGCTGTTTCCAAGGTTTTCTGTCCGTCCGCATGCTGTCCTACGTCCAGGGCTTTTCGGGTAAGTATATTAATATTTTTTTTTGTTTTTGTTTTATTTATATGTATTTTTTTCCTTTTTTTTAATGATTTTATCTTTTCTAAGATATTTTTTTCCTAGTTTTATTTTTAAGTAAAACATTTAATTTTGTATCCCTACATTTAGGGTCCTACGTTTTTTTTCCGACAATCATTAGGCCTGAGCTCAACCCTATTTTGCGCACATTTTGCCTCCAAAAATTTCGCAAACGGACTGAAAACTCTTCCCGGTAAGTAAAATGTTCTACCCACTAATAAAACTATATAAATACATATATTTTTTTCCAGAATATTCTTATCTATATATTTTGTTATTAATTTCTATTTTTTTATTATTTATTTATTTTAGATAAATCGGTCTTGTCCGTATAGTCGTCCTGGTATAATTTTCAGGAGTCGAAAACCTTTACCTAGCACCCCTGGTGTGGGTGTGCTATGCAGCTTCTCCAGCGTTGGGTGAAACTATGGTGCAGTGGCTTTTTGGGTGATGGATGATTTTCTTCCACGTTCGGTTTTTTTTTTATATTGTAGATTGTTTAGCTTAAAGTTTTTTAACTATTGTTTGTGTTTCTATATATATTTTTTTTTTGTATTTAACTTTTGATTAAAATTATTTTACATGTAGATTTTTTTATTATCTTTAATTTTTTTATATATCTAATGCATGTAATATTGTTTTTTTTTAGATTGTTTTTCTTTTCTTTTTTAGCTTTAAGTTTATTTAGATTTTTAATTTTTAATGTAAAAAAAAAACTATTAAATAACTATTAAATCATCAATAAAAATTTTCTATTTCACCAATTGTTGATGTTTCTTTATTTTCTTCGCCGGCCACTGGTCTCACCTTCCTCAAAATCCCAAAAGAAAAAGAACGCGTTTTCCTTAATTTGTTTCCACTACACCTCCTACTGCACAATATGTCCTCCTACTCCATTTTTCTATAATTATTTTCAGCAATATGTTTACTAATAAACATATATGCTTCTTTTTGCCTTTTTTTTATTATTTTACAATCTTATATTTTTCCCTTTCTATTGCCTCGCTTTGCCAACACGACAAACCCAACCACTCCTGTAGTCCCTCTGTGGGCACAGGATGGGAGGGAAACTATTTGCTTAACTTTCCTTAATTTTAGTTGTTCTACTGGCTTTCTGGGATTTCGTGGGTATTTTTGGCAGCACCCTAAAAAAATTTGCATCTGGCAACTCCTTTTCATTTTCATTAATAACTACAACCCTGTGTGTAATGTAAAAATTTTGCGCTTCTGGCAACCCCAACTGATCATTAATGAACAGCTGTTTTCATGAATGAACGAAACTTGACGAAACAACCAAGTAGTAGCGTGGTTGTTAAAATTACAACAAAAACTTCTTCTATGGATGCTGTTAATAAAAGGGGTAAGTAAATTTATGAAAAGTTGATATATTTATTGAAATATTTTAATTAAAATATAAATTTTAATAGAAACTAATATTTTCTTTCTTTTATTTCAGAAATCGGTGGCAGATTGGGCAAATTTGAAGGGATTAAAGGTAAGTGAACAAAAATTAAACACGTTAATAAAAACTAATGCGTTGTAAAATTCTTTTCTTTACAGTGGCGCAGTTACAACGGTGGCGACAGACGACCGGCGATGGAAAATTCACGTCTGGGTTATGTACAAATGGAAAGAGGTAAGTGTAATGGATTTAATTAATAAAGTTAAAAGTGAGAGAAAAAAAATTTAAAAACTAAATTTAAAGGGTGCCACAAAAAGATGTGTGTAAAGTTTTTTTTTTATAAAATACGAAATTGTGGTGTATAGTGTTATACAAAAGAAATTACAGTGTGCAAAAAAATAAAAAATTGTGTGTAAAAAAAAACTTGTGCAAAACATAACTTCAAGTGGAATGCCGCATAAAGAAATATTTCCGGTGTGTTAGCTTCAAATCGTCGGTTAGACAAACGGAACGTGATGTAACGTACGGTGATATTTATTTATGGTAAAGAAATTAAAGTGCAGTTGAAAAAAAACAAATGTGGAAAAAGTGTTAACATCGGATTTAGTAATTACGGGTACGTAACGTAACGCGACGTAGCGAATTAAAATATAATAAAAAGCGGAAATTACGGGATTTAAGTGAAATTAAAATTTTGCTCGCGAAACATAAAATGAAATTAAGTTAAAAATTAAAATTTTGGAAATTACAGTGAGTGACAAAAGTGTGGTGAAATTATTTAGTGATAACAAATTATCACTTTATACTTGCTATTGCGAATAAAATTGAAAATTTACTTTTAGAATTTACAGTGTGTGTGAAAATTAGTTGAAATTCAAAAAGTGATGGAATATTACAGTGAAAATTATAAAGACCAACTTATTTCAATATTAAAGTAATGGATAAAATGTGCAAGTGCAAAAAAAAAAATGAAAAAACTATTATGCGAAATAGAAAGGGTATTTAGAAAAAAAAAAAAAAAAACAAATATATACCGTGCGGGATAAAAGTGTGAGAATAATTTTTTTTTTTTTTTTTTTGAGTAAGAAAAAGAGAAAAAAATATAAAATAAAGTTATAGTGTGTGTAAAAAAAAATTTTTTTTCTTTTGAAAAGAGAATCAGGAAAATGAAAAAAATAAAAAAACTGCAAAATATAAAATAATATTTCCAGTTAAAATTTTCTAAGAAGATTTGTTTAAAAAAAAGAACAATGGTTTCTAACAATTCATCAAATTTATTTCCTTAGAAAATTTTAATGAAGTTATTTCTATATTAATTCATTTTAATAATAAATTTCCTTTTCTTTGTAGATATTATAATTCAAAAAAAACTTTCAGAGGAACCAAAACCAGCTGAAGCCACCTTTTTATGCTACGGGGTTCTAACAGGTAAGTAAATTTAATAAAATAATTAATTGTTCGCAAAAAGTTCTCCACCAAAATTCACAAATGGAGAAGAAAAGAAAAAAAAAACGAGCGAACACCAGAACTAAAACCACCAAAGATCTTAAAGCGGGTGCACAAAATCTTTGGCGGGAGATACCTCTTGTGTTCGCCTAAAGAAAATAAAAATTATTTTAAGAATAAAAATATTGACGATTCCATTGCCATCTCCTTCTTCCACAGGTAAAAACTCCAGGCTACCTAATACAGAGAAGGATGGATTAGGGATCTGACCTTGAAAAGTCAGGTAAGTTAATTGAACAAACTAACACAATAACTTAAGGTTTCTGGAAGTAAAAACCACTAAGTCCTCTTAAAAGAAAATAATTCATAAAAAAATCAACACTCCCTTTTTTGGGGAAAATAAAATATTTCATTAAACTTATGCTAACAAATTTCCTTCTCCACAGGTTACGAGAATTCAAGAGTCCCTAGGGCGAAGCTTGATTTGTCCTCATGAAAAAAGAAAAAATTCCAGGTTAGTGAATGTGCGAAAAACTACGTTATACTACATCTTAATATAAATTTTCAAATAAAAAACAATACTAATTTTGACTTTCCTCCTCTTAGGTTTTAAAAAGGTGCACTTAAACTCTATCGAGGAAGGAAGACTATAAAAAGCGTGAGCGGATTGATCGCGCAGTGGTACACAAAAGCAAAATAATCAACGTTTGGAATTTTCTGGTGAGTAAATAGTTATTAAGTTATCTACCTAAATAATAGTGTTATAGAAAATTTTTTTTTGATATTGTTTGCATATTTCCAATCAAAATCAGTCAATATGACAAAAAGTATAAAAAAAAAATATATATATTAACTACTAAACAGACCCAAATGTATCTAGTACATTTTGTCATATTAACAGAATTCTGATAGAATTAGGTTTTGCATAACCCCTAAAAAAAATTTCAATACTGGTAGCTATGTATACTTTTTTTTCCCTATCATTGTCAGAAATAATCAAGCCAAAAAAAATTTGCTTTACCTCAACTCGCTGTAAAATGCGGACTCAGAAAAGTTATTGATCTAGGTGACGAAAAACCTCTAGCTTCTTAATGGCATAGTTCTCCTAGGGCTTAAGAGGTTACACTATTGGACCAATAACCGGTTTACACATGGCTAAGAAACGCCAGCTAGAAGATGAGGTGAATAAATAATTGAATATTATGAACGGTGCTTGATTTTTCTGTCAAATAATATGAGATAAAAGTTTGTACAAGTCCCAGTATTGTTCATAAATTATCAGAGGCTGTGAAAACATAATTCACAAAAAGGAAAGAAATACAATGTCATTATTTATGATTAACACTATTATGTATGCAATTAATTTACTAACCATGTTATTTAGAAAATTAATAAATAACGTAAGGTGTTTGAGGTATCAGTATGGAAACTTTTAGGACTAGATACATCAAAGATGCTGAAGGCTATTGCTTCAGATCTTTGGCGTGAAATACCCCTAAAGATTTCCCTTGTAAATCTTCAACTTCGTATAGGCTATTTCCTACGGGTTCAACAATACGGCATTTCAGAAACTTTTTCGCGAGTTTTGCGTTAAAACCGCGTTTAAAGTCGCTTTGTTGGAAGTTTCGGCGATAGACTTCCGACTAACCGACACCGAGTATTATACGTCTTTTCATTTTTAATGTAGGCTTGGTGTAGGTTTTCTCGTATCTTTTGTCTCAACAAATCGATTTTCAAAGATTTAGGGGTAATATTCAATTCCAGGTCGTTCAAGCTTTCTAATTTTCTGGACAATTTATAGACACTACCGTGACCGATCATATTCATACCGAATAGTGCAAAATATGGTGTGACACCAATCGCTGATTGCACGTAAGATCGCAACGAATACTCTATTTCGGGCAGATATTTGTCCCATTCGGAGTGATCTTCTTGTAGGTGTGAGCGTACGGCTGCAAGAATCGATTGATTTACCCGTTCCGACGCGTTTGCTTGCGGTGAATAAGTGGCAGTTCGGATGTGTCTTAAACCAAAACTATCTACCATGTCCGAGAACTCTTTGCTTAGGAACTGCTTGCCATTATCTGACATAATTGTCTCCGGGGTACCAAATTTGAAAAAAACTTCAGAAATTAGAAACTTCACTACATTCTTGGAGCTTGCCTTAGTCATTACTTTTAATAAAACGAATTTTGTAAGATGATCCAAAACGAAGAAAATATAGTGGTTTCCGTTTTTGGAACGGGGGTAAGGACCAAAAAAATCAACAAAAATACGTTGGAATAGTCTTTCGCTTATAGTTTCTGACCCCATCGGAGGTCCAAGTGTTCTGTTGGCAGGCTTAGTTTCTTTGCACACTTGACAATTTCGCACAAAGTCTCTCACTTGTATATTTAGATTAGGCCAGTAAAAATATTCTTTTATTCGATGCAAAATTTTGGCAACGCCTCCATGGGATGCTTGCGGCGAATTATGGCACTTTTCAATAATTTCCTTCGTCAGTTCAAGAGGTACCCATAACTTCCAAGCAAAGTCCTCATTCTGTACGAATCCATCATACGGCCGAACTCTTTTATAGACAAAGCCATCGACTGTCTTTAAATCCAGTAGATTCTCGCTATTATCTCTTATCGTATTGATAAGTTGCTCATAATCTTCAGACTTAAACGCATCCGAGCTTAAATCCACTAAAATCCCTATATCTGACGAAATTTCGTCCATATCGTAGCGCGATAGGGTGTCGGGTACTACATTTTGTTTCCCCTGCCTATGCTCAATCGAAAAGTCATATGACTGTAAATGTGGACTCCATCTCGCCAGACGTCCTGTCAGATCTTTGTGGGACATAAGCCACTTTAGGATCAGTAATGACCGTGAAAGGCATCAACTTTACGTAGGGCCTAAACTTCTTAATCGCCAAGACGACAGCCAGACATTCCTTTTCAGTGACAGAATAGTTCTTCTGTGCTGGAGTCAGCTTATGCGAGAAATAGGCAATTGGGTGTTCGCCATCAGAATCATCTTTCTGAAAGAGAACAGCACCAGTACCTAGATCTGACGCATCGCACTGAATAAAGAAATGTCTGTTAAAGTCTGGATGATTAAGAAGCGGACTCGAAATCAAAGCGTTCTTAAGTCGATCAAACGCGACCTTAGCTTCATTCGAAAACTTGAATTGCCTACCCTTTTTCAGCGTTTCAAAGATTGGAGCTGCAATGGTTGCATAGTCTGGTATAAACTTTCTATACCAGCCTGTTGCTCCCATGAAACTCCGCACTTGTATTGCTGTCTTAGGGTACGCAAAACGAGTAATAGTATCCACTTTGGCCGGATCAGGTTTTAGTTTGCCATCTCCAACTATATACCCCAGATACCTTTAGATTTAGACACATTAATGGTCAACCTAGTATTTGCTAAACATATAGCCACTCGTCGCAACAATTCCAGATGGGTCTCGAAATCTGGAGATACTATCAAGAGATCATCTAAGTAGACGAACACTCTATCACGAAGTGCTGCAGGTATCACTTTATCCATTAAACGGTAAAGTCTTTGAGCTGCATTACACAACCCAAACGACATTACCATAAAATGGTAAAGTGGTCGTCCTGGCACCGTGAATGCAGTTTTCTCCCTACTAGCATGATCTAGTGGTATCTGCCGAAAAGCATCTTTAAGGTCGACACTAGATATAAAAATCGTGTCTCCCAAGCGACTGAGCAAACCCTCGATGTGCGGCAGCGGATAAGCGTCCTTGATCGTTAGTGCATTGAGTTTACGAGCGTCCAGGCACAGCCGATTTTTCTCACCCTTTCGGACCAGAGTAACCGGGTGGCTCCAAGGACTCTCACTAAGCTCAATAACACCAAGGCCAAGCATCCTATCAAGCTCTGCATACATCAATTTTTGCACAGCCGGAGAGACAGGATAATGTCTATCCTTAACCGGAATTGCGTCGCGAGTATCTATAGAGTGCATTTCTAAATGGGGTTTCCCTAGACCTCTCTTTGTATAGCAAGGGAACATTGAAATAGCTAAATCTAATTTCTGTCGCTGCTCAGCATTCAAATTATGAGCTATGACATCTAGTGTATTTTCTGTTTCTTCGCAGAGATTAATGCCATTAGTCGTAAGACTTTCTATGTTGGCAAATAAACCAAAACCCTTCATAAAATCAACTTCTAAGAATAACTCACGATTCAAAGAAGGCACTAAGTAAAATGTGATGACCTTCGTCAAGTTTCGAAAAGTGATTTGTGTCCTCACGCGACCGACAATAGGGTGCTCCGTACCGTCAGCAGTTTTAATAATGGTGCGGAAGTCGTGGATTCTTAAACCGGCTTTTTGGACAAAATCCATGCAATTGTGACCTAAACAGGTCACCTTCGCGCCACTGTCCAAAAATCCCTCGATTTCCTGACCATTCAAAGAAATTTTAGTGTAAAAGCGAGAATCTTTACCTTCAAATAAAGACGCGGCCGAAATTTCCAGTCTGAACAGTTTGCGTATTTTATAGCGTTCGCGAGCTTTCTTAATTTTATTTGAAACGTTCCCGAAAATTCTGCGCCTAGCCTCATTATATTCTTTAACCCGTATGTGCAATGGCTTAAATACCCTAAGTTAAAGATCTGACTTTACTGCTACCTTAGACCTGTCGTTATTTTTTAAAATCCTAATTTTCTCACCTTTTAATTCCAACGAATGTTTAACCGGGCTTAAACCTCCGTTGTCCTCATCTCCCCAGTTCGAGATGGGTTCCTTAGTCGGTTTCCCTGGCATTTGGGAGATTTCGGAGCTACGGCATTCTCCTTGCCACATCTGAAACAAAATTGCCTCGTAATAGGGTCAGGGCAATCCACAAAACTATGGCCTACTATCTTGCAGTTCCAGCACGTGTACGTACTAGTAGCACGAAGACCGTCTACTTCCAAATCAATTAAACTGAAATCCTCGTCCAAGTGTTTCAATTCGTTTACCCTTTGCATATTACGGTGCTGGTACATCTTTCTTTGACTGTTAATAAGATTTTCTGCCCGTCTTACATCTCTACAGAATTCCGAGAGAGTTTTCAGTTGAACAGAAAACGTCATTTGGGCCAGGGACGGTTTCAAATTGCCCCTCATAATCTCAACCAATTGCTCTTCAGTATACGGAGTCTGTTGCTGGTTTCTTAATTTAATCACCGCATGATAGAAATCATCAAAAGATTCATTCGGCTGCTGTCTACGATTCAGAATTTGCATCTGCACTTGATATTCTTGCTCGTAGCGCCTATATTGATTCAACAGCGCCTTTTCCAACTCTTCCCACGTATTGATATGTACTACCTTACGACAGTCCCAGTACCAATCGAGCGCTGGACCATCTAATAGCAGGTGAAAGCTGCGTAGGATTTCATTATCTGCACAGCCATAGTCTCGCCTTAAGGCTCCAACCCGGAAAATAAACTCCTGCACGTTCATGGTTTTGCTGGTACCGTCGAATTTTACACCCCATTTTGCCAATTTATATTTGTCTAATGCTTCGGATTGGGCTGGCCAAGACGGAGCTACACTAAAGTTCGGCGGCGGTCCTGGTGGTGTTTGCAACAGTGGTACAGACCAAGCGTTTGGTGGATATCCCGGTTGCGAGTTCCCATACTGATGCTGGTATTGGGCATATATCGGTTGCTGATTTAGCTGTTGTTGATTTTGTTGCGGTTGATTTTGCCGTTGTTCTTGGCTCACAGGTATTCCCATTGGCTGTTGTGCAATTTGTGCCAGCAGTGGCGTTTGAGCGTATGGCCAAACACTTGACGACTGTAGTATATACGGTGGTTGTGTGTATACTGCTTGAGTTGGGAATGCTGCTTGCAGTTGTGATGGCGATGTCGTTTGAGGTTGTGTGTGTGAAGATGATTGAGGCTGAGCTGATGGTGCTGCTGGTTCACCACTTTGGATTCTAGGTACATTTGGTGCATTAGCATTGTAATGTGGAGCTGGAATCAACGGTGGTGGCTGTGCGCCAGCTGATGCTAAAGTCGTAGGTGATGGTGGCTGGTCTACATACAATTGTGCCTGCGAACATCTTTGTGGTAACCCCTCAGCTGTGGGAAGTGCACTTGACGTTGGTGTAGGACGTGCTGAACCCTGAGATTGTTGAGTAAGGGCCATCTTAATTTCCGATAAAGCCTTCTGAATCCTGTCATCAACCCCCCTCATAAATTTCACTTTGCAAATACCGACTGAGGCTTCCACTATCTGTTGTATGCTATCAGCATTCATTCGGAACCCAGTGTTAAAACCACCTGCTGCACTACCTCGGATTTCTTGACGAATACTCTGAGCAGTTGCACTGTTAAAAGTTGGTGATATGACACCTTCAGAGCCGGAAGATACGTCATGTGCTGACTCGATGTGAAGAATTGGACTGGACTCAACAGCTGCTGAAGTGATTGTGTTGCTGTGTGACACAATCACTTCAGCAGCACTGGTCATGGCCATATTTTCAGCTAGCAGTTTACTAGTACGCCTAATCAACACCACAAAAATTCTATTAAAATTATTCACGAAGTTAGATATAAAATATTTTCAAGGATATATCTTCGCCTGGAAAAGTATCAATTAGGTTATAAAAAAAAAATATATATAAAAATTAAATACCCAGAAAATCACAGGTTAAGTGATGCACAAAAAAAATTTTGTTGCAGAAAAAAAAAAAATAGTAAAAAAATTAATTTGAAAACTGAAACTAATGAACTGCTAATGCTGCGATGGTAAATCGGGGAAACGTGAAATAGTAAGGTGAGTTTTATGTATAAATATTTCTATTTTGTGTGTAAATATGTAATAATATGTTTGTTTTACTTTATTTTTCAGGAGTTTATAAATGGATTAAATGAAAATCTAAATAGAAACGAAATTGAAATTGGCTGGATTGGGTTAGCACTGACGTCTAACAATCGAATATAATCGAGCTGCAACTAGGATCTAGTTTAAACATACCTATAACACCTAGGACTCGCTACCATCAATTCAGTTGCTACAAATTTTACGATTCCTCCGTAAAACGTAAGTGACAAACTTTTCCCTTTTATCTTTGCTATACCCAAGATGAATGTAACCTCCACTTTCCTCTTACAACTTGAGCAATTAACAACCATTACTTTTTTTTTATAATATAATTTAAGCCTCAAGCTGTAAGTCAAAAGTCGTTAATGTTGAATCTAGAATTCCTCATGACCATATCGTACACTTCATCTGTCGCAACGCGAATTAGACTTCCAGGTCTAGAGATTCGGGACTTACAGATGAAGGAACGATACTAGTCATGCTGAATTACAATATTCAAATTTTTACTGAAAACTACTTTAATTATAAAAATAAAAATTACAGTTTTCTGTCCGAGAAGTCGCAGCGAATTAGGGACTCTTAGTTTAACCTAATTGGACATACTCCTTGAACTAGAAAACCTACCAAATCTATTTCTCAAAATTCAGGCTATGTACTGCTTCTGGCCCCACGTTAGGCGCCATTTTTGTAGCGAGTGGACTGGATAAAACTGAAAAAAAACAGATGGTTGTTTATACACAACCACTGATGGTGTGGCTAGACTGTTGGCGGCGCTGATATGCTGGCGTGTGCCGGGCTAGAGCTCGCCGGACGGGGGTAGTTCTTCCCAACAGGCCTGGGAAACTTGTCCGGCTACAAAAAAAATCATATCAGCTGTTAAGATAAAGATTAAAAAAGAAAATGCTGACGCCCGAAGCAGTTTAGTGGAAAACAAACTCCCTGTTACACACAAATGGAATATTTTTGGCAGATGTTGGGCCAAATGTTTCCCTCCCTTTTGAGAAATTCCTTTCTCACCTTGACATTAACTAGATTTTTTTTTTAATGTCCCCGGGCTCGATTTCCCCTTACCAATCCACTCCTCCCCGATTACTCACCGCATTCTTTAAAATTAACCGCTCATGCTAAATGATAAAAATTATTAGATTTCATTTCAACATTATAATATAGTTTTTATTATAACAATTGACTTCAAAACATTAAAAATTACTTTAAATAGAAAAAATTCATTAATTTCATAAAGAGGAAAATAACAAAAACTATTGCAAACAATTTTTCCAAAAAAATTTACTCAAAGTAACAAATAACAATACTGTATTCAAAAAAAATTAGCGATAAAATTTACAAAAATTTATATTTATTAATATTTCCTTCCTCCTCTATCTTTTTCCAGGTTGCTACTGTGATTGGCTGGCCTCAAGGATGGGTACGTTTCCTTGCTGTTTCCAAGGTTTTCTATCCGTCCGTATGCTGTCCTACGTCCATGGTTTTCCGGGTAGGTATATTAATATTTTTTTTGTTTTTATTTTATTTATATGTATTTTTTTTCCTAGTTTTAATTTTAAGTAAAACATTTAATCTTGTATCCCTACATTTAGGATTCTACGTTTTTTTTCCGACGATCAACCCTATCCTGATCAGCCCTATTTCGCGCACGTTTTGCCTTCAAAAATTTCGCAAACGATCTGAAAACTCTTCCCGGTAAGTAAAATGTTCTACCCACTAATAAAACTATATAAATACATATATTTTTTTCCAGAATATTCTTATTTATATATTTTTTTTATTAATTTCTATTTTTTTATTATTTATTTATTTTAGATAAATCGGTCTTGTCCGTATAGTCGTCCTGGTATAATTTTCAGGAGTCGAAAACCTTTACCTAACACCCCTGGTGTGGGTGTGCTATGCAGCTTCTCCAGCGTTGGATGAGACTATGGTGCAGTGGCTTTTTGGGTGATGGATTATTTTCTTTCACGTTCGGTTTTTTTTTATATTGTAGATTGTTTAGCTTAAAGTTTTTTAACTATTGTTTGTGTTTCTATATATATATATATTTTTTTTTTTTTTTGTATTTAACTTTTGATTAAAATTAATTTACATGTAGATTTTTTTATTATCTTTAATTTTTGTATATATCTAATACATGTAATATTGTTTTTTTTTAGATTGTTTTTCTTTTCTTTTTTAGCTTTAAGTTTATTTAGATTTTTAATGTTTAATGTCAAAAAAAAAAAAAAAAAACTATTAAATCACTATTAAATCATCAATAAAAATTTTCTATTTCACCAATTGTTGATGTTTCTTTATTTTCTTCGCCGGAAACTGGTCTCACCTTCCTCAAAATCCCAAAAGAAAAAGAACGCGCTTTCCTTAATTTGTTTCCATACACCTCCTACTGGACAATATGTCCTCCTACTCCATTTTTCTATAATTATTTTCAGCAATATGTTTACTAATAAACATATATGCTTCTTTTTGCCTTTTTTTATTATTTTACAATCTTAAATTTTTCCCTTTCTATTGCCTCGCTTTGCCAACTATCTACGTTTTCACCCAACAGGGTGCACACGACATGTCTTTGAATCAGAAAATTAAAGAAACTCTCAATTTTTTTTTTTTACAAAAATACCTAAAATGACAATTCGGATAAAACTTGTTTCAAAAATTTACTACTTTCCTTAAAGTCGTCATCTTGCCATTATAAAAGTAACCCGTCAGAAAATATTTTTTGTGTGTTTAAGCAACATGTAGTTATATAACTAATATAATTTTTTCTTGATCTTAGATTTGAGTTTTGAGAATTTTACAAATAAATTTAAAAAACTCTTTAAAGTTGAAAAAGTTTGGATATGGGAAGACCATAGCACAAAGGTGCTCCGGATTTATTATCACGCATTTTTGTTAAGATTTTTACTGAAAACATGTTATAGGAAAAAAAACATGTTAGAAGTAAAAAACATTAACATCTTTTTAAAAATAAAACCCAATAATTTGATTTTTTAAAGTTTCAATTTTAGACTAATATAACTTTTTATCGAATCCGTATGTTTATATGGGTCTTGGAGCAATATTATTTAGATTTTTATAAGGAATATAGTGGATATTAAAAAAAAATGTTTAAGAGAACATAACAAAAACAAGCCCAAAAATGAGGGAAATTTTTTTCGACCAACTTTGGATCTGTGCTCAACCATATCAATTTAGAAACATCTTCAGCTCTGGCCATGTCAACTTTTATTCAGATATCTTTAACGAGACACAAGTTAAATAATTATTTAAAAAAAGCGTTTTGAAACCATTGTGTGACGCGTCGTATTGTCGATATTGTATCGAAACGACTCTTATTTGGTCATCGTCAAATTTGTTGATGACTAGAAGAGTTTAAAATAATAATAAAGTAGAAAAATATTACAAAAATAAATACATAAATAATGTATTTAATATATTTGTTGAAGATATTTTTTAATTATTTCAAGAAAAGTAAAAAATAAAACAAGAAAGAAACATATAGTCGGTCAAGCCCGACCATATGATACCCCACTCCATTACGCATGTCCAGAAAAATTCGTGGAGGGGTCTTATATTAAACATGTGGATAATTGTAGACCGATACTTTTACTAAATGTAAAATAAACTATACGAATACAGAATATTACGTTAATACTAACATTTATAAGAATTTTTGCATTTTAGGATGATTCCCGAAAGCGCACAGTGGGGTCAAACGCATATATTTTGGTAATAAATCTGAATCTCCTAAACTAGTAGTCGGATCAAATTGAAATGTATGGAAGAGTTGTAGAGGAGGACCCAAGCTTTCAGAAAAATCATCTTGTAGTCACCCTGTGATAACACGAGATAAGCTACAGGGTGTCAAAGTTGACTACCTCGAGTATGTAAAAGTAAAAAAAAATCGTAACTTGTACAAATGAAGTCCGATTTTAAAGATTTTTATATTTCTGGAAAGTGCTTGGCAAGGTAAAGCAAAAATAAGCTTACTCATCTAAGTTATCTCTTACAGTTAAAAAATATTTACGCTTGAATTTTGAATTTTTGATTTTTTGGCTCGACTTTCTTTCGTTTTTCGGGAATAAGTCCGGAGATATATTAGGTAAAAATTTTTTAAAAATATTCTGTAATTTGCTACATACTTCAAAATAATATGCTGAAAGAATTTTTGGATTATCTCAATTCGTCTAGACGTGAAAAATATTCAAAGTCAGCACTCTGAAATTGGCATGAAAAATGGCTATTTTTTTACAAAAATATAGTACAATTCATTCACTTTTTTTCTCAAAGTTCCGTTAATAAAAAAGTTTTTTCCTTATTAATTTCAATAGATAAGGCTTCATAAATGGTTAATAAAGAAATTTTGAATTGATTTAAGTTTGCACCCTACATCCAGCATTGGCCGAAAATTGTCAATTTAAAAAAATAGTTTCATATTTATCGATTAATAAAAAAAATGTCACGCGAGCTTTTTTAAATTTGGTACCCATATTTTTTATAGAAATAGATTTAGAATGATTTAACACCAAACTGCTTCCCGCCCGGCCAAAAACGAATGCAGGAGTGGAGATGTTATGTTAAAAGTCAGTTTTTTTAACGACTATTTTTAAAAGCATATTAGAAGCATATTTGCATAATATTTTTAATATTATTTCTTATGTAATGTATAAAACACAAATCAAGCTTTCATTCCTAAAAAAATCAATAAAATAGCTCTAATAACTTATTTTTGGTAATTTTTCAAAAATAAATTTTTTTTTAAATAGCTGAAAATCCAAAAAAATTTAATTTTTTTAATACAACTCCACTAATTTTGCAAATACTTTAAAAATGTTAAAAGAATATAAAAATAGACTTATTTACCAATTCAACGATATATAAAATGTTGATATAGGTCATTTAATAATAGTAATATAATGGCCTCAAAACTACCAAGTCACGTCAAAAGTTGCAAAATTCACTATTTTGTTCCGTATTTCCATATGTGTGTATACGTAACATTTTAGTTTTCTAATGTATTATGTAGGTATATATTTGTTATTATAAAGTAGTAAATTCTTTATTTGAGTAATGTTTATTTAATTTGTTCTACATATTTACATATTTATTATACATATATCCCGTATATTTATTTTATTAAGAATATATTATCGAAGATATTATTAGAGATTTTCTTGAAAATAATCAGAAACATCAAACGTTAGCAAATTTTTAACTTTCTTAGCTTCGGAATCCTCTTTTTCTATTTCAAGAGTGATTTTTGGTAGCCATCGTGTTCTTATAGAATATATAACTGGATCTGATGATATTAATAAATATTCCATTAAGTCCATATTTTGCGCTATTTTCGAACATTTTCGGGTATTGAAGAGTCGGAAATGTTTACCATCTTTATTTCGGGCTTCCTGTGCTTCCTGTGCTTCCTCTGTTAGCTCTCCCAATGGGAAAATACTATTTTCTATTAGTTCTTTATCATGAGCCAATACTTTGTGAATTGTTGGAGTCATTGATTTCCAGGGGTATGTAATGTTAAGTAGTTCTTTGGTTTCGTAAGCAAAAATTTTAAATTTGTCCGCATTAATTTGTTTTTTGCTATTAATGGCTGCCAATATAATCTTAAAGCGCTTCAAAATATTTAAGTCAATGCCTGTGATTGAAGATGTGAGTTCCGGATTTTCAAAGAAACGTCTTGCTGTATTTCCATCATTTGAGCTTCCATAGCCATGTAGAGGTTTATCAATTATTAATCCGAGTTGTTCTTTGAATTATAATTGAATTCTTTTCTTCTCCTCTTTTCGTAATTCGTGAAGTTCCAAATTGTTTTTTACTGTAGCATTTTCCTGCTCGGGAATATTTCTATACTTCATATCATATGCAAGATGTAAGCAGAACTCCAAAAATCTTATCCTTGCGTGGAGTGGTGATATTCCAAATTTTAAAGAATTTTTATTAACAAGGACTTCAGAATTATCCTGAAATTGTGAACTTATTTTTCCACACATATTACATTTCCATGTAGATGTTGTATCTGTTATAGCGTTTGCAACTTTTCCATCAATCATCGTTAATTGTTGTTGAAATGTAACTTTAATAGTTCTGTGGTTTCTTTTGTGTAATCAAAAAGGATTGGACGTCACAAAAATTTGGAACCTGGAGTAAAATTTATCCAAATATCATCAAAAAGCAAGTCATTTCTTGTCGATGAGGAAGGCTTATTTAAGCGCATTCGAAGTGGTACCAGAGACGCTATAAACAGCGAGGAATAATTATTTCCAGAATTACTTCCATCCAGTTGTTTGTATTCCGAAAATCCTGATGTTCCATCGCAGCCCCATTTGAATATTAAAATAAGTTCAGAGTCTTTGCATTTTTCAATGTTATCATTGCTGAAGGTAGATATAATTCTAGAGCCAGTATTTTCAAGTAATTGCAATATATTAACTTTAGCACTTTTAACAGAAGCATTAACCGGGTGCTCCATAGGCTGTAAAATATTACTTTTCGCTTCTCTCACTGATTTGCTACTGGGAAAGATATCATATCATATTACGCTAACAGATTTCCTCAAAATCTCGTATTGGTTTCTTGATAATCCTAAATTTAATATTAGAGCTAAAGCATCTTCAGAGGTAAATGACGATGTTGATTTCGGTGTCACTATGCTTTGATTATCCGATGTAATCGATTGGGAGAAGCTGTTGGTAACACATCTATAACTTTTTCTACTTCCTTTGGTTGCGTACGTGTTACTAAAGCTTTAAATGTATCTTTTATTTCGGCATTCGTATGTGAATTTAGAATAGATTTTTCTGCTTTCCGATGAAAATTGGTATTTCTCCCTCCAACCACTCTTCATTTTTCTTCTTGAACTTTGGTATTGACCAATCTGAAGCTTGCATCCTTTTTTCGTATGATTTATAAAAATTTTCGAGCTTTAAACTGTCTTCTGCAGTAAGAGTTAAACCAAAAGATACTACTGTATCAATGAGTTTTCTTATTTTTTCTGGACGATTTATAATATCAGATAGATTATCCCAGATTACTTTGCAAATAGAAAAGTGTTTTAATGTAATCTCCATAATGGTAAATTCACTAATAAATCTGCATATTTATAAGGATACTTATATGTAGAAAAAGAATATTTGTATCAGGTAAATGGTGACAGGCAAAAATGAATTAAAAAATTTAAATTTTTGCTCAAAACCCCCAATTTCATTCAGTTTATTTTTATGACCTGTAGTGTTAAACAGGTACGTCAAAAAATGTACCTATGCGATTGTAAAAAAATCATTTTTGTTATAATACATTAATTAAGTAGCTAGGTAAATTATTTAAAAACTTAAAAAAATGTAATAAAAAACGAAGGAAAATATACTTATTTATGTACTTAGGTAATTATAAAAACCTTTTCAGTAGAACAAAATTATGAACACTTTAAATAAATTCATTAATAAATATTATTATCTCGTAACAAAAATAAGCAATGCAGTTGAGTGTTACGTATACACACATATAGAAATACGGAACAAAATAGTGAATTTTGCAACTTTTGACGTGACTTGGTAGTTTTGAGGCCATTATATTACTATTATTAAATGACATATGTCAACATTTTATATATCGTTGAATTGGTAAATAAGTCTATTTTTATATTCTTTTAACATTTTTAAAGTATTTGCAAAATTAGTGGAGTTGTATTAAAAAAATTAAATTTTTTTGGATTTTCAGCTATTTAAAAAAAAATTTATTTTTGAAAAATTACCAAAAATAAGTTATTAGAGCTATTTTATTGATTTTTTTAGGAATGAAAGCTTGATTTGTGTTTTATACATTACATAAGAAATAATATTAAAAATATTATGCAAATATGCTTCTAATATGCTTTTAAAAATAGTCGTTAAAAAAACTGACTTTTAACATAACATCTCCACTCCTGCATTCGTTTTTGGCCGGGCGGGAAGCAGTTTGGTGTTAAATCATTCTAAATCTATTTCTATAAAAAATATGGGTACCAAATTTAAAATAGCTCTCGTGACATTTTTTTTATTAATCGATAAATATGAAACTATTTTTTTAAATTGACAATTTTCGGCCAATGCTGGATGTAGGGTGCAAACTTAAATCAATTCAAAATTTCTTTATTAACCATTTATGAAGCCTTATCTATTGAAATTAATAAGGAAAAAACTTTTTTATTAACGGAACTTTGAGAAAAAAGTGAATGAATTGTACTATATTTTTGTAAAAAAATAGCCATTTTTCATGCCAATTTCAGAGTGCTGACTTTGAATATTTTTCACGTCTAGACGAATTGAGATAATCCAAAAATTCTTTCAGCATATTATTTTGAAGTATGTAGCAAATTACAGAATATTTTTAAAAAATTTTTACCTCATATATCTCCGGACTTATTCCCGAAAAACGAAAGAAAGTCGAGCCAAAAAATCAAAAATTCAAAATTCAAGCGTAAATATTTTTTTAACTGTAAGAGATAACTTAGATGAGTAAGCTTATTTTTTCTTTACCTTGCCAAGCACTTTCCAGAAATATAAAAATCTTTAAAATCGGACTTCATTTGTACAAGTTACGATTTTTTTTTTTACTTTTACATACTCGAGGTAGTCAACTTTGACACCCTGTGTTATCACAGGGTGACTACAAGATGATTTTTCTGAAAGCTTAGGTCCTCCTCTACAACTCTTCCATACATTTCAATTTGATCCGACCACTAGTTTAGGAGATTCAGATTTATTACCAAAAAATTTGCGTTTGATCCCACTGTGAAGCGGTCTTATATGGGAGCTATGGTAAATTATAGAGCGATCCATATAAAATTTGTCACTATGATTTCTACTTTTATAAAACATATTTGTGTCAAATATAAACCTGATACTATCATGTGTATGTGATTTATGCAAGTTAAAGTGATTTTCAGAGAAGGGTTTTATATGGTTGCTATGGTCAATTATGGACCGATCCATGAAATTTGGCACAAAGTGTCAATACTTATACAAAACTTCCTCCCACCGAATTTCATTAAAATATTTGTGTCTTTAAGGCATTTATGTTCTTTAAATCCCTAGTCATTTGTATGGGGGTTAGGTGAAGTAATGGATCGATCATAATGTACGGACGGACATCGTTAGATCGACTCAAAAAGTGATTCTGAATCGATTGGACTTTAAGGTGGGTGTTGGTGAATCTTTTCTGTGCGTTACAAACATCATCACAAACGTATAAAAAAAATAAATAAATAAAATTTAATAAAAAATATGTATGTATAATAATATTGTCTTCCTAAAAATAACATAAGAGAACAACTATCAAATCAAATCATAAATCATAAGATCAACCAAGACTCTGCTCAACTCTCGGTATGATTTGTTAACTTTCACTTTCATTGCATCCGGAGTCCCAGAGAAATTTCAGAAACGAGTTACTGTGGCAATCTCTTTAGCTAAAAATATAAATGTTACTTTCAAAAGATTTTTTTTTATTTTAGGGTGATACTATCCGAAATCAGCATTTTAAGTTGATATTCCTTTGCAACACATGTTTGAAACTCATTTGTTGTCTTTTATTAGAATTCCGTCGGAAACTTTTGTTGCTTTTGCTCATTATTTCAATCAGAATTTTAAATAAAAAAATGTTTAATTGCAATCTTATATTTGACGACAAAATTTACGTTTAAATTTCTGGAAAAATAAGTCAGCTGATGTGTTTTTTGTTTGTTTAAATTATCGGTAAACAGTCGACTTTGTTTCAACTCTGTTAGAGTATACTACGAGTACATTAGCGTCGAAGTGATTTTGATGTTGAATTAAAAACGACATTGACGTCGACGACGACAACTGTTATAAGAGTAATTATTCCTTAGAATAAATGTTATAGAATACAAGTAGAAGTTGATGTGGAAGGCAGTTCAAATTAAATTTTCAAAAAATTTATTCATTTTTTAATTGTATGTTACTACATTTATTTTGTTGTTGCATGAATTAGGTTTTTGACAACTGAATTGGGTTTTTGTTTCTCACATAAACTTCTAGTTGTATTCTATGCTAAATATATTGTAGAAGGTTAAATGAAGCATTTCCATCATGCCACACTTTTAATCCATTGGCAACCAAAGAAAATATGTTTCTCTCAAGATATTTTCGCTTAAATAACTTTCTAGTTAATAGGTAGAGCAAATCAGTCAATCCCTTTTTATAGAAGAGAAGTGGTGCTACAAATTTGTATAAGTCAAGCTTCCAACTTGCCACATATAGTACCGAGAAGTATTAAAATAGCATTAACAAAAACTGTATGAGTGAACATCAAAAGTTTGAAAAAATAAAAATCCAATTTTAAATAACAAAGTCAGCAAAAGGGTAAAAAGTAATTACGCGAAATTTTTATTCCTTAGAATATAGTGTACAAAGATTATTATCGTGTCACATTTTTAACCCATTGATGACCAAAGGAAATATGTACATCTAGGTTTTCAGCGAGATTTTATCAAGGCAAATGGAATACTACTATGCTACTTCTTAGTATAAGAAGAAAATACTAAATATTTCTTTTTTTAATCATAAATTCCTAAATAAATTCCTAAATATATTCCTAAATATATATATATATATATATATATATATATATATTTATAACTTCCTAAAAGCAGTTAAAAATAAAAGCACGATATCATTTAAAATTGTGAAGTGGTGGAAATGTTTCATTTATCTTTCCACATTATATCTAGTCCAAGAATAATAATTAGGTGGAATTATTTTTGTATCACAATTCCTTTTCTATAAAATGTGAATAATTAATTTGCTATACTTATCACCTTAAAAACTCCTCAAAGAAGCATACTTTCTTTGGTCGTCAATGGGTGATGAAAACATTTCATATAATTTTCTACACTATATCTGTTCTGAGGAATAAGAATTTCGCAGAATTATTCGCCTTATAATTTTTATGCTCTAATTTCTCAATTTTTTTAATTATATAATTTTTTTCAATACATGTAAGATTTAACAAATATCAATCCAAAGCAGTGAATTTAATTAAGTGCATTCATTGTTGTCATTGGAAGGAAGTTCTAAAACATGAAAAGCAGTTGCAGAATAAATATTTTCAATATATAATTGTCATTTCAAGAACATGGCTTTTAATGATTAATTTTAGAAAAATATAAATTTTATTTTATTAAATTTAAAATGCTAAAAGTTTCTTAGAAATACTTAACCTTTTTTTATTAAAAAGAGATTTAGCTTCACTTTCATAGAGTTCATTTTAAATAACTTCATTGAAATATTGAAAATGATATTCCTATAAAAGTAATCCTAGCTTTTTTTTCTGGGTTATCAAATACTAAAAATCCAATAAAATCGTTCCTTTAAAGTTAATTATCGACGAAAATCTCAAATTTTTTACGAGTGAATGGAAACGAGTTATTTTGATAATATTATACGTCCTTGCACGTTTCCATGGTTCAAGTATTTATAAAGAATGTTAGTTCTTTGGAATTTCTTATTCAGTTATACCCCACGTTAATGCTCATACAATTTTTGTTTTTGATGATACGTATTATTTTTTCTTGCGAGGGAAAATTTAAATACGTTGTAAAATTCAATATTTATTTAAAAGTTTTTGTTCTTGTATGGAAACAATTCAAATTTCTTTATAATTTATGTGTTACTTTATTACCGCATTTGTGCCTTTGTTGAATAGGTTTGTGGTAAATTGAATAAATAAATGCCTATAGAAAACGAAACAAAGGAAGAAAAAATTAAATAAATTTTTACATTAGATCATAGTAGTACATTAGAATCCTACACGTTTTTGTTTATAGCAAACAAATCGTGTTACTAAAAACTTACGAACTTTGTCAAACCACATTTTTCTACAAAAAGTATATCATTTAATCACATACTGGAATATATTAACACATGAATATATGTATAGTATTGGGAAAATTAATGGAGGTGAAACTTCTAAAAAAAATCTCATAGAAACTAAAAGTTACAGAAATTATTAAAATACTTAATGGTATCGTTTACTTTTAATGTAAATGTGAATTTTTTAAATTAATAAGTAATATTTTTTTTTTTTTTTTAGTCCACAATAATTTTTTTAATGCGGTAGACTTTTACTGAAGTGTGCGATTTACAGATATTCTGTGGTTGAATAAAATATAAACAGAAACAAAAGCGCTATATCTCCAATTCTTGCTCCAAAAATGATGTAATAACTTTTAAACAATTACAAATCATGTAGACTCTTAAACAGCTGTCTAAGAGTCTTTTGAGTGCGAATACCTAATGATTGCCTGTCACAATTAAATGCACCCTATTTTCTTAAATTTTAGATAATATAAAAGTCTTAGAATAATAAAGTATGGATATGTTAAATCAGTCAAAATAAAATATATCTCGATTAAAAAGCTTTTTCTATTTTCGATTTTACTACCTATTTTGAGAGAAAAAAGAATTTGGAAATGTTTCATAACTCTAAGCGCATTTAACTAAAATCTTCAAAATTTATAAAATTGAATGAACAAAATATAAAAATTATACTAATTAATAATGGCTATGATCAGTCTAAATTTTAGTTAATTGAGAAAATCTCTTTTGCATTCTCTTTACTAATTTTATTCCTCATATTAAATATTGCACCTTTTATATGAAATACTCTTTTCAATGTATAATTTCTGATTAAATCCAATGCAGCGATGTAGTTCAGATATTTTCAATTGAGTTTCATGAAATTATTATTTTTCAAATGTTTAAATGATTTTTTCAAATAAATTTTTGGGAGCGATTTCTTTTAGTGAAATTTTTTTTAAGAAGAAGTCTATCTTCTAACACTCCAGTGTACTCAAAAATATTGGTGGTATTTTTTTCTATAATACATGCGAGTGCAGCCAAACGACAGTTTAACCACTACTTCGGTACGAAAAGATTCCAAAATCATTGGAGAATCACCTTCGCAATTTATTCAAAAAACAAATTCGAAAAACATTTTGTAGGTCTTCATAATAACTGTACTCGTCTAGACCACTAAGGATATATTTTGCTCTCAAAAAGTAACTAGGTTGGTCTACAAAAGGATTTTCGAAACTTATATTTCTTTGGTGGATCTCCAGAACATTTAAGATCTTTCTATGCTAAATTCTTGGTTAACCGGCATTTAGACAATCTTCGCAGATACGGGAAAATTTTTCACTAAAATAACCCTTTAGACGCCAAAATTCATCTGAAAAATCACTTAAAAATTCATAATAATAATTTCTTGGATCTGCAAGCATGGTTTTCGGATTAAAACTCAGTTGGGAATATCTGAGCAATATTGTTGCATTGAATTTAACAAAAAAAAAAACTATACATTTGAAAGAGTATTCCACCTAAAATAATAAGAAGAGTTCCATCAGAAAATAATTTAATGTAAAACCTGTGAAAAGAATTGCAAGAAAGTTTTTTTCAATTAAGTTAAATTTAAACTGGTCATAGCCATTATTAATTAATATAATTTTTATATTTTGTTCATTCAATATATATTATTTTGACTGATTTAACACTTATCCAAATTTCATTATGTGACACATAGTATATTAACACATATTGCTCATTTGTTGCAACAGCGTCATAACTCAAAAACGCAGAGTAAACATCATTAATGCATAGTAAATAATATATTTTATTAACTGACAATATCCTGTGCACGAGTTTTTTATATCTCTTGAGTAAATCATTTTGTCCTAATTACATAATCTATTATGTTATTACCTACAAAAACGTACTATTTTATTTGTGTGTCGCCTATTGTTTAAAATTAACTATAATATTATTTTTATAAAAAAAAAAAAAAATTAAAAAAAATTAAAAAATGGAAAAATTAATTTTTAAGTTATGAGTGTTGCAGCCAGGGACCGTAACGATTATGAACAATATAATAAAAATCGCAATTTAATTTTTTGTTTAAAAAATAACGATTATTTTTGTTTTTTTTATTTTTTGCTCAAATTATAATGATTATTTTTTAATTTTGTTTTTGGATTAAAAAATAACGATTATTTTTTAACCAAAAAATCAATATGATCCATGAACTTAGGAATATGTTGTGGAACACTTTTATAACTTTTTTTTTTAACGCCCTTTCAAATATGCAAAAAGCTTTTATTTTTGAATTTAAACAAAAAATTATTTTTGAGCTTTCTTTTTTTGCTCAAAATATAACGATTATTTGTGATTTTTATTCTTCGATCATAAAATAACAGTTAACTTGTTTTTTCTCAAAATTAATTTGTTATAGTTTACTCTAAAGCAGTCATAATAAAAAATCAAAAATAATCGTTATATTTTGAACAAACATTAAAAATAATCGAATTTTTTAATCGAAAAATAGCAATATATAGTATCTGGAAAATTAATGGGGTGAAACTTCTAAAAAATCTCAGGGAAACTACAAGATGCAGAAATTATTAAAATTTAGCAAATTTCAGAAGTATTTAATATAACCATTAAAACGTGTATTTTTAAAATTAATATGTAATATTTTTCTTTGTCCGTAGTAGTTTTTTCAATGCACTAAACTTCTACTGATGAACCGTGCGTTTTACAGAAATTCTGCGGTTGAATAAAATATAAATAGAAGTAAACGCAATATATCTCCAATTCATGCTCCAAAAATAATGTAATAACCTCTAAACACTTACAGATCATTTAGATATGTTGGGGAGATGGAGGCAAAGAGGAGCATACTTTAATATCTTAATGGAACTGTTATATAAAACGGATTATTTTCTAACATTTTGCAGAAAAATAATTATTTTTCTTTTGGTATTATTTTTCTTTCTTTTTTCAAATCAACTATTATTATTAAAACTATTAGTATTAAAAATGGCAAATTTAAAGATTTTTATTTAGTGTACTAAACACTTTTAAATATTTTTTGTATTTACGAGGCCACTCGAATACCAAAGTTTTAGTAATCCATTTTCCAATATTCGGTAAGATTTATTAAACATCTATCTGTATGCAAAGTGTCGCTAAAAAAATTCGGATTAGAACATACAAAATTTTGCGCATAAAAATAGCTTAAAATGAAAAAAGGGCTTATATCCATATACTTTTGTAGAATAATGATAAAAACGAATGTTTATAAATGCTTTATATTAATCACGATTTCATTAAAATTTATACATCCATAAATCAGTGAGCCAAATTTCATGAAGGTAAAAAACTAACCATGGCTGTCATAAAATCTCATCTTCCTAAAATCACTTTAAAGTGCATAAGTCCCATACAAATGTTAGCATAACAATAATATTTGGCGTGAATAAGTTATATATGGGTAGAAAACTTAGCGCAAGTTTTATCCCAGTCGGTTCATAATTGACCATAGGCGCATAATAAATGCAATTTGAATGGTAATATCACAATATTATTACATATACTTACGTTTTACAGAAATATAATTTACACCATCAAATCTATGGTCGACAATTGACCATAGGTCCAATGAAAGATCCATTCCACAAATATTAAAAGCGCATTGTGTAGGGTATCAAATTATCGGATCTGACCGACAATATATTTCTTACTTGTTTCTTTCTTTGTTTCTTTTTCGAATAAATTTGCTGACATTATTAACAAAATCATATCAAAAGGTCATATTATTACATTATTTAAATTATGGATATACGCCCTTTTATTTGTTCATTCTTTGATGAATAAAAACACCCAATATAATAAATATGATATAAATTTTAAGTATCTTCTTCATATTCTGAATTTTATGTTTCAGTCTGGATTGTACCCTATTTATTCAAAAACGCCTAATAATTAAAAAATAATAATAATAAATAAATAAAAAATAGTATAAAAAATAAAAACTCCATAAAATTTTTCGATGAAGTTAATAAATGTTTAACATTATTTTTCTATCAATTGATGTAAATTGGTTACTAAAGCAATATTATGCAAAAAACACATTTCAGGAAAATAGGCTTATACGCCCTTGTGCATCAAATGATGAAAACACATAGGTAATGGCTGATAAAACTAATAGAAAATAATAAAACTAAAAATAGGCAGTTATTTCCCATAATTGGAATAGTTAAATTCAAGGTTGTTCTAAATTGTTATAATTTTCGCATACTTTGGATGTACAGGCCTTTAAAAGAGTTTGATCATATCTAGCGAGTATTTTTACAGCATCTACTATTTCTGTGAGTTTAAATCCAGATTTTCTTTCTTTAATAGACATATGTAATGCTACATGTTGGTTCTACATATTTTTGGTCTTATAGCTATGGAGTATATTGAATATTCTATTGCTTTTACTAAAGTATAAAATTTTTTATCTCTTTTAATAAATTACCTTATATATATTCAAATCATTTGTGATTAAATCAAGTTTTCCTATATTTTCAGCAAAATTGGAAAAAAAAATGAAAAAAATTTTAATATTAAGTTTTTGGGACAAAATTAATTTGCGGTTTGAATATTTACGAAGTAATGTTCTTAATTTTGTCTTCACCGATTGAAAAATGCTCTTGATTTGGAGATCTTCTACGGAAACATAGGCATTTAAAGAAGACTTTTTTCAGTATATTTTATTTGCTTGCATTCGAAAAGCAATAAAATCGTAGATTTAATATAATTTAGAAATTTAGTGCGATAATGACAAACATTTATCAGTAATTTTTTTGAAAATAAGTAAATAAATAAATAAATAAATAAATAAATAAAAAGTAAGCGAAAAAATAAAATTTTCTTTCCCCTATATATATAAACAAATAGTTGACTGAGAGTCTTTTGAGTGCAAATACCTCATGATTTATTATATCTTATACACTGCGTTTCACAACTATAAATGCACCCAATTTTCACAATTTTCGGAATATAAAGAATAATAAAGTTTGGATATACGTTGGACCACGAAACAATAATGCCCAAATATTTCCAATAAGTTTTGATCCGAAAATCATGCATGAGATTCCAAGAAATTATTATTTTGAGAATGTTTATATGATTTTTCAGATGAATCGTGGGGATTAAAGAGCTCTTTTGGTCAAACATTTGCCCATATATGTCAAAATTGCTCATGAAAGGAAGAATTCCGTCTTCTAATACTCAAATGCACAGTGGGATAGAATCAATTTTTGTTTGGAATAAATCTGTAACTTCAAATTTGCTGGTTGGATTTACATGAAATTTCACACAGGGGTAGCAGAGAAGTGGGCAATTGTAAGTTTTGAAGGGCGACCTACATACCCCTCAGAAGCGGAGCTATTGGAGTACAAATTAGGGTACCTCTTACATAGAAAATTTTTAGTTTTTTTTTTTCAATTTCAAATATTTTTACATCTTTTTAAAGCCCTAAATAAGTAAGACAGGCTTGCATGGAAATAGACTCAGTGTTGTTGTTGTTCTTTGTATAAGTATGTATCTACATCAGTGTTGACAGGGGTAGCTTGGAAAAAGTTACAGGTTTTTGTCAAAAAAATTTAAAATTTTCAGAATTTGAAAAAATAAATGGCCAATAGGTATTTATTTTCTATTCTAAATTTGGAAAAAATAATACAAAATTTTGGGTATAAATCAAGAAAACCAGCAAGCACACTTGATTTTTAAATAATGCTGCTAAAGATTTAATAGTACTCTTACTTGTTATTAAAGTAATGTAAAAATTATTGCGCCCTCGTTCATAGCTTACGAGTTATGGGCCTCTAAAATTTTGATACATTTTTCTGAATACCTTTATTGATACACATGTGATTTAATTTATAATAAAACTTTAAAACTACGTAAAAGTACTTTCTAATGATATACTACATTTAAGAGGAAAAATAATATTACTGATATTACCGGCACTTACAAAATTTTTTGATTTCCGAAAAAAAGTTTATTCAACGAAGTTTTCGATATACATAGAGTAAAAGGCCGGCAATATAGAGAAATCCGTTTAAAAAATATTTTAATTTCAACAGTGCTGGAATCTTGATTTGTTCCAAAATTTTCTTTAGAATTCAACCAATTGCGATGATCTGATTTTATGTTTATGTATTGTTTTTTTATATTGTTGAACAATAGCATTTAAACAAGGACATAGTCCTAACATCCTGTTATCGAGAAAAATATGCTGTCAAAATTTTCCGGTGAATAAAACTTTTTAAATTAGGAAATCCAATTAATAAATCAATTGTGCCTTTATACCAAAATATTGGCCCTAGTAAGGGTTAACTATGGTTTAAAAATATTATTATATTATATTATTAAAATTATTAAAATCAAATGTAATATTTTAATTTATGTAAAAAAGAGACTGTTTTCTTAAGAGAATATTTTCTTAAGGAATATATGGCGAAAATTTAGTTTTTAATCAATTCAAGAGCATATTACTTAAATCTTTTACACTGAGTCTTTCTCAAAAAAACAAAAAGAAATACTCTTTTATATTTTGGATTCTACAATTTCTAATGAAAACATAGCTAAAGTTACTTTTTGTACAATTTTTTAGACCGAAAATGTATTAAAAAAAACAAAATATGTAATTTCATCTGCCACGAAAATAACAAGATTTCCACGTACAAGAAAAGAACATATTTCAAATTTATTCTCTTCAACAGAAACGATGTGCTAGGAGGTAAATTTTTTTGAGAAAGTCGCAAAACACTTCCAAATGTTGGCATGATCTATATACGTCAATGATAAAAAATTTGTACATTTTTTGAAAATTTCTGTTGTTGCATGAAATAAACTTCTAGTTGTATACTATGGCGGAAACCTTCGAAAGTCTTTAGAACAAAAAAAGATATTTATACTTTTTTTTATTCATATTTAAAAGATATTCTTAAACACAGACACAAACAAATGTATTTTGTTCAAATTAGTTAGAACTTCGGTATTTTTATAAAATAGCATAAGTGTACAACCAGACATCAAGACTTTAAAACAGCCTTATATAAATTTTTAAATTATTGTTGAATCAGTCACTCAAAATTTAAGTGTTGCCAATTAACTGAAAATTATAAAATTTGCATGTAAATATTTTTATAGATAAACACCTTTTCACTTCTTTTATTTTAAAAATCTACTTAATATATTGAAAACAGATAACAGATTTCACAATAGTTTGCAAATATTTAAGTAAAAATATATTTTCAAAATAACTAGCAAATTAATTTATATGAGTAAAATTTTTATAGTAACGAATATTTGTTTTGATTCGATTCTATCTTAATTTTTTTCTGTTGTTTTGGTATTCTTTCAAAAAGGAACATGTTTGCAATTTATGCAATAATTTACCTCTTAGATAAGCTTATGACATTATAAAGGTTAATTAAAATTAAAATATGGCGTACTATGAACACTTAAAATGTAATTTTTTCATCCCAGATTCAGCATCTTTATCAAGAAACTATTATATCAATTTATTTAAATATCAGAATTCGCAAATAAATTACTTCTGTTTCACATCTAGTACGTCTTTATCTTACATTATATTGCTGTTTCAGTTTTAATTTTTTGTTTTTATTCAAGAAAACATTTCACATCTTTATTTATGTGCGAGTTATTGTAAAAAAATTGTCTGTTTTCAAGATATCTCGCTGCTTTTTAAAGTAAAACAGGTGTTTATATGTAACAATATTAATAATAGTTTACAAATGTGGTAAAATATATTGAGTTAAAAAAAACTAAAAATCTTACTCTAATCTAATAGGCTAGATCCATATTAAAACGAGGGCCTTTTTAATGAAGTCCATATATAAATTTTTATTTTTTTTATTTCTTTATTTATTTATTTATTTTTTTTTATTGTTTATAACATCACCACAAGTCATAGTATGCTAAAAGTATATATTTTAAAAATTTCTGAATAAAGAAAAGCTTATGTATATAGTTTTTTTTTTAAATGTTAAATTAAAAAGTTATAGCGAAATACAAATTTTACACACACGTTATTTTTGTAGCTCCATCTACCAGAAACTGCCGGTGGAGCAAGCAGAATCAAAACTTTACATTTCATGGGTGGTTTAACCTTGTTTTTTAAATAATTTTGTTCGAATAGAATTAATTCTTTATTGGATTATTTTATAAAAAATTAGATTCAATTTGTATTTATTCAAATATTCTCCAAAATGAATGAAAGTACTTTTTTCTCATTCAACTTTTAATATATAATAAAATATATAATACAAATAAAAGCTTTAATACAAAATAAAGAAATATTTTGTAAAGCTAATTGTATTAAATAGGTTTGAATTAAAAAAAATTTGAATGAAAGAATAATTGAAAAAATTAGTTCTCTATAAAATTAATTCAGTACATATGAAGTACAAAGAATTAAATTATTATAAATGTTTGAAAGAAATAACTAGGATATCAAATTTAATTCGATTTTGAAAAGTGAGTTAAAAAATTAAGCCTTTCAAAACATAGCATAGGAGTATTAGCATGTTTTTTTTAATTTGTAGAAATTACCTGCTTTTATAACTATTTCATGATCGATGTGTTCAAATTTGACATTCTGTAGCTCAATTCGTATTATAACAGGGTTATTTACTTTATAATTTTCTCATATAACTCAATTCCAACCAACCAGTAGTTTAGAAGTACAGATTTATTACCAATTTTTTATAGGCTGAACAGTGGGGCCGATCGTAAAAATGTTGGTAATAAACCTGTATCTCCTAAATACTGGACGGATCGAAATGTGTAGAGTTATAGAGGACCTATGCTTTCGAAAAAATAATCTAATAGTCACCCTAGTATGAAAAACTTTATAAAAATCGTAATGATATTGATCGTAATGAGGTTGATAATTTTAATTTTTATTGCTAGATGTTAATAAAAATCCTGCTTCATGGATCAGATTACTGAATGTTTCTACAACGACGTCTATCGCAAGGGTTGATTTTATTGGTACGTTTAATTTAACGTTTCTTTCTATCCAAGCGGTAAAGTTATTTAGATCAGTACAAAGAAAATTTCGTATTTGATTGGGAACTTTATTAATATTACTGCTCTTGCATGTGATCTTTCATCCGAATGGTTGGCAGTTATTAAATCGTAATTTGTTATTTTAGAAAAAGATCTTCGATCGATAAAATTTATCTTAAGAAACAATTTAATTTTTTGGGTGCGGTTGGAAAGACATTAGTGTTCCAAATTGCTATCCTAAGATTTAGCTACATAATTTTTTATTATTAGCACAGACAACATATATAAGCTTATTGGTAAGTTATATTTGGTTTTGTATTAACTTCCCAGTTTAAACATTTTTACTTTAAAACAAAAAAAACTGCAAAAAATGCATTTTTTCCGAAATCCACAAAATTCAAATCGCTTAGTTATGAAAGGTATTAACCTAAGTCTTTTGAAGTTCATTTCGTGTGGTGTCAATAAATCTGTATAGTTTTATTCGAACTTTTTGAAAATTGTTAAACAAAATTTTTAAAAGTTTTAAATTATAGTTTTGAAACAGCCCACATTTTAACATAAGTGATTAGTATCGTAGAAAGAAAACTTTTCTCTAGATTTTAAATATTTTTTTAATATTATTACCCACCGAACAAAATGAATGAAAAAACAATATAAATTTTTTTTCTTTCTTAATTTTTTTCTTTGGTGAATATAAAATTTATAAATATTATTTTATTATTCAATAATTACACAACACTAAAAAAGTGTCGTGAAAAATACGTTACAGATACTGTAGGTATAGTTATTACAATCATTAGGAACATTTCAGTTTTTCTCCATCACGTCAAAGTTTTGACCCATTGACGACCAAAGAAAATATACTTCCCTGAGGTAGAGCAAATTTGTCATTAATGTTTTATAGACAAGAAATGATGCTACAAATGAAATGCAAGTCAAGTCCTTGCCACTTGCTACTCATAGCCCCTATAATTCTTTAAAGTTGTAAAAATCAATAATATGTCATTTAACCCTCATAAATCCATGCAAAAATGAGAGGTAAGAAGAGAGTGAAGAGGAGAAATTTGTATTGGATGTAAGTAATAAATGATTATAGATTTCAAAAATTATAAAGTTAATAAAATCGCAGTGACAGAAAATGCGTAGATGTCAAAGTTTGAAAAAATAAAAATTCAAATTTAAATAACAAAATCAAAACAACAATAACACTATGCGACAGTCAAAATCGGGATGGGATGAAACAAACGGGAAATGTTATATCGGTAAAAAGGAAGTTATACGTGTCCCGGCGTTTAATAATTATAATAAATAATATATAATAAATATTATCCAAATTCATTGAAACATAAAGTCAATATTCTTGTCAAAATGAGATACCTTCACTTAATTGTGAATAAAAGCGAAACGCGTACATCGATTTTCATAATCTATGTCTCATTTTGTTTAAAGGTTATGTGACTTTACGTGAAAGTAATAGGACTTGACACTTTTTTTACCGTTTTGGATTTTTTTGAACTAAAAATAAAAACATTCAATTTTTTAGGCAAAAAATATTTTTTTTTCCATACATTTATTTATAACTGCGAAACTGTTGCTTATGTAGCGAAACGTTGTATGAACAGATTAAAGGAATTGTAATTCCTAATTTTTTTAAATGTGTAAAAAAAAGACCACCAAAGGTCACAATTTCCCCTATATGATAGTTACTAACTTCAAATCGATATATCTCGATTCCTAGATTTGACCCAGCGAAACGCCGGGACACGTATAACTTCTTTTTTACCGATATAACTTTCCCCGGTAGTTTGAACCTTTCCCGATCACTGACCACTACCATTTGTCGCACAGTGTAATTCAGGGTAATTCTAACTCCTCATACAGAAGGAATAGTGCACAGTGGGGCAGAATCGAAATTTGTTGGAAATAAATCTGTAACTTCTGATCGGCCAGTTGGATTTTCATGAAATTTGGTATAGGCGTAGCAGAGGACTATTATTTTTAGCTTAACTATTATAATTACTTAGAAAGTTATGAATATTTCTGTATACTTTTAATAATATCTATACACAAAATATTTTTATAAAAATAATTAATAAATATTTAAAAATAAAAAATTTTTATTAATTATTTTTATAAAAATATTTTGTGTATAGATATTATTAAAAGTATACAGAAATATTCATAATTTTATAAGTAATTATTCACACAAAACTAAAGGCAAAAGTTGCAAGTTTGTAAAAATATAGTCATATATACAATAAATTGGAAATACAAAAGTTTAAACGCGCGTATTTCTGAAATGAGGTATGATATTGACTTGAATCTTTTTCAAAAGATCGGCAATTACATATGCTAAAAGATAAGCTTAATTTGGAATTTATTTCGCTATTTAGAAATAAACCAAACAAAAGGCCCAATTTGGGGTTGTTGGAGAAAATACAAATTTTTTAATTGTAATAAGATATTTGTTTATAAAGATATCTTAATTAAATTTTCAAGAAATGTGGATCTTATTAATGTAAATAAAAGCGCGTTAACCAAATTTCAGTCAGGGGTAGGGTTTTCTTGAATTCCCAAAAAAACTAATCAAAATTCCCCAAAATGGGATTTTTTACATTTTTGGCTATAGAATCCACATTTGTCCGAAGTCCCATAGATTTTGATTCAAAACTTTTAGCAATATTTTGAAGATTCTTAAAATATATTCCGCTTGTCTATTCGTGCTTTGGGATTGGAGAAAATATGGTCTAAAGTCAAAACTTTCATATAAAATGTATCGAATTCGGGGGTATGTACAATGACCAATTGAGTTATTGGGCTTCTTTTATATCTTAAGGTCATCTCTGTGAAGTTACCTTTCAGAGGATTGTAAAATTATTATATATTGCTAAAGAAAATTTTATTTTAGATAAAAAAGAGTGTAGATACTTTTTCGGTTAAAAAAAAAAAAACAATAAAAGTCGTATTTTTTGCAATTTTCAAATTCAAAATCGTTTATTTTTGGACTCGGTAAAGATATCGACTTCAAGGTTTTTTATTCAATAGATAATTTTGTTATTTAACTGAAAAAAACTAAAAAAATCGGTCGGAAATACTAGGATATATATGAAGAAGAACATGCAAAATTATGGTGCTTAAGAATTCAAACGCAAATAACTCGAAAACTATAAGGGATAAATAGGTCTTATCAGGGCCTGCCACAATATATAAAAATATTTGAAATCGGTAGAAAAAAAAATTTTGCAAACGTTAAAAAATTTTTTATGTCAGAGGTATCTAAATTTGAGCCCCCTTAGGGATTGTCCAAACATAACATTGTGCACTCTTCTCCTACTCCTATACTAAATTTCATGAAAATCCAACTGGCCGATCAGAAGATACAGATTTATTTCCAAAAAATTTCGATTTTGCCCCACTGTGTAGTGTAACAAAAGTGTAAAACATGCCATGTCTCCAACTTGCCCTACTTGGTCCCTAAAAGTATTTAAAATTGTCAAAATCCCAAATATATGAGAGCAATAAGCTATACACAAGGGGACGTTTTCCATCATTGAGACATTATACCAAGTCGTACCGTGCTAACATACTATTGCTGCTTTCTAGTATGAGAAAGAATGAAAAATATTAGAATTTCTCCAAACTCGTTTACTTTTGGGGTTCAAAAAAAAAAAAAAACGTTTACATTTTTTTAAGGGCACATCAGGTTATAAAAAATTGTCAAAATTCTATTTTCAACATTTAAAAAGTTATCACATGTATGAAATCCACATCAATATCTCTAAAATACAAATTAAAATAAAAATTAAAATCTAAAACTAACCTAGTACACACGCGTATGTGACAAATTATAAGCAAGTGTTCACCTCATATCATTCTCTCTACTGAGAACCTTTCGATAATAGTATCACAGTGAGTTGTGAAAAGATTGGAGAAATTACACACTAAAATAAATTTGTATAAAAATAACAAAGATCTTTTAAAATAAACCATAACATAAAGATAAAAATAATATTATATATACACAGAAAATATTATTAGCTCATATTTTTCAATTAACAGAGTTGTTTCACTTTACATCAAAATTTAATTAATATATTCAAGAGAAAATAAAATTCAAGTAAGTTTTTTCTCATCTAAGATTTAAATTCATACAATCAATTTACTCGATTGATTTAACGAATTTCTAAACTGCAAAAATTGATCCGTTTTAACTTTTTATAGTTATTATTGATTGATATAATCAGTCTAGTGAGAGTTGCAAATTTAAACAATTTTTAATTAAATTAATTATTTTTGTGATTGGTGACTTTTTTCTGCGTACTTAAAAAATATGTTCAACTGAATTTAAACATTCTTCCGGGGTGAAAATATTAAAACAAAATTATGGAAACTTTATTTTATGCTAGTAGTTAGGAAGGAATTCTAGCGATCGGGTTTTGCCTTAGCTCACCTGCCTTCATTGAATCTGCATCATCTTATGTTGACGACCAAACATTTGAATTTGCTTCAAACACTTTTACTAAAGTTGATGGATTTTCTGAAATTGATGCAGAAATTGTTTTTGCAATCAAACATACTTGTTTTGATGCTGTTGATAAGAACTAGTTACTTCCTCACCTGAATTATCACCATCTTTGTACTTATTGCAGTAGCTTTAGCATCATTTTTGATTTCTTTCACCTTTAGTAGTGACATCTTCCACAGTAGAAAGGCATATTCATCGTCACGCATACTCATCGTCAGGAATTTTACCAGGTTTTCTAGCATCTTCAGTAACAGTATTTAGAATTGTACTGTATGATTCCAACATGATCTTCAATAACTGCATTATTAAAAATTGCACTCTGGATATCTTCGTTTATTTCATCTTTTTTGTCACTGTTCTTCCTCAGAAAATCCTTTAGTTAATATTTTCTCTTTTAAGGATAGTAGATCCATAGATACCATCCATTGCCGACGGACCTAATGTCGTTTAAAGTTTGGTTTATTTTAATCTCCCTTTGGGCAGAAAATTACGCCTTTATATTATAATATAAACTTTCTCTTAGGAAACTTTCTAATCAAGACCAGAATCCTACTCGAATATGGCTGATTTTGTTCAGAAATTTTATCATATAATGTATTGATTTTCATATCAGTAAGTGTTCTAGTGTTCACTTTCAAAAGTGTCATAATGTCCATGGATACTATGATATTATTTTTTGTGTCATCATGGCCATTGGACATTATAACATGCTCCCATAATAATTTGATATTATTGGAGGTCATGGAGATCTTATAAAATTTTGGAATAAGATCTAAACATCGATAATTACCAGCCCCGCCAGACGAAGTGAGGGCGTTTCTGGCCTCTATAAAAGCTCAAGAAGACATTATCCTTGGCTGTGATGCTAACTCAAGGCATACAATATGGGGCAGCACTGAAATCAACGACAGAGGTGAGTGTCTATTTGATTTCATTAATACGAACAATTTGACCATATGCAACTCTGGCAACGACCCCACCTTCATTTTTCCGAGCTCGGTGAACTATAATGGATGGGAAGAGGTGCTAGACATTACACTCATGAAGGACAGATCCAATTTATCAGTTGATAGGTGGAGAGTATCCAAAGAGAAATCCTTTTCGGATCATTGCTGGATACTTTTCGACATTGGGCTCGTCTGCAAAGAAACAGCGTCAACTTTCAGAAACCCAAGACGAACGAACTGGACTAAGTTCAATGGGATTCTCATGCACAAACTGAGAAAAATACCTCCAGTCGAAGCAACGAAATTGAGGATACATTAGGCAGGGAAATTGTTAAGGCTTTTAATATATCATGTCCAATGACGAAGGCTAAAAAGAGCTTCCCTCCCTGGTGGAATAGGGACCTCTCGAAGCTACGCAAGGAGGCACGCAATGCTTTCAATATTGGCTATAGGACAAAATCGTGGCAGTTATACCACGATAAGCGTAGGGAATATAAGAAAGCAATAAAGATCGCAAAAAGAAACTCATGGAAAGGCTTCTGCGAATCTATTGACAATACCAAGGAATCTGCTAGACTCAGTAGGGTTTTGGCAAATGCTCATAATAATCAATCCTATATTAAAAGGATGGATGGATCATGGTCAGAATCGTCGGCGAAATCTTTGGACATTTTACTTAACACTCATTTTCCTGGCTGCACTGATATTACGGACCAGGAGATGGGGCATATTAAATCCTCGCAAGGAATCGAGGTTGACATAATATCCGTTGAGAAAATTTCATGGGCGATTGATAGCTTCTCTCCATACAAATCTGCAGGGCCTGATGGTATTATACCAAAGATGCTGCAAAGTGCAAAGGTATACATCATACCCTGGCTACATAGCATCTTTAAACTCTGCCTAACCCTCAACTATGTTCCCAGGAACTGGAGGAGAGTAAAGGTAGTGTTCATTCCAAAAATCGGAAAGAGAAGCCATGAGAATGCAAAGGACTTCCGTCCGATTAGTCTCTCATCTTTTCAGCTGAAAACTCTGGAGAGACTTATTGATTTACATATAAGGCAGCGTCTAGAGGGTACAACTCGACTCTCAGGAGGTCAATATGCCTACATTAAGGGTCGCTCCACGGAGACGGCTCTTCATGAGGTCGTAAGAGTCATCGAGCGATCCATTGAATTTAAACAATACGCTATGGCTACCTTTCTGGATATAGAAGGCGCCTTTAACAATGTCACGACTTTGGCGATACAGAGAGCTCTGTACGAACTAGGAGTTGATGATTATATCACCAACTGGCTGGTGTCAATGCTAGAGACAAGAATCGTCATTGCGAATTTGGGTAACAGTGTTAAGACCAAACGGGTTATGCGTGGAACTCCACAAGGGGGCGTGATTTCTCCGCTGTTGTGGCTTATTGTTATTAATACCATCCTGTGTAAATTGGAAGACAAGGGAATGAAAGTCGTGGCTTACGCGGACGATGTGGTGATACTAGTATCAGGACTGTTTCTGAACGTGATAAGTGATATCATGTCAACTGCTCTGGCTACACTCAGGGACTGGGCCAAAGAATGTGGACTAGGAGTGAATCCGGGCAAAACAGAGCAGGTACTTTTCACCACAAAGACCAAGATTCCGAGCTTCAGACTACCACGGTTAGGAAACTGTGAACTCACCTTGTCGGACAATGCAAAATACTTGGGCATTATTTTGGACTCTAAGCTTTCATGGAAACTGAACATTCGACATAGGGTTAGTAAGGCTACGGTAGCATACTACACCTGTAGAAAGATGCTCAGTGTGAAATGGGGCCTGACAAAATGGCTATACACTGCAATAGTACGGCCCATTCTTGTATATGGATCTCTTGTATGGTGGACCGCTACTAGTAAGAGGTATGTGGTGGATCAGCTTTACAGGATACAAAGATCCGCTTCCATTGGCATTGCAGGTGCATTACGTACTAGTCCATCAGAAGCTCTGAACACTATATTGCACCTAACACCTATAGACCTATACATAATGGAATCATCAGTTAATAGTGCGATAAGATTATCTGCAACGAAAAGCTGGAGATCAAGAACGTATGGGCACACGAGGATATTAAATTTATTACCCCCGCAATACAATAAAGTTACCGACTATATGATTCCCCGCTTGGACTTCGGAAGTACTATTAAAGTCCTATTCCCCACCAGGAGTTAATGGAGAAGGGGCAATCTTCTTGAACAATTTAGAACTAGGATATACACTGACGGCTCAAAGATGAACTGCGGTGTCGGCTCTGGTGTCTACTCTGATGATCTTGGAATTAGACACTCATGTAGACTCCCTGACGAGGCAAGTGTATTCCAAGCGGAAATACTAGCGGTCAGGGAAGCGTGTAAACTAATTCGCGATAGAAATATTCAAGGGAATATTGTTTTATTTGTCGACAGTCAAGCGGCAATACTATCGCTCAAATCACCGAAAACTACCTCTATTCTAGTCAGACAGTGTAAAGAGGAACTGCTTGGACTAAATCGACTGTATGACATTACTATAATCTGGGTTCCTGCGCATAGGGACTACCATGGTAATGAACAGGCAGACGAATTAGCCCGGGCAGGCTCTGCTATGAATGCCTCCTTAGCGGTTTCAGTCGCAATCCCGTTGGGAACAGTCAAAAGCAGAATCCAAAAACACTTTCTAGAAAAGGCGAGAAATAGATGGCGAAATCTGGACAAATGTAGAGTCGCGAAAGAAACGTGGCCTACTTACAACGAGAAACGCTCAATGCAACTCATTGGCTACAAACGCAAGGACATCTCGAGACTAATAGCACTGTTTACAGGTCACTGGACGATCGGTAAACATGCAAGTAGACTTGGTCTCCCTTACAATGAATATTGTCGTAGTTGTGGCAATCGCGAGAAGGAGGAAACAGTTTTTCATCTTCTATGTGAATACCCAGCCTTGAACGCAAGTAGACATAAATTTCTGGGAGGGCACCAATTAGACAACCTCTCTGAGATATCGGACACTAGACTCAGTGACATCATTAAATATCTCAATGCTACAGGCTGGATCTAATTAATTTATGTTCTCATTGTTTCTTCCCTACATTTCTATCTCATTACAGACTCAATACAACTAATTCACCTGGCGAGTAGTGTTGTTCCATCAAAACGGATTCTAACGAGTCTAATTGATTGCCCGTAGATTACGGTCTACCACGGAAACCAACCAACCAACCAACACTTAAAATGAGATCAATAATAAGATTAACTCAGAAATAAATTTAATTCAATTTAATTTAAATGCTAAAGTTTCAATGTCAACAAGTAACGATGTTTCTGTACATTAAACTGCAATACCAACATTGAATGTCATCCGTCAACGTCAAGTGTAAATGTAAATGAGTCTATTGGAACTGAAATTTTCAGACATAAGAAAAAGTATAGAAAATTATGAGAAATTTGTTCCTCGATGTGTTTTTTCTCAAAAATATTAAAAATTCTATTAAATTGTTTGAACATAGATGCAACCATGCAAATGAAATAGTGTAAATAAATAAAAACCAAAAACGAAAAAAAGGATAAAATTTGAAACAAAAATTTCTTTTCTCGATACGGTGCGTTTTCAATTGATTGAGGAAAATTGGCAGCGTCTTGGTATATAATTTTCTTATTTTTCATAAAAAAATGCAACTTGTCGAAATCAAAATAGCAAGTGGCTAATTTTGACATTTTCGTTTGCATCGTTCGAAGTACAGAAACCCAATTTTTTATGAAAATACTACGTTTTCGTTCGATTATCATTCGACTCATTGCTCGCATAGAAGTGTGTTAGAGAAACCTAAATCTGTTTTCGTTCGATTAGAAGGCCAAAGAAAGCATTTGTTCGACATAGAGAAACAGACTATTAAAGAAATTGATGAACAAATTAAATTTCTTGAAATTGAAGTTTAACGAAAACAAAGTTTATTAGATTTTAAACAAACCTTAATAACAAACAACCAAAAAGAATTTGTTATCATATCTACTACAATTTCATATATTCAAAAAAATTTCTGGATTTTTGGGATCGGGATATACCGTTTGGTATCCCTACTAAAGAATCAAAAACCTGCTAATGCTGCTTAAAAAAGCATTCACGTCAGTGTATAAAAAGCGTAAACAGTGTGGAATAAACAATTGTACACGTTATCATCAGATGCTTCATAAAAGTGTAAATCAAGAGATAACATCAAATCATTTTGCTAGAAATCAGCATAATGTTCCGACTACTAAAATCTTAATCAATACTAAAGAAACAGAAAAGGAAATTTTTCTTTTAAATACGGTCCAAAGGATTGTGAGGTTTTTGCAGAATTTTTATTATATTTTTATATGAATCATTGTTTCTGAATCTAAAAATAAAAAATTCAAAAAATCGAAATTATTTGCTTTGGAAAATGTGAGAACTGTTAATGAATGAATGTTTACTTAATATATTTGATATTTAAAGTATTGTCCGCAAAACGTGTAAATTAAAATCTTATAATATGAATAGGAAAAAAATTGTGAATTATTTTAGATAAAGAAGTTCGGCGATTTTAAAAAAAGGTATAAAAGTACTGCTTAATATAATTCTAAGTCAAATCCCTTTTAATACACAAGTTTCATCCAAGCCATCATCACATCCGCTAAACTAGGCTTAGACTCCATTCGTAGAACAAACATTTGTTTTTTTTACGGAAAATTGAATATAAGAAGGTGTATCTTTTTTCATTGTTTCCTCTAAACCCAAATTACGAGTATAAATAACAAATGATTTAAATTTCATATTGCATATAATTTTTATATCCACCTTCAAAAAAATGGAGGTATATTGGGTTTGTCATTCCATGTGTAACACGTCGAAAAAATCATTTAAGACCCTATAAAGTATATACATATGTTCTGACTCGATATAGCTATATAAAACCATGTCCGTCTGTTGAAATAAAGCCCTGCGTAAGATGATTTGAAAACCAAATCTATTTGCTTTTGAAGTGTGTTGTTCATAGGCAACATGTACAATAACAACAATAAATAATGTTTGTGCTGTTCATTGACCGAAGTAAAGCAAATGCAGATATGTTTGCAACAGGCATTCAAAGCATTTGTCGCAAACAAGTGGTGCAAGTGGTGTGGCAAAAAAAGCAAATCATACAAAACATTGAGAAAGTATTTAAAATTGTACCCAAAAATTATATTGGTCGATATTTTGTATGTATATACATGTGGATCCACCTAAATGATGTTCTATTTGCTTTAGCACTTTTACTTTGTATAAAACAAACATATTATCAATCCTTTTGGCATCCTTCGTGATCGTATTGTGCTCCTGTTACAATTTTAGTTGATTGATTTTATTTTTTTGTAGGTATTACTAAAAATTTCCATGCAAATGCATATTTTTTTCATTTTTTCAACATATTTTTTTGCATGATTTTTCTATATATTTTTCTACAAATTTTTTGGCATATTTTTTCAACATATTTTTTCACATATTTCATACGAAAAGTATCAGCTTCAGCAATTATGCGTTTATTTGTACACATTTACTTCGTAATAAGATGCAATCAAGATGAAATATTTTTTCGTAGTTCGCACTGATAATGTTGCATATTTTTTGCCTTGTATAATTTTTGGTTATAATAAATTTTGAGAAAAAAAATATTCAAACAAAATATTTTGGAGAACTAAAAAATTGGTAATTTTCAACTACTTAATACAAAAGCTAATATAAAATATGTTGATGTATGATCTTTTTAACAAAACTGCTAAAAGTATTTATTAAAATAGTATCTTCTTTTGGCCAACCCTAATGTAATGACAACAAAGAAAAACAATTTATTTTTAAGATAAATTTTAAACATTTTTAAGCGGGTATCTATGTATGTATGTACATATATCTAGTTTTAGCCTTAAAAATAGCACTTTATTCACATTTTATAATAAAATAATATATTAGATTGAAATTTGTAAAACGGCTTTTTGACTTTACATGAAAAGGGGTTTGACAAATGTTCTTTGTATTTTTTCTATTATGACTGTTATACTTCATCTTTCCTTACAATTTAGGTATCTTTTTCGTATATAAATCTAGCATTTGCATATTAATTGTTTGGAATATTTTTAGTAAGTATAACGTCAACAAGCGTGACGTTTTTGCAAATCAAAACCATTTATAACTTAGCTCCGCATACTTTACGTAAACTAACTGAACAATTCCGATGGAATGAGATTGTCATAGTACAAAGTTTATTGTCATTAATAATTTTCCCTTTCTGTGGCAGAATATCGATTTTTATAAAGAATATATATTTGAATTTGTTGTTGTTTAAATTTATCCCAATTTCTTCATTGTATTAAATACATTATTTAAACTGACGTTATTAATCATTTGACGAAAACTTAAAAAACTTTTAATATCTGAAAATATTATTTTATTTATTAAAATAACCTAAGAGTAAATTCGCATAGTGCAATTTGTGACAATAATATTAATGAAATACGGTTCTGTGACAAAGTTAATATTGAAATAAATAAATTAAGTCTTTCATACATAAAATTATACTAAATATTCCTTAGAATGACAATAGAAAAAATCGATATAATCGGCCAATTAATGGCCGAGATATCGCCAAAAAACTGAAAAGACTCTGAAGCCACTCTATAGTGACTTCGTTTTTGCATTGAAAATTCCGATTTTTTTAAAGTTTTTTTTGGAAGAAATGAACAAAATCGATTCATTATTAACTAAAATATCTTTGTGAAGCTTCTATATTAACTTCGGAATTAGGTTTTGTACAAATCTGTTGTAAATATTTTTTTAAAATTTTCCGTTTTTTGAATTAACAATCAGGGTACATACACAACCGAGTTATAGGAAAAAATCTGAAAAAAATAATAAAAATGCACACACAACATATATAGATAAGCAATGCAATGACTTTTAGTGTTTTTCTTTTCTTTTATATATATATATATATATATATATATATATATATATATTCCCAGCGATAAAAATGTCAAGAACTTGCCTTCTCTTAGGAGGAGAGCAAGAAGCTGTTCTGACTAAAACTTGCAAGTTTGACAATTACTGGAACAGAACTATTATATCTGTAACCTGTAATTTTTTCAGAAAAATTAAACAATTTTTATGAAAATATAAATTTTTGGATAAAAAATAAGTCATTTCAACTTAAGGTGTTTTTTCAAAAGTTCAAATATGATTTTTAATAATGATTTTTTTTAAGTTTTAACCTTTTAGAATAATTTAATATAAAATAATTGTTATTTTATATAAATAGAAAAGTATTTTATTAAATAGTGTAGAAGATCTGTTGGCAGCTCTTCTTCAAAAGGTCTTTTAGAAGGGCCGCATCGGGTCGCGAATGTGTAAATAGTTTTAAATCTTGAACACTAGCTCTTGTTTTTCCATTGTCCTCGTCTTGCAGTTCGTAAATATTAGAAGTAAGATAACGGACCACTTTAAATAGACCACTAAATTTTTCGGCTAATTTATGGACGAACGTGTCGGCTGCTGAAGATAACTGCCATTATTTTTTCCATACTTGTTCGCTTGAAGTTAACTTCCGTTGTCGCCTTCGTAGAATCGTCTTTTCTGCGTTGCTCTACTGTCTTACTGAACTCCAAGATGTGTTTTCTGGAGGGCTCATGTAATCTTGTCTTAGTTGATATTCGCTGCTTTTATTGCTTTTACTGTTCGGTTCATCTTTTCCATCCCGGAACTGTTTAGCAGATCTTGCACGATCTTACTCATAAACAAAACACCATTATCGGACAGAAAAATTCTGGAGCAGACGAAGCGAAATATAATTCGTTCACGAAGAGCTTTAACGACATCTTTTGCGAGTGCTTGTCACGTCAACACATTTGTTGAAAACATCCACAATAACAAATGGGGTGATATGGCCATTGATGGAGCGTAGTGAGGGACCGACAAAGTCAGTTTCAACTATTTCCCAGGGCTTGGTGCATTGAATTGTGTTCATGAAGCCTGCAGCTTTCCTCTGTTCGGGTTTGTAACGGGCACATTTGTGGTCGGCTTCGGGCGTGTCGTGATTTTATCTCAGGACTCGTGGACGATGTGTTAATAGTTGATCTTAAATAGTTTAAAAATCAGGGTATTTCTTGTCATTTTCTCGTACCATCATCGTCATTCGATCGTAACAATTGACTTCAGAAACAGTCATGAGAGTATCGGGTTCGGGATGAGAAATATGTGCTTGGTAGAACACCTCAGCCAAGATGTTAAGACTCCTTTTCTGTACTCAATGCTAAAATCGTATTGTTGAAGCTCTAATGCCCATCTAACTAACTAATCCAACTAACCGACTCGAGGGATTTGGTAGAGAATGCAACCATTTTAACGACTAGCGATCGGTTATAATGTTGAAATGGTATCCCCCTAAGTAGGGCCTCATTTTTCGTATCCCATATAAGATTGCCAGACATTCTTGTTCGGTGGTGGAATTTTTTTTAATTTTTTATTATTTAATTGCGAATCGACGATACCACGACTCCTAAGACTCATCGGAGTTTAACAGCTCTGCTGTGATCGATTTAAAATCGATTTAAAATTTGCCACCTCGATCGGTCTTAAACATAGATGCACTATGTCATAAGGGTTTTAGAGGCAGCCAGGGCAGCAGTTTAAATTTCTGGGAATAATGCGTTCACGGTAACAGTTAATAATACTGCTCCAACCGGCTCTTAATTGTGCTAGTAATGATCTTTTTGCCTGAGCAGCTGCCTCTCAATATCCGAAATTGTATGTGAGTGTTCATTTAGGACTCTGTTTCATCTATAACCATTAATGGCTTCTGAGACCCCATGTTGAAGCAATTCTTTCCGTGCATTCGCTAAGAATAATCGGTAGAGATCAGGTGGAGTGACATCCTTGATTTCCTAGCAAAAAGCCATGGAAGTCCGTCCGGATGTGTCGAGGAAGTGGATCCTGCATCAAAATTTGATGGTTAGGGTGACTTCCTATAAGGAAGTGTCTGGTCATCAACTCATTACGTTACCTGACTTGCTCTCCTTACCGATTGGTAAATTTAGAGGCCCTAAAGCTGCGTAAGATATTATAATGCTACCAAGAGCTTTAGATGGTTTTACTTTGGAGATAATATTCCCAACTGCACTGGGTGTGAAGTAGGTGGGCTCAGAATCTCGAGTGAGGTTTATTGTTCTCCTGATTATTGCTTTTTAGGTTCGGTTCTGCAAAACGGGATGTTCAATAAATTGTTTGCAGAATTGAGTTGCGCATTTCTTGCCATCTGTACGTTCGGTATTTTTGAACGCGATAGCTATGACATTTTTAATTTGTTTATTACCAGATATACTTTTTATCGTGTATCACAGCTCTTAAAGATTAGTGAGGGAGTATTGGAAAGATCAATCACCGCAATAGACTCTCACAATATTCACAACCACAGCGAGTATTGTTAAACAATGGCAACGAGGCAATTCAATCACCAGCTGCTCCTCTTTCCTAATCCCTCACTGTTTCCAACGAATCTGTTGTAAGTGACTCAACCACCGCAGAACCTATTTGGGCGTGCTTTATTTAGTGAGTATTATTAGAAAAAATATTGAAGCAGTTCAACCACCAGATGATCATCTCTTGCAATAAGTCACACTGATAAGTACAACTCAATTGCAAGCAGTTCTTAGTTGTAATAACTAATACTAAACAATTTATACGTAGTTTTAATAGAATTTAATGTTTTTATAGGGTTGTATTTAATGGTAAACTACTAATTATTATTACTAAACTTATACCCACAGAGGACACTCTTAACCAAAATCCGTTAATATTAAGATAAATACATAAAGAAAACAACAAATTCATAAAGGCTAATATTTACATAATAAAATATAATATAATTAACATACTTGTACGGTAAAAACGATGAACCGACTTTTATCGTTACACAGTCACTCTTGTAGGGAAGTCCTCATTCATTGCAGCGAAGTTCCTCGTTACCTGTTCGGCAATTAGCGTACCATGATCGTTGGGTAGTTGGGAATCTCATGATGAGCATTGAAATCGCGAAGTAGTATTTTACTATCTGATTTCAATAGGTGTAAGATGATAACGGGGCCTAGTGCTGTTAACTGGTGGGATATAAATATTAACGATTTCTAATTTAATATTTCCAGTTTCTATTGAAATGCTCATTACTTCCATGAATGGGTCTAGTATGGGAGAGGGGGTTGGGATTGTCAATCTACAATTTACTTCTCTTAGCAAACAGAACACAACGTTTGGGATGTTCGGGTTCTGGTATGTCCTGAGAATATATTGTAAGGTTGTATTCAGAGAAGTAGTGCAAGTGCCTTGAGATTGTAAACTACAACAACCCCCCACGAAGTTAGGGGACCGCTCGCGATAGCTGGTGAGACCTGAGCATCTTTTCAGGTGATTCTAGTTATTACAAACGGTACATCTGACCGAGGTGGTGATACGCTAATATGTTGATGGCATATAGTACAGAAACAAATATCGGGACCAGGATTCTGTTCGACGCTGGATATTATTAAAAGAATTTTGAGCAAAATTGCCAGCATAAATTGCTCACCTGGGGAAAAACCAATCTTTGGCCCACTTGAACTCGGGTGGTTCCGGAGTTTAGATACAATTATTGTGGGAATGTTGGTGCCGGTAGTTCTTGTGTAGCCCTTACTTTGTCGGGGTCGGTGCAAATAGCTTCCAAAGTGACCATGTGTCCCAAATAATGTATACTGGTACAGACGAAATCGTATTTGTCGAAGTTAATGAACATCTGTTCATTTTGCAGACGGATGAAAACGGTATTTAAATGTTCCTGGAAAGTGCAAACTAGCACTAGTTGCCAGCGATTGATCAGCCATTTTCACCATATCTTACGAATAAATTGGGATAACAGATGATGTTTTAGTGCCTCATCGATGTACGTTCGTGATGCTCTTGTGTTGATCAATGCTCTTGTTGTTTTCCCGCATACTTCTACAAATATATATTACCGGCCATCAGCCTTCGTGATAGTTCGCTCTGAGGGGAGGCAGCATCGGCAGACACAATATAAACAATGAGTTCTCTTATGACCAGCTCTTTTATATCTCCAGCATCTTTTCGTACGATTATAGACCGAGTTTCTCATCATATGCAAGGTTTATGGTCGTTCTTCACGCTTTAACGCCTCAAACTAATCTTTGAGGGGTATTAACCCGTTTCGACAAACGAAATGTCCATATTCGGTTCGTAAACCATCGTAAATTCTATCCTGGTGATACTGCTTCCGAAGCTGTGATGCTACCGCGAGAAAGTCAGCATCCTTCTCTTTCATTTTGTTTATGATTGTAAAAGTTTTGTTCGAGTTGAGATTTTTCTCAGTAGGTAAGAAGAATTTTTGCAGTTTTTCTCTAAACCTGAGTCATGTGTTGATCGTGTCAGGTTTTATCCGATACCATTTAAATTAAAATGTTAAATTCCACCCTTGAATGGCCAACATGATTTCGATTTCTGAAAGATCACATTAGGCGATTTGGATGGTACAGCTAAAATTTCTTCTTCATTCACAACGCATTTCTCGACCGACTGTATTTGTTTCTCTAACTCCCGCAGTCTATTTTCGGTTGACATTCTCAATCATTTTGAACGAATATTATCTGCCAACTGCTTTCGTAGGTGTGCCATAGTATGGTCGGTCGTAGTTATGCCGTCATTCTGACACTGCTCGATTAACTGATCTTTTCGTAATAAGTAAATCCAGCTTATTGAATTCTTCTTGACTTGTAGACAGGTTATCATATTTGTTACTATTGTAATGTTGAGCCGATTTTTCCTCGTTGGCGGTCTCTTCCTATTTTCCGCAGTGCAATTTAGAATAGAATCCACAAACCTTAAGTAATAAGAAGTTTGATTTACCCCTTCTGGGGGTTAAAATAATATTTTCTTTATTAAGTACTTTTTAATTTCAAATATAAAATATATAGATATTTCAAGAGAATAATTACGATAATTTCAATTCAGATTCTATGGGCTTTACAGGTCACTTGTAAGAACAGCTAACCAAAGCAGGGATACCAAAATTAGTACAACTATACTTTTTCTTTGGTACAATTCGAGACAGAAAAGTACAATGATCAATTTGGTACAATTTAAATTTGTTTCTAATTTCAATTTTTTATAAAGTTGCTATAGAAAATCATTTTATTTAGAAACCAAACTTCAACTTTAATTGCAAAAATGTTTTAAAAATCAAAAATTAAGTAAGACAAAGAAGTATGATTGTGCTTGATATTTTAAATTAAAATTTTCGAATCAGGGTCTCATAGACTTTTGAATATTCAGACACATAATGTCCTTAATAATTTGTATTATTAATATTTATTGTATAATAAAATCTATTAAAAGATTAAGAAGGATATTTATTATAGAGTTAAAGAATTAAAATTGTTATCAAAATTTATATAAATGCCATTTTAATTCATCAAAAAAAGATTAAAGGTTAAATAATACTAGCTGTGTTTTGTTGCTCCCGCTGAATGTTAACGTTGACTGTTAGCCAAAAACAAAAAAAAAAAACGACATTAACCCTATTTGGAAGCACTTTTTATTTATTTGTAAATGGCACTACTAAATTTACACATTGTTATTTATAAAATTAAAAATTAAAAAATTTTTTACTTGAATTTAATTTAATTTGTATATTTTTCATTTCTTGTCATTGTATTTTCCCACCTTAGCAATCATTGATTTTGAATTTGAAGCAAAGTTTACTCGAACAAAACGATCGGGAAAAGGTTTACTTAGCGTTCAGTTTGTGGCGACAAAAACTTCGTCTCGAAGAGTCGAAAATAATATCAATGAATGTGTTGCGACGTCGAAATCATATCAACTCGATATCGATAAGATAGTCGAAAAATTTTCGTAAATAGTATCGTAAAATATTCAAAAATAAAATTTTGCAATATCGATAAATATTTGTTCTCTGTTTGCTTTCAACTTCAATAAAGATATGCTAATGATATCATTTCTAAGCCTTTTAAATTTGTTTAATTCTTATTTTGTTCCTGTATTTTCGACAGGGTTTTTACCTCCTGAAAAAAAATATTTTTCACAAAAATAAAAGAGTATGTACTTTGAATAAAATAGTGTAATTAAAAATAATTATATAGGTTGACATTAGAGAAAACAAACTTATAGTAACGTTACAAAACTAACTACATTACAAATTTATTTTATATTTTTGATATGTATCTCCATTAAATTCTGTAGTTAATTCCATATTAAAAGGCGCATATGTATATGTCAATAAATAGAAAAAAAATTTTATGAAAAAGTACAAAAAATAAGCACAATTTTTACCCCTTAAACGTTCAAATTTCAAAAATTTATCAAATTTTTGTAATCTGTAAAGCCTTATTTTTCTCACAAAAAATAATATTAATAGTAATTTAATTTTATGTATAAATATACTAAATATGTACGAGAAAAATTAAAAAGTAAATTTTTTATTTAGTAAAAACTAAAATTCGATTAAAAAAAAAATAATAATATTTATTATTAGATCTAAATGAATGAAAATCTGTGATCATCAGTTATATCTCTACAAAGAGTAGGTTTTTTAGTGAAAACTAAAATTTAGTTTTTTATGGAATCTGTAGGCGCTATAGAGGAATGAAAATCTTTTATCACCAGGGCAAGCTTTTTAAGCTTTTCGCTTGAAAAGTAAGGTTTTGCTCATTTGATAAGTATTTTACCAAAAATTAGTTTTCTTAACAAAAACTTAATTTCTTACTTAATTGTTCAGAATCTGTCTTTTTATTTCTATTTTTTTTATTTTTTATCGAAAACTAATGGAATTTAAAGTTAGAAAAATAACATTAATTTTTATGTTTTTTATGCATATTCATTCAATTTTTTGCATTTTTTCTGCATATTATCCTATGATTCCGTGTATTTTCAAGCTATGATCATATACGTATGTATATTTCTCAAGAAAACTCAATTTTATGTTTACTTTTATTTTTTTTACCAAAAAGCGATTTGAAAAACTGAAATTTTATATTGCATTCAAATTGAAACTCGATTGGTAAGAACAAATTTGTACTAAAAATAGGCTGATTTTGCTTCAATGTGCAACATTATTCATATATTATTTTAATTCTACCGAACTTACGACTCATATAATAGGCTGTGAATTAATCAATTATTTTTATTAATCTTCGATTACCTCAAATTTACATTTAACCAACGATATAACGAAGCGATTAGGGAAATAACATGATGATGTTAAAAAACTAAGTAAGTAAACTAAAACAAAGTATAATCTTCTAACAATAAAGAGTAATTTTCTATTATATGAATTGCACAACGGATGCTTTCAAAAATGTTGCAAAGGCTTTCCTGAGTACTAATCTTTAAAAAAATGCTTTTAATAAAGGTAGTAATTTAAATTAATTAAAAAGTACTAAAAATATTTCTTACATAACTAGGCTCATTTTATTAAAAAAATATATATCAATTTTCATATAATCAAACAAAAAAAAAAAAAATAATAAAAACTGGCATGGGGGAAATTTAGACTGATTTGTATGATATAAAAAAACCGAAATTCGAAAAAGTACTTGTCCACAGTTTATATAGGAGCTTCACAAAATCTAATAACGCATTTTGACCTATAACTCGGTAAATACTGGATCGACCGAGTTCATTTCTTTATAGCTTGCATAGGCGCTTCAAAAAGCTAGAAAAACCGAAATATGCATTTGCGTATTGCTTTATTTATTTTTTTTTTCAGAGAACATGAAAGCAACAGCTATAGGGAATATTAAGGGAAGGTTGTTTAAACCGATTTAATTCAAAAAAGCCACAAAAAAAGTTTTTTACGCATATGTCCGACATTTATATACCAAAATTCTCGAAAGGATTTCCGTTTATATGATATGTAAATATATATATATATATATATATATATATATAATATATATACATCTACAAAATTGACAAAAATTTTCTTGCTATTACTGGTTCAAAAAAATAAAACAAAAGAATGACTCAACCACGGAATTTGATGGAGGAAATCGAATTTTGTCATATGAGCCGATTATTTTGAAAGTGGCCTCAAAAGTGGTGAAGTTAGATACGAAAATATTTAAATTTGTGCGTAATTATTTGATTCTTATTTAATTTTTTTATCTTAAAACTTGGTGATTATTGAATGAATAAAGAAAAAGCTTAAATTAAGATAAAACTATTAAGTAAAAATTTAATTCGACCAACTCGATTTTTTTTGATGAAGGGACTTAGGCCACTATTTGCTTTTAAAGAACACAAAAACAAGTTTTTCATATATCTCGCCTATTATGCATCAAGTGTGTTTTGATGCTATAATATGATTTATAGAATATAAAATTTTCAAAAATTTTTGTTTCAGTACATTTTTATCAACCATTATTATTGTTGGAGTTATAGTGCATCTTACGTCCGGTTTAATGTTTTTTTTAGTAACTGATATAGTTCCAGACGACATTGTGAAATTGTAATGATAAAGCGTTATTTTAAAATAAAGTCAATTTTCGTTTTTGGGGCCACCCTAATGAACATAAATATATACATATTTAAATGTATTTATGTATATAACTTTTGTTAGAATATATAAATATATTCATTCATGCCATTTTGTATTACTTCCAGTTTATAGATATTATTTATAAATTTGTATAAAACAAATTTTGTTCTATGTATTTAAAATGCTGTTAAAAGTATTTATAAAATATACAAATATGATTATTGGCGAAATTATGTGACTTTTTTGAATATAATTTTAATAATGAACAGTGAAAGGTATTCGCCTGATTTTTTTTATTATAAATGGTTTTGCCCTAAATGTAAAATATTTTTTAATATAAGATAAGATTAAAAAAAATGAATATGAAAGCTTTAACGTGCTTAATTAAATTCTGTTTTTCTTTATCACTATACATTTTTTATTGGAATGTCTAATTTGTATGATCCTCTTAAGAAATCGGTCACACTAGTATATTTCAATATGACTAGAAAACAATTTGTCCGGTTTAGATAAATAAATTTAAAAAAAAACATATTTTATGTATAATTGGAAAAATTTTCCTCTTTAAAAGTTCCTAAAAAAATTTAAAACGGAAAAAATTTGTAACTGAATTTTCAAGGTACATAAAACTGGCAACATCATTTCTAATAATTGTACCTTCTCTCTCCCCTTCCCTTCTAGTATACTATAGGCCTTATTCACAATAAAAATTTTAAATTTAGGAACTTTTTATTATTAGATTTGTATGGAAAATGTTTATATTAAGCTTTGATAAATTTGATTTTTTTTATGAATATGGCGGATATCTATATTTTATTATTTAAAAGTTATTTATTAGGTTAAAAGTTATTGTTTAAAATCACAAAAATTGCCTTCGACAATTGCAATAGAATGAAAAAAAAACTAATCGCCACACAAAAAATTAATAACATATCAGAAATATTTATTTTATTGCTCCTTTTGTGATTTGACAATATATACGTTTTTATTTACAATGATAAATAACAGCACGAACCCAAATTAAAACTAAAAAAAAGTATTACAAAACAATTTAAAAACTTCTATAACCGAACTTACAATCATGAAAAACATACAACAATCAATACTAAATGATGATTGAAGACATGAAAATATATAGAGATTGATACACATCCTCACGTATGTATTTAGTACATATGTACGTATGTGCAAAAACCCGCATACCATGATCTATACAATTGGAAGTTATATATATGTATGTATTATATATATGTATATGTATATGTGTATATATGTATATATGTATATATGTACATATGTACATATGTACATATGTATATATGTATATATGTGTATATGTATATATGTATGTTGAATGTATTACGTATGGCTGCATTTTTAATTATACATATACATTAGGGTGGTCCCGTTTGTAATGGAGAGTAAAAACCAACACATATAAAACAAACAATATAAAATAAAAATCATCACACTTTTTAGTGAAATATATGCAATTTAGTGAATAAAACTCTATTTTTCCTCTTGTTATAAACAGATTTATTGTTTTTTAATACGCTTTAAATTCAATTTTAATGCAAAAATACTTTATGCAAACATATAAGGGATGGAAATGTTGATACCATTTAATATTCAAAAGTATCGAAGAACTCCTCATTTGATTTGATACTGTCAAACTATTAGCTTAATATTACATAATTCGAATTAAGAATTTTTAAATGAAAATATATTTTGGTGATATATAATTTTCGAATAGAAGCCTATGGTTTTCTTAACAACTTTGATTTAGATTTACAATTTGCCTTCAGAAGTAATAATTAAATTTTAGCGCTATCTCCAATTAACTGCTTATTCTTCGAGTTCCCAAAAAGACACGTAGTTAGAACAATTCAAATAAGTTTATGGGGCAAACAAACTATATTATAGAAACATTTGAGTTTGTTGGTTTAATTTATAAAATTATTTAATTACTAAAAACTAAAAGTTTCTATAATCTGTAAAATTGAAGTGAAAATAATCCGAATATCAAAGACAACAAATAATGAATTATATTTTTCTCCGTAAGTTTATGCTCCGTTTTATATATACAAATTATATTCTTTGAGTTTTGAACTAAATACAAAATGTTGTCAAAAATTTTAATTTTAGTACTCTGAAGGTGAAAAAAGTATTATTTGAAATTTATTTTGATACCGAACAATATTTTCATTTTCCATCCCTGAACCACATGATCATACTGGATTTATAAGTAAAAAAAGCGCAGTAAAATTTGTAAATACTCAGTTTAAAAGCTGTCATTTTAGTCTCCCAATTTTGGCTCTGTTTACTGGATTTTCGGTACGCGAACGCAAATTTAGTAAAAGTTTTTACTGGATTTTTGAGCAAACGAACGCACCTATTATTCTGAAAGTTGTAACAAAATGAAAAGGTTCGTTTTCATTTATTTTCTTATTTTCTTCATATTTCTACCAAAGGGCCCATCCTAATGTACATATACACTATACCTAAAGTTTTTAACATCCGGTAACAATTTGCTTCTAAATAACAAGAATAAAATCATCAACAAACACCAAAATGCAAATCATAGAAAAAAGCCATTGTATAGAAAACAACAAATGTGTTTTTATTACACATATAATTTATTACCTGAGTAACCAAAAATTTGATCTAAAAATACTTTATGGGCATGAAAAATGTTTTTAAAAACAAAAAATATACCTTTAAATTAAATTAAATTAAATTAAATTACATTAAAAAAAAAAATAAAAAAAAAATTAAAAAAGTTTAAATTATCTACATACTAAAAATTACATGCAAAAAAAATTACTAATTTAAGTGCAATTGCACTTAAAAACGTTCTATAATTGTATCAAATATTTATTTTACGTATTGCAACAAAAAATTTAAAAAATTCTATAAATTTATAAAATGATATTAATTTTAAAACTTTATTTGAGAGTAAAAAAGAAATTTAATATGCTTAATCAGATGCTTTAATGAGAAAATAAATGTAAAATATTCTGTTCAAAGACCTAAAATATGCTTAAAAGTAAGAAGTTTTAATAAAAGTACTACAAAATATGTATTTAAAAGTAAAATATGCTGTTAAGCGCCAAATATACTAAAATATGTTGTAGCAAATTGATAACAAAATTATATCAATTTTCACAAAACTGTTAATCCGTTTTAGACAATTTCAAGAATTTCGGAAACTTTTTTGTTCATTTAAAATTTAGCAAAAAATATAATAATCCATAATAATATTCCATAGTTGGTTGGTTGGTAATTGATTGATGTTCGCATATTTGCAAATAGGAAAAAATATAAATATGGTAGAAACGTGAAACATCATAGTAGTCTATTATTGCAAAGTTAAGAAAAATTAAAATCTTCAACCAAATCGGGTTAAAGACAAGCTCACCTCCTATACAAAAGGAATTTTCATAATGATATATTTTTTTGCAACTTTAGCCAGGTTGCGATCTAAATTGGTACATTGACATGTATTTCTGTTATTTACATATATGCTAAATTTTAGCTAAATCGGTACAGGTCGAAATTTTAATACTAATTTGGACATAAAGACCAATTGTTTATGATCGGTTCATTATTTCACCTAGTCTCTATACAATTTTTCTTTGCTTTAAATATATCACCATTTTAGTTAAACTAGGCATAAATAATCTCTATAAAAATAAATCAGTTTACCGAAATGTTAGTATCGAGATAATATTTGACACAAATAAGTCTAATAGAAGCAGTGTTAAGAAGTGTTAAATTTTATTATGATTGGTCTAGACTGAGATAGCCCCCATATAACACCCACCTCCGAAAATCACTTTAAAGTGAAAAAAATCTCATATATATTAGCATCAAAATAACATAGCAAACAAAAATGTTTAATAGATGTGTAAGGCCCGGTTTTTATACTGTTTCCTTAAGTGCAATCTTAGTTGAGAAACATTTAAATTAAAGGTCATACATTAATAAGTACTCAATAGTATAATAGCACAGTAATACTGCAATCACGTGGATGAGTTGGCTAGAGCGCCGTATTAACAACCAGAAGGTTGTTGGTTCAACCCCTTACTGAAGCTGTTATTTTTTTATAACAAAATGTCTAAAAAGATATTTTAAAGTAAATATAGTTATTTGAGAATACAACGAATGGCAAAATTTTTTTGTTTTTTTATTTTTATTTTCGTTTAGGAAAAAATAAGAACATTAATTTGTGGACAACTCTAACAAAAATAACTAGTTATTCAGGCAAAAAATAAGTAGTTTATTTTGGTTTCCAATTATACCTTCAAACTTACCAGGAAAAACAAAGTTTTTGCTGGGATGATGTCCACAATCGCTGTTTTCGTATTTTTCCATTTACGCCAAATTAAAATTAAAAATGTTTAACTTGTAGAATGAGTTCCTCTTAATCAGTAATTCTGTTTTAAAAATTTAAAATTACATGTTTTTCCATAGTAATTTACAAAAATTTTTAAAAATTTCACAATGGCAATAAAAATAAATGAATACAATAATTTGTAAAATAGTGATGCTGATTTTATCACAAAATATTCGTCATTCGAATACCTCTAACTAACAAATTATTAAAAAATGCTCATTGCTTATACATCTGAACTGATGTACATATATCTAAGCTAAGGACTTTATTTCCCAATAAATCAGTTTTTTAATTAAAAAATCTTAAAAATAGAATCTATATCAAATAGTTAAGGAAAAATGTATTCCAACAATTCGAACACTTAAAAAAAATTAAAGAAAAACTGAAAATGATTGCCTACATAAAATAAAAAATAGTATGTTAGAATATGGTTCACAATTATTTGAGAATACAATTCTTTTATTAATGATTTAAAATGTTAAAATGTTTGCCAACTATTTTGTATTTAAAAGCTGAAATAATTTATCTTTCTGAATATATTAATAATCTAACAAATTTTTGATTTAAAATATTTTCATGAAAGTTTTGGACATAGCTTATTAACATAGATATGAAGCACACGAACTAAAATTGTTTTTATTTTCAATGAAACTTTTTTACTAACACATTTTTCTACATAGGTTTTTTTTTTTTGGCATATTTATTTTTATATATTTTATAATATATTTTATTATTTATGTCTGCTAGTTTTCACCATTTTTACTTGCCTTTGAATTTTTCAATACAAGAAATAAACAAAATATTGGAAAATAGTAAAACTAGCAATCAAACAAACAGACATATTTACTCTTATTCCAGTTGTCGTCGTCGGTGTCAATGTCTTTTTTGAGACAATATCACTTTGTATTGACATCACATCACTTCAACGCTAATGTGGTATTCTATGATGCTGTTTTTACACTTGTTCACACTTGCAACATCTGACATTTACCATCTTTCGTCAATAAAAAATCATACGAGCGAAAGAAAATGCTTGACTATAAAAGAGAAATTTTAAAAAATCAATAAAAATTATTATAATAATTGATGTTGTTGTTGTATTCCCATGTTTTTTTTATATTTTTTTCTTGATTTTTTTTTTCAATTTCATTTAATTTTTCTAGTGATGACATCAAAATAATCGAAAGATGTTAGGTGGAACAAAATGAAATAGGAATATCTTTTAAAGATGTTGAAAGATGTTGAGTTCTGAGCCCAATACAATTTATATGGGATGATGTTAACATTTTGTAAAATTGATGGTCGATGTTAGATGTGAGCAGGTGTGAATACTATATAACAGACTTGAGAAGATGTCGACTATTTCCAACGAAATTCTAATAACAGACAACAAATGGGATTCAAATATGTGTTGCAAGCAATAACAACTTAAAAAGCAGATTTCGGATAGTATGAGCCTAAAATGAAAACAAAAAATATTTTAAATACTCTCTAAAAGATCAAGATTTTTAGCTCAAGAAATTTCAAAAGTAATTCATTTCCGAAATATTTCTAGGAATCCGGATGTATTGAAAGTAGCAGTTTGTTCCCAATGGACAATATTGCATTCTGCAATCGTACCGAGAACTAAACACAGTCTTGTGATCGGAATGATGTTCTCCTCTTATGATTCCTATTAATTCATTTTAAAGGTTTTCTCTTATGTTATTTTTAGGAAGAGATTTTTATTATATACATACATACATACATACATCCATACATACATACATACACACATACATACATACACACATACATAAGAGTTGTTTCATACAATATCGACGTCGAAATTTCTTAGAGAATACCAAAAATAATTCAACAGTCATCGATAAATATCGTTAACGACAACGAGAATACCAATTTGATGGAAATTTTTGTTTGGAGACTGGAGATATGTAAGATATTTTGGAAATTTTTTCGGGGAAATAATTACTACATTATAATATATTTTGTTTAATTAATAAAATTGGAATTTTGGATAAAAGTTTATAATTTTAAAGATGCTAAATTTACATGTCATTGTATGCTAACTATTCTTACAAGCAACTCATATGTAGTATGCATTTTTTCGATTACGAGCTTAACAAAAATCAAACTTCAAGATAGCATGTAATATGAACTTCCGATTGTAATTGATTGAGTACAGCAGAAAGTTTAAAGAGTTTCAGTTTTATTTTCATTTGGCAATTTCTTAAGGTTTCGTTTTTTTTTTCAATGTTCGTTTCGAATTTGGCTTTTTTGGTAATATGATACTTTATATTATACTTATTTGATCCTTAATTTTTAAAATATAAGATGATGCATGTTTTTTTACTTATTTTATAAAAAAAAATCGTCTTTAAAAATCTCATGATACTACTCCAAATTAAATATACTCCAAAAGAAGAGAGACTATTATATATTTTCAATAAATTCTTCATTTTTATACATCAAGTTTCAACGATAGTCAAACAAAGTTTATGCACAATTTCTCCCCTGGATATTACCTTGGTCACTAATATGTTAATAAAATCTGTTGGCAAGAATTTATTCTGACATGTTGTATAATTTTAGTCCTAAAGTTATGTACAGTTCCAATTCTTTTGATTTGCAAGATGGTGAATCTGAAGTTTAATATATATGTAATTATGACATAATTATGTAGAAATATTAATATAAGAATTATTTCTATAAAGCAGAAATACCTTTTGAAATCAAATAAAAAAAAAATATTTTGAATGATAAAATGTCTTTTTTTGGGATTCTTTTTTAATTTTAGGGTTGTCCAGAAAAGTATCTGGCAGCCTTACGACACAAGACAACGTCGTTTTATGTCAATAACGACAATTAGAATAATGCGTTGGTATGTTAGCGTTTTTCTGCTAGATTAAGCAAAATGGATTGGCAAATTGCATATTTATTTTAAAAATTCTGCTAAAAGCTTTTTAGCAAAATCGACCTACTCACAGCAGTTATTTTAGCATACATATTTTTTTCATTATTTTAATTTTATTATTTGGATTCCAAATTTCGACGATATATGTATAAAAATATTTACAAAGCTTTGGTATTGATCCATTAAAAATTGATCAAAGAATTGGGCATGACAGAGCATGCCTAACTCTTTCGATGTCCATAAAGACCACAATAAAAAGCACATGCGAGTAATAGTTAGAACGAATTTCGGTATTATATATACACATGAAAAATGTTACACAACAAATATTTTGTACAAGCTTTACCAAAACGAAAAATTATTTTTGTTATCATATCTCCTAAAAAATATTTTAGAAGAATTTCAAATTTTAAACAAAGCTTTACAGGGAATAAAAAGGAACCTTTTAAAAATTTTAAATGATTTATCATCCCATGTAAATTAATTTCAAATAAAATATATGTCAAAGAAAAAGTTATTGAAAATAATACATAAAATATTGAAAACCTGGACGGTTTCCTACTTCCTCAGCCTTGGATATTCGTTTGAAAATCTTATTAAAGAAAAAAATAATCTAAAATATATTTTTTGAAAATGAGAAACTTGTAATACGTTCTATATGTATAAATTTTACAAAAGAATTAGTTACAGAATTAGTAAATCGGTTACCAAAAAATATAGATGTTTTAAAGAAAATAAGTATGTTTTCTATTGAAAACACTTTAAAAGAGACTGAACCTTCTATTATATCACTTTTAAGAGAAATTAAAATAAATGACAAATATATTGAATTAATAATACGTACAAATACAATGGGAAAATTAAAGTAATTGGGACAGCAACATGAACACAACATCAGTTGGACACAATGGGAATGGAATAAAAGCAAATGGCGAAACAATTTGAGACCGAAAATTTTAAGTAGTATTTTATACATTACAGAATAGGCAAACTTATAAAGTTCATGCTGCTATTCTTTCGATAGTTCAAATAATTTGCTCAAAAGTAGAATCATTAGAAAAATTTGAGTGAGGAAAATGAGAAAGTAGCAAAAATTTGAAACTGTTTCGACCAATTTTAAATGCATTATGTTTATATTATTAATATCTATATGTAATATTACAATAAATAAATTTTTAAATCCGAAAATAATATAACTTTTCGGATAAATTCTATACCTTCTTTGTTTTTGTGCAGACTTTTAATACCTGCATATAGGGTAGTAAAATTTTTATAATTTTTGAAATTTTTTTGAGTCTGTGCAACTCTCAACGGAATACAAATTTTGAACCTACCTACCTACAACCTAACAATCAAGAACGATTACCCCTAAGCCACTTTGTACCCATCACGAACCCTATCAGGTTACCAAGTGCTTTGCCCGTAACTTCTTCTAGTTCGTATAGTATGCGGACCACTTCTGCCCTACACAATGACAGAGTATGCTGAATATATAGTCTGACGTCCCTCTTACTCGTCATATTTCCAGGAATCATACATACAATGACCCTTAGATTCTCCTGACTCATACCCCGAAAGTGTTTCAAATCTGCTATTTTAAGACTATGCCATAACGCACCAGATACTTTGCAGTCCATTCTATTCCTCCATGCGTGATTCGTTCTGCCTAAAGTCCATTCCCTTATGGCCCCAAAATATGACAAAAGACCTGTCCAGCTTCGAGCCAATACGAGCAAGCTCATACCCAGAATGTCGCAGTGACCAGGAACCCAACAGAGTCTTTGATCTCCATTAGCCTTCTCAATTCCTTCCTGCACTCAAGCACTAGTCTGGACCTACCAAAAGTGCCAATAGTGCTGCCTGACTCTCCACATAAATAGTTACCTCAGAATCCCTTTCAACGTTCTCCTCCAATAATCCTAAGGCCGTGGAAATGCCAAAAATTTCTGCCTGAAAATCTACAAGACCATCTGATATCCGTTCTTATAAAGTAGACACTCGCCCCATCTCTGAGCAGTCTGTAAAGATAGCACAACCTCCATGGAGCTTTTCCGATCCAACCCAAAGGTCCCTCCTAGGGATTTCATTAACGGAAGCAACCCGGAAGTCAATTATAGTTCCGACATAATGCATAGGAGCGACTATGGATAATATCCGACCATCAAATTAAATTTTGTTGAGTATGCTAACATGCCCCGCTCTGAAGTTCCCTATTAATCCTAATTCCTTCAGTCTAAGTAAGCTCCGTACAGCCATTCCCCTCATGAAATCCTGAATCGGAAGGAGGTACTTGTAGTGCCAACTGAAGTACATCTCTGAACTTTAGAGAGAAGGTTATATAAGTTCTTTTCCCTAATACCTCCCACCAGACCGAACATCCATAAATGACGATCATCCCATGTCAACAAAATCTCTCAGTATGATATTCTTAGCCAAGAGCCCCCCTTGCAGAGTGTACCTCGACACAAGCTTATTTATACAAGTTTCTCTCTTGCCAGAGTTGTTAACCCTGCTGCTTAGCTTTAGAGTAAACCACTCAATTAGGAATTCACTTATACCTAATTAAAGACTCCTTCTATATCGAGAAAAGCTGAAAAAGTTTATTCCCTATGCAGCAGACCCCGCTCAATATAACTTACTATATCATGTAGAGTACCCTGAACAGACTTACCCTTAAGATAAGCATGTTGAGCATCGCTGATGACCTGAGTTCCCATACTCCTCCTTAGATACAGATCGATCAGTCTTTCTATTGTCTTAAGTAGTAAAGACGATAGGCTGATTGTTCTATAATCTTTAGGCTTCAAGTGAGTTGCCTTACCCGCTTTGGGTATAAAAATAACCCTAACCTCTCTGCCTCCCCTGGGAATATATCTCACTCTGAGACATTCCCCGAATACCTCCAGGAGTAGTGAAATGGCACTTTCATTGATTTTCTGTAACATGGTCGGAAACATGCCATCCGGGCCAGTGATCTATATGACCCAAATGAGTTCACCGTCCATCTTACTTTGTCTCTAGTGAACATCTCCTCTATCGTATCGACATCGTTCTCGTCTGATCCGGACCGTAGGTTATCACTGAGACTACATGACCGTCCATCAAATCCTATATCAATACAGTGTGGGAAGTGAGTATCTATCAGTAAGCTGAGGGACTCCGAGCCAGACTCTGTCCACGAGTTGTCCGCACGTTGTATGTATCCAGGTGCCACAGGATCCTTGGATAATACCCGCGGGAACCTCCATAGACTCACAATAATTCAATATAATGTCTGTTTTACCCGTCTTATATCCCTCTTATACTTAATGAAGCTATCCCTATAGATGTCCCAATTAGCATCATTCCTCATTAGCTTGGCCCCATTAAATAACCTCCTAACTGTAGACCGCTTCCGTTTACCTGGGCAATTGAGCTCAACGCTATTCCTAGTTACATCCGTAAAATTGTTCACGATTTCCTCGATATCCAAAGCTCTTAGTATTCTTCAAATCCCTACTGACTAACTCACCGGGGTTCCTATAGAGCTTTACCCTTGCTTTCACAAAGTCAAGACTGAAGAATATCATGCTATAGTCCGAAAAGGAAAAATCCATAATTACTCTCCTGTCTTTACCAAAATCACCCCCAAGGCTCGCTAGTGTTATGTCTATAACTGTTTCCCTATCTTTCGTTCTGAGTGTGCAAACTACCTCTATTACAGATGTGTAGATTACAACTAGTTATAAACTAAAATACTCACCTATTTGGTTGATGTCCCCGCTCCCCCATTGTTAGTGGTGATCGTTCGCATGACATCTCAAGACCATGTACACTCTTCTCCTCTATTTCCATATTAAGCCATAACTTCTGCATATACTGTATAAATTAATTTTTTATATTTCTTTTGTTACCTTAATTAAAATTAAAAAAAAAAATTAAAAATTTTGTTACCTTTTACAAATAATAATTTAAATAATAATTTTAACTTGAATATTATAAGATTTGTTTAATTTTTTCATTATATATTATAAGAAATTTACAAACATATTTAAAAAATGTTGTGGTAAAAGTGTGCAATATTAGTTTTTCTAATTTTTAATTTTTTTATATTTTTTTAGTGACTGATAGCTTTAAATAAACTAGTTTCATAAAAGTATACAATTTTTTGATGCTCCATTTAGGAACTTAAATATTTACACTTGAAAATGCAAAAAAATTTTCGTGATCATGCTTTAAGTCATTAATTTAATTAAAATAAATTATTTGAATAACCTTCCGCGGAAAATAGAAGATTCTTTGATATTTTTAAGAGATTCTTTAATTTTATTTTTTTTAGATAATTCTTTTCAATTTGACTTATGAAACTAAGTTACGTATATCCAGCACTATCTATACATCCGAAGTAGATAAAATTGCTTAAATATAAAAGTGTTTGAAAAATTCTGGTAGAAACTCGCCCGCATTTTAAAAAGCTCATTGAGAGGCAACATCAAATTAGTTTTTGTTCCATGGCACAGTGGGGCAGAATTGAACACTTTTGGACATAAATCTGTAATTTCTAATCGGCTGGTTGGATTTACATACAATTTATAATAGGCATAGCAGAGCAGCGCTGAGGGATTTTGGTAAAAGGAATTCCCAAAAAAAAAAAAAAAAATCGGAAATCCAAAAATAGATTTTTTTAATTATGTCCATAAATTCCTTATTTATTGCAGGTCTTTGCAAAATTACAACATTGGAATTTTCAAAACTGCATTACTTTTGTAGATTCATGCTTTAGGATTTTTGGACCGAAAAAGTATACAAAATTCTAACTTTTGCTAATTTCAAATTAAAAATCATTATTTCTGGACTAGGAAAAGATGTCGACTTTAATTTTTTCATTCGATAGATAATTTTGTTCTTTAACTTAAATTAAGCTAAATCGGATGGAAATGTTGGGCTATATATGAAAAAAAAAACCAAGATCATGCAAAATGGAAGCAGTTGAAATTTCAAATGCAAGTAACTAGGAAACGGTAGGATATAAATAGCACATTTTAGCATGTTTTTCATAAGTCTTACTAAGAGTTTTATGAAGATATAAAATTCTTTCAAAATCACGTAAGAAGCAAAAATTTGGAAAGTAGTTTTTATGTCAAAGGCACCCGCTCCTAAAGGTACTGTTGGATCCCCCTTCCAAAATTAAAATTGTACACTCCTCTGTTATTTCTATTATAATCATGTTTTCAACTGCTGGTATTTGAAAAATTGTTAACCCTACGGTGCATAGCCGAAAAAATTTAACGTTATTCGATACCCGGAGTAGCCGGGTGGGTATCCTTAGAGGGTTTTTCGTTGATTTTGTACAAAAAAATTATAATTCTATGCCAATTCTTTATTAATATTTTTTTAATTAGCAATAAAACTAAAAGCAAACAGTAGCAAAGACACAGTACCAAATTTTTATGAGATTCGTTTCCCAAAGTCCATGGCTCTCATATAAGGCCATTATAAAGTGCATAAATTAGTATTGGTAGACTCTATGTTTTTTGTATATGTAAGATTCTATAAAATATAAATTGTTATATTAAACTTTACAACAATACTTGATCCATAATAAAATACAAATTTCATATAGAAAAAAACCTAAAAACGGGTCAAGCAGGTCTATAAAGCTTTTGCAATCCTAAAAAATGTTGTCAGTGATGGCACTGACTTGATCCACAATTGAGCACAGGTTCCATATAAGTTCCTCTCCGAAAATCATTTAATCCCGACTATAACTTTCTTACAATCCAAAAGAATGTTGTCAGTGATGGCACAATGTCCTTTTAAGTTTGGAGCTTCAATATCGAAAGTTTATGTGACGGAAATAATATCAATATCTTGAGCCTTTGCATGATATTTTACATCACAGTTTTAAAAGAAAAAAAGAAAAAAATTGAAAATAATTCACAAAAATCACAGCCAGTATTGAAGGATGTAAAAGTAATACTGTCGCAAAATAGTTACAGTGAGAAATATTTGAAAATTGTCATATATTATCTCTCTGAAGCTCCTAAATAACCTAGAAAGTTTAAAATTATATTGCTTATGAAAATAATTTTCCTTTAAATCCTAACGGACCCAGATTTTATACAATGACAACTTAGCCTGACATGGACTAGCTTATTCACTAGTTTAACAAAACCAATTTTTAATTTTTATTTTTCATGAAGCAAAAGGCAATAAAAATATTTTTTACTGCAAAGGAAAGATAATTGTAGTGCCTCCCGTAGGTGTCAGCTTTAAATAGATTAAGCTAAAAATATTGTGGTTTCTTCAGTTTATAAACTTTGAAAACAGCTTAATGACGACGATTCTAAGTTTAGTGACTATATCTTCATTATTAAAGAAATGCGAGCATGTAAAATTCAACGAAGCCTACAGTACGAATATGTACCGTAGGGTTAAGCAGTTTACCGGTACCATCTAATCAACTCTGATGTATTTCAAACACCGGCTAATTGCATCCAATGAACTTTATGTCATTTTCCACTTGTACATTAAATCACTTTCAAATTGTCATAATGTCCATGGACATTATGACAAGTCTTACACAAGACATTAAAAAAAACTGTTGTTTCAGTTTGACCTTGTTTGTGTTGCAATAATTCGTATGTAGTGTCATATGTGTATACATACAAAAATGGTACAAAGTAGACAAGCAAAATTTTTTGAAGCAAACAGGTATACATACAAATTAATGTTGCCGTTTAGTTACATGTGTTACATTTTTCGTAACATTTTTAAGCTCCACCTATAATTTTTTTCTTTGGACCTCATTTACGTAACTTTTTATACCTTCGACAAAATTTAGTACTATGTGAGAAATTATACCATAGATATCATGATAAATCAGGCAAATATATATCTAAATTTGGAACAAGTAAAAAAGTCTTCTAAACTAAAAAACTAAATTTAAAATTGGCTCTTTTCTTGCACGTGATGATCTTATGTTCTTAGTGGCGAATGAAATTATTTAAATGTTTGTGATTCATTTTGGGTTTATAAAATTACACAAAAAGTAAAGTAAAGAAACAGTATTTCAAACCAAAATATAAAATAGTATTTTCTATTAACGGGTCTATGCAAACCTCTTACTCGCAATTAAAAGATGGCAAACATGGTGCAATTGTACTTTTGTTTGGTACATTTTAATATCTGTTGGTATCGAGGTACTACCACGACTCATTTGGTACAAATTTGACATGATCTTATTTAAATAATTTTGCTTAAGTAGCAACATTTTTTTTTATTATAGAAGAGTGGTTTTAAGGCTGAATTCAAAATATTCAATAATACTCAAAATACGCCTTTATAAGTTAACCTTTAATAAGTGCGTTCATAAAGTAATAGATTTGTGAACAAGAATGTTATAATAAATGTAATGTATCACCATAAACCGTTCGGAAAATAGTGTTTACATTGATAACATTTTTAGATATTTTTACATATTTTTCAACAAATAGTATTAACAGTTAATTGCCGTGAATTTACAAAAAAAAAAAAAAAAAAAAAAAATTATAATAAATTTAACTAATAATTTTGCAATATTTAAAAATGATAGGTGTTCTTGAACACAAAATATTTTCTGGAAATATATTCGTAAAATATAATAAAATAAGGAAACAAATGTTGAATTAATAAATATTTAATATCGAGCATTTATCGATATGGAGGAACAAAAATTTTATTAAGTCAAAGTATAGTTGATGAAAAATGGACAAAAAAAAAAAATAGACTGAGCTCAGTCCATATTACAAATTACTCCCCTATAACTCAGTTTTAAAGCCAATATGGAGATATGAGATCCAGTTATGGGCTACGGCCTCAGGATCAAATATTGAGAAAATACATAAACGACAAAAAAAAAAAAAATTGCGAACTATAACCGCAGCCCCTTGGTATGTAAGAGATACTAACATACATAAGTATCTAAACATTCCTTTGGTAAAAGATGTTATAAAAGAACATGCAGTAGCATAATTGAAAAGATTGGAAATACATCCTAACCCACTAGCACGAAATATACTAAGAGGTAATGGATACATCCGATTGAGAAGAAGAAACACCGCATAACTGCAACGAAGTTAAACCATATGCATTAAAATCGCTTTAGTCTGACGTTGGTTGGACTAAATAGATATTAAATTTAGATTTAAGATTTGATTAATTAGTTCACTTAACTTTTGTGAAGATTCAATAAATAAAATTACTAAAAAAAAATTCTCGAAAAATTTGTTGCTGCACTCGAAAAATTTATATATTATATATATATATATATATATATAGTTTATATATATATATATATATATATATATATATATATATATAAACTATGCTTGTTTGTATATTTATTTATACCTTATAGACAGATAAACCGCTGGACCGATTTTCTTGAAATTTTCATTAGCATTACTTGCGAACCCGAAAGTAAAATAGATTACATAATTTTTCGACAGGAGCATGGGGAAGTGTACCCCCATACAAACAAAATATCAGTAATCGGATATCTAAAGAACTATTAGAGTAACCATAATTGAGATGAAAATAGGTTAGGAACAAGGGGAATAAAGCAAGAGAAAGGGTACCCCCCCCCCCTACAAACAAAATATTAATTATCGCATATCTAAAGAACCAAACAAAAATCTCATGATTTTGTGGAAATAACTTCCTTATATTCTTCCATAATTGAGATGAAAATAGGACGGTTAGATCCAGTCGGGTTCCCAAAAAGAGAAATTAGTGATTATCCCATATCTAAAGTAGTACTACAGCAAAAGTCATGGAATTTTTTGGGGATAACTTTCTCATCAGCTCCCACTAATAAGATGAAAATGCGATGGGTAGGACTAAGGGAAAAGTTAGTTTATATTAGTTATGGCATCAAAAGACATAGCAAAACAAACCTAGATAAGCTGGTATACTATAAAAATGAGGCGTACGTTTGTTTGTGTATCAATGACGTCTAAACGCCTGAACTGATTTTCACGAAATTTAACACAGAGGTAGTACCAGTTGCGGAGGTAGTTATAGATTATGTTAGATCGCGATTGGATGTCACGTCCACATTTTACACTTACTTAAAAAAATAAAATTTAAAATTTTGCACATTATTAATGATGCTATTTACGTGAAATTTGACACCGGATAGTACTTACATTAGAAAATGTCATAGACTATGTTGGATCTTGATCGGATGTTACATTTTACTCCAACTTTTTTAAACTCTCACACGGCTGAACCGATTGCCCTTATGTTTTCACAGCATCATCCTACGTTTTTATAAATTCAAATATGATATTTTATTTTTCGATCGGAGCAGGAGTGGTACATCCTCCCCCCTCCATGCAAAGCAAATATTCATTATGGCGTATTATATTGAAAGCCTGCAAACTATCTTATCATATTACATTGAGGAAATGAAAATAGGTAGAGGTAGCCCTCATATAAAGAAACTGTAAATTTTCGCATATCTAAAGGAGTATTGCAGTGAAAGTCTTAAAAAGGGGGAATAATAGTCCACATATAAAGTAAATAATAGTTATCGTATTAGATTTTATAAATTCGATACAAATAACCAATGTTTATCATCAGTTTTTTACTAATTGTTAGTTAGTAAAATCTAAAATTTATTTGTACTAAACTTATTTATTTCGAAATTATATTTTCACATGTATTGACTGGTAGTGTGTTTTAACTTCAAAAATTCGGTTGTAATAAAAAATAAACAAATACAATAATATTAATTAAAAAATAGCTACTACAATTAAAAAATTTTTAGATTCTTTTTGACGTTGAAAAAATAAAATAAATTATTGAAACGAATAGTTAATAGCATATAGTTAATAGTTTTACTATCTTTGCAAGTGTTTTACTCGAAAATCGTTTCTGTGCGCATAAAAATTGTAAGAGTAGTAATTATTTTAAGAAAAAATATTTTTCTCTTTTGCTATATTTTACTTGAATATTTTTTACGAGCAAAACTAGTAAAAAGATGTTTTCAAATTCCCATTGAATTTTATTTTGAAAAAGAACGATTACGAAATATGTCATTTTTGATTTGTATTTAAATAAGTTATGCCAATTCGTCCACATAGTAATTTAGGAAAAGCCCTTGTATGAATCTTATGGTCAATTATAGGTCAATACTATAAAAATTGATGTAGTGGTTTAAGGTTACAAAGGATTTTGTTTGTGTTAAATTCTGCCATATTTAAGTGATTTGTATGAGTTAAACACTATTATGGGCAGCTAGGTGAAATAATGGGCAGGTTTTGAACAACAGACTTCGTTCCTGGATTATACAAATTCTATGTACCAAAATGCGTTAAATTATCCACCAAATCTACTTGTAATTTACAGAGACGTACATACATACAAACAGTCAAAGTTAAATCGATTCAGCTGGTTATTCAAGCTGATTGGAGTAAAGTAGTTTTTTTCTTAGTTTTTATCAGAATCAGTAGAGTATAAAAATGAAAAACGCAATAATGCATTCGATTAAAATGAATACTTCTACTATTTCTTTAAAATTTTCATATCTATCAACCCTTTATTTTTCTTCTATGTTTGTTTTTAGCGACGATCAGAAATCTAGTTTATAAAAGAAACGCTTAGTGTTCATGAAAAAACGACTTCAGAAGAGAAGGGAAAACCGATATAGTTCTAGGTAGTTTACTCCGTATTGTTGTTCAAGATGAACCTCAATTCGGTTTTAAAGTTGAATATGTGATGTAAACAATAAACAGAATATTAATGGAGATTGTTTTAGGACTTAGTTAAAAAGCCTTTAAGTAATCATAATTATAATTATTTTGGTGCAATATTATGTAAAACAATATTTGACTAATAAATTAAAATAAAATTAATTTTTAAAATTTACCACCTAATTATAATTCAAAAAGATGATGGTATACAGGGTTTGTCACTTCGTGTGCAACATGTAGGAAAAATCATTTAAGACCCCACGAAGTATACATATTCTTGGTTCTGGTAAGATTCTGAGTCGATCTAGCTATTACCGTCTGTCCGTTGAAACCGGGACTGTGCTCGACCACTAAGCAGACTAAATTTGGTTCAAAATATCTTATTTGCAATTGAAAATATGCAAAACTGACTAATAAATAAAAAAGTTATGGGTTATATACTAGAAACATAGGCTGTCGATTGTAACATAATTTCATACTTTACTACTGATATCTTTTAAACGAAATCATGTACGATAACGAAATTTTGCACACATAGTTCGAGGATCGATATAAATTCGAAAAAAAAATGGGCGTGATTCTCCCACGTTGCCACATACCTCTAAGATAAGGTGAAATTTTAAAAAATTGCAGATGGTAAGCATATAGATTCGGCCAAAACGAATATAACGTTCTCACTTGTTTTCTTCAATCGATTAATTCGATTCCAAGAACCATTTTCATTACTAATAATTCAGTACTAATAACTACAGCACTTACAACCGAATTATTTAAAATTTGCAAACGAATTTAAATAATAGTTGACAAAACCGATGTCCATTAGACTGTGGATGGCTCTTATTTTTGTTCTTCACTATCCACAACTAACAGATTTAAAAAAAAATTAAATTTGAAATTAAAAAATTTACTGTATATTAAAAAAAAGCAAAAAAATTAAAAATGAATATTATATTCTGCATAAAATTATTGGAGCTTGTGAAAATTTAGACTAATTCTATTACCGACTTTAAAAGAATGACTTTGGAAGCATAAGACAATTTTTCATCTTTAATTTTACAAAATTACTTAGTTGCGAAAAAATATGGACTTTATTATGGTTTAATAAATTATTGTTATGTATTTTCTTTTAGCGATTTAAATAAATAAAAATTCCTTTAATAAATTTAAAAATCCCTTTTCACGCAATTTCATGTGGTATAATTTATATATTAGTTTTTATTAAAAAAAAAAGAAAAAAACAACTTAAAAAAGTAAGGGTGCCACATATTTATTGAAAAACTGTCATGTATATTTTATAACTCTACTTTCTTTTTTTATGCTGTTGAAAAAAGTTGAAAATTAATTAAGTTATATTTTGAAATTTTAAATGCTGCGACTCAAACAAATAACGTCCCTGCAAAATAAATTGAGTATAAATATTCATTATTTATAAACTAAGTTTTATATAAATTAAATATTTTACCAAGTCACAAACATGCATTTACTCAAACTCAACATACGTACCTACACAACAATTCAAGGTTACAAAATCATGTAATATATTAATAGAAAGTTATTATCTTTTTATCTTAAGATCTAATTAACTTAAAGTTTACTTATTCTCATTTCCTTCTTGTCACACTTTGTATTTGACTGTTTAATGTATTGACAAGATAAAAATCACTTTTACATCAAATACTCACACACCGATTCCTACTCAAATACTTATTACAAGTTATAAAATTATATAAATTAGTTGAATTCACTCTTTCTTACATCTTAATGAAATTCTTAGAAATGTTTTATTAATCTTAATGTTCAACATGTATACAATGATGGCTAAAATAATAGCAGTTGGTTGCAATGAATTCATTGTATTATTATGTGTAAAGAAAAAACATATTTGGAAAATACTTTTACGAATCATATAATATTTGTAAATTATATAAGTATTTGAGGTACTTTTAGGAGTTAATTCTGGTCCTAAAAGAGGTTATGCCATAATGATAAATAATTTCACGTAGGCATATTTCTTTAGATTGTCATAACTGTATACTATTTGTGTATATATAAACGTCTACATTAGACTGATCAAAGAATTTATAGAAATTGCATACGTCATTTTTTCCACAATGCCATCCTATTCCCATTCATCAAAACAAATGTACACACCGAAATCTGGAGCAATCGGGGAATATTTAGATATAGCTATAATTTGCGACTTAATTTTTTCTTCTGCCAGGGGTAAACCGGAATCCGTTATGATTTTATTGCGAAGTGAAAAAAACGGCATTCGCAAGAACTTTTATTAAAAAGAGAAGGACATTAATTTGGCAAGATCTTGCTTGGATGAAATCAGGAGAGATCCAAATCAACAAGGCATTGATTTGAATTTTACCGATTTTGGCAAAAAGTCATTTTTTGCAGTTTTTTTTATTAACAAAACAAAATTTTTATACAGTAAGATACACCATATCTCAGAAAATATATTCTGAATTTTTTAAGAAAATTGGATAAGGATTACCTTCAAAAAGACAAGATCCTTTGAAGTCAAAAGTTGAAAGGTTTGAAATGTTTAAGGAAAATATCAGGAAAAAATTATTGTTTTTTTATTTGGATTTGAATGCAATGATTTCTGTGAGGAATCTTAATACTTAGTATGACTTAACTTGTAAGAATGAGGTAATTATCATTTTATTTGTCCTTGATATTAATCAATAAAATTTTCTTTATAAAAATTTAATAATAGGTACGCTGAAAAAAACACTGACCCCAAACTCAGTTAGGGGTTAAAAATGCCTTTTTTACTGTTTGTAGCGAATTTCTTCAATTATATTTCCATAAAATTCTTATTGAAATCCAGATAAAATCAAATAAGTTTTCGTTATGTTCCCTTTAAAATTTAAAGATATTGCGAATTTTAACCTTTGACCTTCGTGTTTTAAAGATTATCCTTATCCAATTTCTCAAAAAACTTCAAAATATATTCTTCGCGACATGTTTTATTTTATTTTAAAGTAACACTGTTTAGCTAAATATCAGTTAAAAACTTGGAAACTAAAAATGGCCGACCACCTCTCATATAATACGAATAATTCAATCGATTCCAAGAACCACTTGTTTTCAGCTGAGATTGTAGTTGCACTTATAACCGAATTATATAGTATTTGTAAACGAATTTGGACGGTACCAAAAGCAACAAAATTCGATTGGCAACAAATTTGGTTGTCACAAACTTAAGCCATCAAAGATTTTTTGGTTATTATGATTTTGTGCTGATATTTTTAGCGCAAAGGTATATTGGTCACACATCCACCTTTCTCATTCGTTTTAACGATGTTCGTTTGGATGGCCGAAACTAATAGATTTTTTAGAAAAATTTTGAAATTAAAATATTAAAATTATATTATATATTAAAAGTATAAAATTGATACTATATTTTGTATAAAATTATTGGAGTTTGGGAAAAGTTTGACTTATTCTATTACCGACTTTAACGAGTTTGGAATCATCAAGCAAATTTTAATTTTAAAAAATCACAAAAATTTGTTAATCACGAAAAAATATGGACTTTGTTCAGGTTTAACAAATTACTTTGGTGCACTTTCTTGCAGTGACTTAAGTAAATAAAAACTCCTTTACTAAATTAAAAAAAACCCTTTTTCACAATGTTATCTATTATAATATAAATCAGTTTTTATTAAAATAAATGTAATAAAAAAAAAAATATTAACTTAAGGGTGGCAACCACATGTACGTATGTGCATCCACATGTTTATTGAGAAACTGTCATGTATATTTTACAACTTTCTTTTTTTACATTAATTTCTATGCTGTCAAAAAAAATGTTGAACATTAATTTAATTATGTTTTGAAAGTCTTGTTATTCATTTTAAATGCTGTGACTCAAACAATTGTCGTCCCTGTAAACGTATTGAGCATAAATATACATTATTTATAAACTAAGTTTTATATAAATTAAATATTTTACCAACTTTATAAACTAAGTTTTACATAAATTACCAAATCACAAACACGCATTTACTCAAACAATAAAATACGTACCTGCACAACAATTCAATATTTCAAAATCCATGTAATATATTAGTATGTAATAACTTATTATCTTTTATCTTAAGATTTAATTAACTTAAAGTTTATTTAATCTCATTTCCTTCTTGTCATTTTTCGCATTTGACTGTTTAATGTATTGACAAGATAAAAATCACTTTTACATCAAATACTCACACACCGATTCCTTCTAAAATACTTATTACAAGTTATAAAATTATATAAATTAGTTGAATTCACTCTTTCTTACATCTTAATGAAATTCTTAGAAATGTTTTATTAATCTTAATGTTCAACATGTATACAATGATGGCTAAAATAATAGCAGTTGGTTGCAATGAATTCATTGTATTATTGTGTGTAACGAAAAATACTAGTAAAATACTTTTACGAAACATATAATATTTGTAAATTTGTATATAAGTATTTAAGGTAGTTTTAGGAGCTAATTCTGGTTCTAAAAAAAAAATGATGACATAATGATAAATAATTTCATGTAGACATATTGCCACAACTGTACTATTTCTACATATAAACGTATACATTAGACTGGTTAAAGAACACCTGGAATTTTGTATACGTTATTTTTTCCACAAGCCCATCCCATTAACATTCATCAAAACAAATGTGCACGCCGAAATCTCGATCAATCGGGGAATATTTAGATATCTCTATAATTTGTGACTGTAATTAGTGCTGTCAGGCATTTGGTAAACCGTATTGAAAAAAAAATATCATTCGCAAGAACTTTTATTAAAAAAAGAAGGATATTAATTTTGAAAGATCTTTTTGTACTGCATTAATATAGGTCTCCGTACTTCCGGATGATTCCTTGGTTATGAGTGGAGAAATTATTGATAATCCCGAGGATAATAAGGAAAAAATAAGATCTTCAATTTAAAGCGACCTCTAAATATTGCTCGATTTTTAAAATTTTTTATTTATATTTCTTTTGTTGCAAATCCGACCAGTCTAGTGTACTTACGTATATACATGAAGACATACATTCATACATACATACACACATGCTTGCTTTGAAACTTGTTGATAAAATTAATATTTGTAAATACTTTTGTTTATTTAATGTAATAATGAATTTGCAAGAAATTAAACTTATTTCTGAATGGAATTTTTAATACGAATTTTTTTTATTGACACAAAAAGAAAAAGTTTATGAAAATTTAACTCTTACACACAACATAACTTGAATAAATATTGTAGGTAGTTATTAACAATTTTATACTTGTGTTTTTGATGTTGTTTTTGTCGAGATTATTAATTTGTTGGTTTGTTGTTAGAAACCAAAACAAAAAAAAAAAAAAAAAAAAAAAAAACATAGCATACGACAAAATTATTTTAACCCGCTACTGAGTTAGCGAACTTGAGATATATATATATATAAGATATAAACTTAACTTTTTTTTATTGAGAATAAAGAAAATGTAATAATAAATGTGAAAATCCTGCAAAATTAAACTATGACTCCCATGGGAACAGTTATAATATAGCTCACCCATTTATACCTTAAATTTCTTATTTCTAGGTTGATTATTACAAAAAAAAAATCAAAAAGTAATACTAAAAGAACGGAAAAGCGCCAGAAAATCCTCTCTTAAAGATTATCATTCTCTTATGACTTTATATATTAAATTTTATATTTCTAAGCTCAATATTACAGAAAGTTTAAAAATAAAAAGTAAAGTATCAAAAATGTTTTATGAAAATATTTTGCTACTATTAGGTAAAATTTTTTTCCCTTAATTGTTTGAATTTCATAAAAGTGCCAAATTCAAGAGCGAATTAGTTTTCGTTATGTTTTCCTTAAAACTTGCAAATTTTGACTTTTTACTTTCGTATTTTAAAGATTATTCCTGTCCAATTTTTTTACAAACTTTAAATTGTATACTTAGCGACATGCTCTATCTTATTTTATAATAACACTGTTTAGTCTGAAGATCAGTTCTAAAAAAAATTAACTTTATAATTAAAAACCCGCAAAAAATGCCTTTTTGCTGAAATCAACAAAATTCAAATTGAAGGTGTGACTTAGTCAAACAAGGTATTGATCCGCTTCTTTTTTAGTGTTACTTCCTGTGCTGTTATCTATAAATGCGTAGAGTTTTATTCAAACTTTGTTGTAATTTGTTAAGCAAAATTTTTAAAAGTTTGAAATTGCAGTTTTGAAACAGCCTTAGAAAAATCAGCATTTGTTAACCAAGAATGGAAAGGGGTTTGAACTATCCTATAGAAGCGATAACATATTTTTCAGTAATTGTGATTCAAATTTAATTTAAAAATTTACCAAAAAAAACAAAAATTTATTTATACACTCCTTACATAAGTGATGTGAAGGGCATTAACGATCTAAGGAATTCGTAATATTTTTAAAATTTTTTAACCGAGTTTCTTTTTATACCTTGTTTTATAGATAATTATATGTGGATTATTATTTTTTAATATTTTGTTACGAAACAAAGCATTTAGTAGCAAAATTTTTCTAAAAACTAAAAAAAGCCATATTTTCCCATATAAACGCACCATACAAACTTCAGGTCCAATGCAGCACGGGTTGACGATATCTGATTTCATTAATATCTCACATAATGTCTTTTTGCAAACCAGTGAACGATTTTAGGAGTTGTGGTTAAATTTCAAAAGTCGGTCAATTTTCGTGCAGTCAAATATATACGTGTCGATGGCTTAGTATAGAAAAGGCGTATCTCTACTTTTCGTAATTTAAATTGAGAACATTTAGATAAAAAATTAGTATGCAGTTTTAATTCAAAACAAGTGGCGGAATGAATGCTGAATTTTATTTTTTGTTTTTTCTACTCTTTAGGAAGTTATCTTAGATAGGGCTTTTTGTTACTGAAGTGGAGATTCTTCCGTTTTGTATACAACGCCGACCTAACAGAAATGCATCGACGGATACTCATTAACCCTACTCAAATTCAATATCAAGGGATATTATTTCAAAGATCTGAAGAGGTTCAAACTGGAGTTATCATTACATGACTTTTTAAGCTAGTCAAAGTTATTTTTAGTATAAAATAAATAATAAAATGAACCAAAAGAATCGCGGAATTTTTAATATTTCATAAATCGTCGAAGCACACCCAAGGCGCTAATTGAAATCGATGAAAATGTATACCAATCTGTATGTGTTATTACAGTTTATACCTGAACCAAATAGCACTCAAAAATAATTACGCGTTTGAATTTAATGCAACTTTTAACATTTTTGGGTATGTATATCTATAAACTCTCAACGAAAAAACTGTAGTTTTTCTACCCAACACATAGTCCTTTGACCAAATCTGCACACGCTTTTGTAAGATGGAGGAAACTTCAAAACATATTTTACGGTTAGATGAGGACAACTTTTGTGAAAATCATTTCAAGGCAAACACGCATAGAAATTACGCAGGGAGGCATACTCTTACCCCACCCATTAAAAATTGCGAAGAAATAGGCACTTCCAGAAGCATTGCTATGATCCAATTTTTAAGAATGGAGTGCATAATCAATCCTTAAAAACAATACGACGAAGCTATTGTTGAATACCTTGAGTTAGGACACATGAAAAAATTTCTTCCCAGGAAATCAACAAAACGCCAAATTATTACCTGCCGCATCACACAGTAGTAAAACCTTCAAGGCTGACTACAAAAGTTAGAGTAGTTTTTAAAATCTCAAGCCCGTAGTATCCAGGACCCATACTTCAACAGGACTTAGTGTTTCTAATACTGAATTGGAGATTCTTTCGTTTTGTATACAACGCCGATTTAACAGAAATGCATCGACGGATACTCATTAACCCTACTCAAACTCAATATCAAGGGATATTATTTCAAAGATCTGAAGAGGTTTAAACCAAAGTTATCATTACATGATTTTTTAAGCTACTTAACTTATTTTTAGTACAATGTAAATAACAAAATAAACTAAAAGAATACATAAAAAAGGAACGTTAGCAAAAAGCTGGTGCTGCGTTGAATCTGAGACTGTATATGAGATCGCGGTATTTTTAATATTTCATAAATCGTCGAAGCACACCCAAGGCGCTAATTGAAATCGATGAAAATGTATACCAATCTGTATGTGTTATTATAGTTTATACGTGAACCAAGTGACATTCAGAAATAGTTACGCGTTTGAATTTAATGCAACTTATAACATTTTTGGGTAAATATTTTTGTCATTGAAAAATGTTTTTATAGTTATATAACTAATATGTGCAACCTTTTGTTTATTAACGTTAATTAAAGATTTTTTTGTGGTAAGATGTGAAAAATATATCAGCGAATTAAATGCAATTTAACAAAATATGAAAAATCTATGAACACTTAAAGTTACCGAACCTCCTTTTATATACGTTTATGTAAATTACAAATGTGTATTTATTACACTATGAGACAGTCAAAATCGGGATGGGATGAAACCAACGGGAAATGTTATATCGGTAAAAAAGAAGTTATACGTGTCCCGGCGTTTCGCTGGGTCAAGTCTAGGAATCGAGATATATCGATTTGAAGTTAGTAACTATCATATAGCGGAAATTGTAACCTTTGGTGGTCTTTTTTTTAACATAACTCGAGAACCACCAGTCCGATTTTGCTGAAACAAATTTAAAAAAATTAGGAATTAGAATTCCTTTAATCTGTTCATACAACATTTCGCTACATAAGCAACAGTTTCGCAGTTATAAATAAATGTATGGAAAAAAAATATTTTTTGCGTAAAAAATTGAATTTTTTTATTTTTAATTCATAAAAAATCCAAAACGATAAAAAAAAGTGTCAAGTCCTATTACTTTCACGTAAAGTCACATAACCTTTAAACAAAATGAGACATAGATCATGAAAATCGATGGACGCGTTTCGCTTTTATTCACAATTAAGTATGAATTTTAAAAATTTGCTCGAGATATGCTCAAAATTCCTTGGAAAAAACATTGATGACTTTTTTATGATTGTCAGAATTAAAAAAAAGTAATAAACAAAAGGTTATTTGATTTTTATGGTAGCGGTAACAAACTAAAAGACGGTCATAAATGTGCGTGGACAATTAAAAGGAAAAAAGGAAAGTGCACTTTTTTAATTATTCGGGTTTTTTCCGTTTGCTACCTGCATGATTTTTTTACACAAATTGCACCCACATTTATGAGTGGTCATGTTTTAGAACGTTTCGAAAAATTTAAAACGCACACGAATTAGGTTTATAGCCACCCTTAAAAGATGCGCGAATTCATAAGTACCTCTCAGTAAAATATTGAAACTTACGTAGTATTTATAGGTGTTCACTGATCGATTTTTGTCATTCAACAAGTGTCTCCGAACGCGTAAAGTTTTGTTACGTTTGTGGCAAAAAAGCTTTTTCAACAAATGCTGCATTACTCATTGAGCAAGTGGAGCGCGCTTTTAAACTTTATTTTGATTGCGAAATAATTCGCGGCGTTCCGTGGGTCCCAGACAAAATTTGTAAAACGTGCTACAATGGTCTTAACATGTGGACCCAAGGGAAACGCAGTTCACTTCGTTTTGGTGTACCAATGATTTGGACTGATCCAGAGAGCACAATTCCGACAACTGTTACGCTTGCGCAAACAAAATATGTGGAGTAAATCATAAAGGCCTTAAACGAAGAGTTTACATATCTGTTAAAAGTGCACAAATACCTCTACCGCATTCGGATGTAATACCAATTCCACCGCTTCCAAGTCCTGACGGAGAAACTTCTTTTTCTATTGAAACAATGGATCAATCGGATTTCACATATAAACGAACACCAGAAGCCGGCCCATCGAACAAAATAATTCCAATATCACAAGCAAGAATGGACAAGATTGTTGCAGAATTAAACCTTTCTCAACGTGAAGCAGAAAAACTTGCCCAGCTTTTGAAAGAAGGCAACAATTTGGAGCCTAATGTCAAAGTCACCGGATATCGAAGACGACAATTGCTATTCCAACAGTAATCCGAGGGTAAGTCACAAAAATGAAGTTAACTGACTGATTAAAAACAATTAATTTTTTCCAGATGAAGACAGATCCTCATCCGATACAGACTCTGAACAAGTGGGCGAACCACCACGCAAGAATGTAAAGGGCGCAAACAAACGAAAATAAGTTTTGCGTTCATCGATTTTTATAACCTATGTATCTATGTAATAACCTAATAATTACCTGTAATAATTTTTAATTTTACGTGTTAATAATTATAATAAATAATATATAATAAATATTATCCAAATTCATTGAAACATAAAATCAATATTCTTGTCAAAATGAGATACCTTCACTTAATTGTGAATAAAAGCGAAACGCGTCCATTGATTTTCATGATCTATATCTCATTTTGTTTAAAGGTTATATGGATTTACGTGAAAGTAATAGGACTTGACACTTTTTTATCGTTTTGGATTTTTTATGAATTAAAAATAAAAAATTTCAATATTTTAGGCAAAAAATAGTTTTTTTTTTCATACATTTATTTATAACTGCGAAACTGTTGCTTACGTAGCGTATGCCAAAAAAAAAAAAAAAATGACCACCAAAGGTCACAATTTCCCCTATATGATAGTTACTAACTTCAAATCGATATATCTCGATTCCTAGACGTGACCCAGCGAAACGCCGGGACTCGTATAACTTCTTTTTTACCGATATAACTTTCCCCGGTAGTTTGAACCATTCCCGATCACTGACCCCTACCATTTGTCGCACAGTGTTACAATGATCACTTCTGTCCATTAATGTCGTTTTAAAAAATTGTTTGATTATCAAATATCATAAAATTAAACAACTATAAAATCAACACATACTTTGTTCATTAAAATTTGTTTAATGAAATGTTAAAAAAACACTATAATAGTAATTATCTTCGGTGTCATGAACAATATCGTATCACTTTTAATTTGTATTTTAGACCCATTGATGTGAATTTTATACACGTGGTAATTTTTTAAAGGTTGCTGAAAATATAAATTTGGCAATTTTTGAGAAGTTTTTACCTTAAACCTCCATAACACTAAAGCCATTCGCTAAAAGTCATTCAATGGGTTAGAAAATTTAAACCAAAAGCGCCTTTAAAAAGTATTACATAAAATAAAAAATAAATAAATCCGCATATCTCCGCTACCCGATAAAAATTTCAAATCTGACCCCGTTAGGATTTATAGGACCAATATTTTGATAAGTAAGATTTATCTATAATAATAAAAAATGCAAAAAAAAAAAAATAAATAAATAAATAATAATCCGAAAATCTTTTTAAAATTTTAAAAACAACTTTTTGGTGCTTTTCCTTTCCCTAATCAAAATTGAGAGACATGTATTCGTTAGAATTCAAAAATTAAAAAAAAAAAATATCGGCATAAATGTGCTCCCTGATCGAAGTACAAAATCAGTTAACTTTAGCAAATAACGAGTATAGCAAATTCAAACATTTTAAAACCGAAAACCAGTTTTAAAAATATTACAGAAAATAAAAAATAAATCCGCGTATCTCCGCGTTATTGTTATTGTTTTTGACAATAAAATACTGCTTTTTGTTTATAAGATCACTTTATTTATGTTTATTTTTGTTCTTTTCTCATATTTGCGTAAGAAATTAAGAAAATAATTTTTCAATTTTACTTAATTTATTATTTTTTTCTATATGTAAAAGAAAGCTGTTTTTGTTTACGTCTCTCTGTTGAAATATGTTGTGCAGAGTTTAAAAAAAAAAATCACCCATGTTCAGAGTTGCACGGAGAACGACATCGTACTTTTGATGCCGAAATTACAAATCAAAATATATGGGAAATTACGAAATTTTAAATTGATTTCGGCCGAAGTCACAAAAGTACGCAATTTCGCGTTTTCATATATTATATGTCATTAGTAATAGCAAGTTATATAAAAATAAAAATTTGTATGTTTTGTACTGATTTCTAATGAAGTTTCTTCTGATCCAAGTTTAACTATATTTTTTTTACCTTATTTTGTCTAATTTGACATTTTACCTAGATATTGTTAGTAAAAATAGTTTAAATCAATTATAAAATGTACAAATCTCAGTTTTCAGTACGTCTGGTGTTATGCAAATCTTAAATTTTAAAAAACTAATCAAAGCTTAATGAGAAATAGTGGTTTGAAATTATTAAGGCTTTGATCCAATACGACAAATTTTATTTTATTTTTTTATGTAAACTTTTTATAAAAATTACTCAAAATCTGCTTGAAAAAATTTTCATTTTCGTAAATATTTTATTTTCAAATAATTTGATTGTTGAAATAGATGGGGACCTAATAAAGGTTCCCTGAGCAAATATAAAAAATTGATATGTAAAATTGGATGTGATGCTTTAGTAAAAAATAAAAGAAAGAACATTTCACAAAAAAAAAAAACGGCAGAAAAAATTGGTCTGTCGAATAGTTCGAAAATAAAAATTATTCAAGCCGGTCGATTTTTTCAAAAGCAAAATCCGGTTAACCGGTTTTTGAATACCTATATTCTATCATTATTATTTGAAGTGACGAATTACAAAAAAAATAAATGTTAGATTTTGATAAAAACAGTTCCCACAACTTGCAAAAAACTGGAGAAAATAAAAAAATGTTTTTCTTTTTTAGAATTTGTAGGCACATTTATTGTTTGTCAGGTAAAAGATGCATACAAACGACTTTAAATACGCTACCGTTTCTAAAAACGCATTATGTTTGTTAATCTCAACTTTGAAATTTTAGAACATAAAATTTTAATATGAAATTGTTCAAATTCAGATGGATATAAAGAAATTAGACCTGATTTCTTCTTAGGATTGATCTTCAATAAAATATCATTTAGAATAGTATAAAATAGTTATATTTTATATTAATAAAGAAGTACTTATTTAGTATAAAAAGCAGCACTTTGAGACTCTGCTAATTGTGAGAATTTAGAAATTACAGATTTATTTTCAATGAATAAATATTTGTCAATTTTTTCAACTTTTGCAGTCAACAGCATTCAAATTCTCAAATATTCCAAAATTTGACATTTGTTCTTCCTGCTTTAAGGATTAATATTATTTGATTTCATTAAAAAATTGTGAATATATTTTCCACAATCTATATAATCTTGTTATATTATAATTTTCATTAATCTTTATATTAGTACAGAAATAATCACTACTCTTTTTTGCCGAAATCCGCAAAATTCAAGTCTAAGGTATAAAGAATTTATAAAGGATATCGACCTAATTCTATAAAATAGCATAGTTTTAGTATAATTTTTTTTAATTAAAGTTTTGAAACAGCCATAACAAAAATCAATGTATTTTAACAAAGTGTCCTGCCCTCGTAATTTGCTGTACTTGATTATCACATCGCCTGGACCTACCCGTCAAAAGTTATCCTTCCCCCTGGACTTATTCGTCATTTTGCTGTAACAGTTCTATAGGTATGGGATAATTAATATTCTCTTTGTATGGAGGGTACCCTTCTACTTAAGTAAGTTTATGAAAAAGTTATTCCCACAAAATTTTAAGACTTTTGTTGTTGTCAAACTTTACACATGGGATAATCAATATTTTATTTATATGGGGGTATCTTTACCCCTGGACCTAGCCGTCGTAATTTCATCTTAATTATGGAAGAAAATAGGAAAGTAAGTATAAAAATCTTGCTCTAATAACTCTTTAGATATGCGATAATTAATTTTATTTTCATGTTATGGAAGTCTATAAGAAAGTTATTTACACAAAATTTTAAGACCTAGGGGTTATCCTTCCCTCTGCTACTATCGAAAAGTTAAGTAGCCTTTCGGAACTCACAGGATAATGATGTGAAAATTTCAAGAAAATCGATCCAGCGGGTTTTTCTGTCTATAAGGTATAAACAAGCAATAAAACACAATTCATTTTATATACATATGTAGAAGATAGGTTAGTATTGGGTTATTTCATCTCAAAAATTAATTTGGAAGTGTTACTTAAATAATAAACTTTTAGACCATGACAAGGGCCATGACCCTTTCTGGTCCAAAAATAAGACGTTTTGAAAAACGGAGAAGAGTTATAATAATATTATATATTTTTTTAAGAAATTTTAAAAAATACCGGTTTTTGAGATATCATGGTTTAATTTTTATATGTCCAACTTTGACTTTATACATATAGTTATAAAGGTAATATCTTTGTCTTTAATATGAACTAAAACCAATGATCTACCATTTGTATAGTTTAGAAGTTAATAGCATTAAACAAGTACAACTTTGTTAAGTTTTTAGATATTTTTCGTTTTTCAAAATATCTAAAAATTAAAAACCGATTTCTCTCCGCTTTGACACGGAATCACTCTATTTATTTATTTGTTTATTTATCACCTATTGGTGATGGTGGTTTAAAAGCATAAAGTGTTGTAGTGAAAATGAGTGATTTTACAACACAATTTGCCCTCCTTCAAAGTGGTTTGTAATCCAAGGCAGAATCAAATTGTTTTCATACAGTTGCGTATAAGGGTAATTTCATTTAAGACTGAGAGGTTTTCAATCTTCGGTGAACGTTGATAGATTACATGCAATGTTATTATTTTTCGTTTAGGACTAGAATATACATACAATCCTGTGCATACACACTTACTTTTGAAACATTAAGGATATATCCTTTTTTTGACCTCAAATTACCAGTATCGTAAGTGCAGTTTTAAAAAAAAAAAAAATATAATAAAAAATATTAAAAATAATAATAATTTTTTTTATTTTACAAAAATATTGTAAATTTTAGATCATTTTCTAGAATATTTGACCTACTTAATATCAGGATTTTGATTTTAGCCCTTAAAAAAAACTGAAATCAGATCTTTTTTTATATGATCTGATTGAAAATCCTCTGATCCTCTTCACTGATTGAAAATTATAGACTTATTTACAAAATATTTTGTAATTTTATCAAGATTTGAGTGTCAAATTGCATTTTGCTTTCCAATAAACATTTAGTAAAGTTAAAACAATTCATTTATTTTTAAAGCTGAAATTGCACAGAAAAGTTATTATGCAAAATATTATAACTTATAACTGGTGGAGGCGGATTTTATTGCAAATGCATATTTTCTATTTTTCTCGAGTGTTTAAAAACTATCTTATGTATGTAGTTAACTATTATTATTAGACATTTCACTAAAAAATTACATCGACTTGTTACTGCATATTTTTACAAATTTAGTCAAAAATATTTATTTGTCTTAATAAATACTCAAAATGAACCTCTAGGTCTCCGAGTGGATGCACAGGAACTCTTCCGTGTACTGTGCAATCCTTCTCTACCTAATAAATATTTATTTGTTTTAATAAAGCATATTTGTAATTTTTAATATTTCATTTTTTTATTTTATTTTTCTATTCTTCATTTATATGCCATTTACACCAAACAGAAACTATTAGTTATTGGCTTTATTTAGTTTTTGATTAAAAAACTACGTAAATTTGTTTGATTTTTCCTTAAAAATCAAAAACCATTTTTAACTAGTTTTTATTGAAAACCAAATAAAAACCACTAAAATAACTATTTATACTAAATCCTGTTTAGCAAATTTTAGAACCGTAACTTTTATATATAAAGAGAAAAATAAAATTTCAAATTTATAGAAATTATTTGTTTTGTTTATGAAATTATTACAATAAATAATTTATTAAAAATTATTGAAATATGTTTTAATATTGAAACTATATATTATCTGATCGAAGAAATAGCAAATAGAGCCGAAATAAAAAATATCCAAGAAATGTAAATGTCAACAAAATCTACATGGGGAATAAATAAGGTATGTAAACGATGTAGTATTTGCCATTTTATTTTTCAAAAACCAATTAGTTTTTGTTTTGGTATAAAGTATAATGCGCATAACAATTGTTTAAGTGATTTTAAACTTTCACTTTGCGGTTATACTCAAACAAGTTACTAACACTCTTGTTATTTACGCAGTGTCTGTACTAGACAAATGTTTATCAAGACAAATGTCAAAATCAGTGCGAATCTATACAAATTAACCTCAGCTAAACAGCTGATTATTATTTTTGGTTGTTACAGCCATCAAACAGCATATATAAACACATTAATGAATTCGCCTTATTGTTGTTTTTGTACAACAGTTGCCACCTCCCATAAGTTCTGGTTAACTTTGACGTTTGTCTTGATAAAAAATTATATAACATAGACACTAAGTTAAGTGACTCTGACAATAATTTATCAGCTTTGAACTCCATGCCAGTTGACCAAACACAATTTAAAAAGTTAACGAACGTTTATTCAATAGAGTTAAAATAAAAAGTTATTTTATTAAATAAAATTTCCCTAATTATTAATAATAAGTCCTAGTTTTTTATGAAAATCTTTGCATAGTAAAACGCGGTAAGGATATTACATTAAATAATAAAGAAAAGCTTATTAAATAAACATTCTTTAGCAGAGGAAGTGCGTAATAATTTTGATCATATTTATTCGTTGATTTCATATGAAAAACAGATATATTTGTTGACGTTACAAACTTAAAGTCCCAATTTGCGACTTATTCTTCAAGCAGTTATTACAAGATGGGCGTCTTGACTTGATGCTGCAAAATATTACGAACAATATTTTAACGATTTCAAAAAAGCTGTGGATGAGTTGAATGATAACAACTCTAAGGCTATAAAAAAGTTAAACGAGTAACAGGATATTAAAACTAATCCCATTTGTTTCTTCCAACTATAGATTTCTTTCTCAAACTATTACTAAATGAGAGAGTTTCGATTCTTTAAGTACCCAAATCAATTAAATTATTAATGTTATTGAGAAAGTCGAAGCAGCAGAAGGTCCTATTGCTCAAAAAAATAAAATTAAAGTTATAAGCTATTACTAAAAAAATAAAGAATTTGAGAAATAATACTTTTAAATCGAATTATTGTACTTACAGATGATGTCTTGTGATACGCATATCACATCTATGTATACAAAATTTCTCAGGGCAAAATAGACAATCGTTTTCGATTAACAACTTTGTATAAAAAATATTTTTTTTTATATATAAATAAAAGCCTATCTAACTAAAGTTGTATTAAAATCAATGTTATGAATATAAGTTTAAAACCATAGCTTTAACCATAGAATACAACTAAATAGATGTGAGCGGCATTTCATGCTAAATTCTCAAAAAATATTTTCCAAATACACAATATATATATATATATATATATATATATATATTTGTAACAACAAAATACATGTTGTCATATATATATATATGACCACATGTATTTTGTTCTTACATTTTTTCTCTCATCTACTTATTAATCTATGGCCTTAACCTTTATGAATACAAAATGTATTGCAATTCTTAGTTTAACATTTACTGATTTTTGTTTTTATACCCTACACCATCATAGGTGGTTGGGGTATTATGCGTTTGTGCTGATGTTTGTAACGCTCAGAAGAAATCATCCAACACCCATCTTAGAGTATGCCAATCGACTCAGAATCACTTTTTGGTTCGATCTAAGGATGTCTGTCTGGCTGGCTGGCTGGACGGCTGCAAAGTTTTTGCACAAAGTATAGGTCATAATTTTGAAGATAATTCAATGAAATTTGGCACGTGGGACTTTCATGACACAAGGACGAAACCTATTGATTATGATCGGTCCATTAGTGAACCTATCCCCCATACAAGTGTCCTCCCGGAATAGGGGTTTAACGATCATAAATGCCTTAAATATAGCAATATTTTAATGAAATTTGGTGTAAGGAAGTTTTGTGTAAGTACGAAATTGTTCCGAATTTCATGAAGATCGATCCATAATTGACCGTAGCTCCCATATAAAACCCTCTTCCGAAAATCATTTAACGTGCATAAATCACATAAGCTTGTTAGTATCAAGTTTATATTCGACACAAATAAGTTTTATATAAGTAGATATAAAACTTATTATATTCGATACAAATAAGTTTTGTATAAGTAGAAATCACAGTGACAAATTTTATGAGGATCACTTCATAATTTACCATAGCTCCCATATAAGCCCACTTTCGGAAATCACCATAAAGTGCTTAAATTCATATAAATGTTAGTATCAACTTAATATTCTGTATTCGTATATTTTATTTTACATTTAGTAGAAGTATCAGTCCACAATTGTACACATGTCTACTAGCCCCTTCTACGAATTTTGATGGACATACGCAATGGTGTGGGATATCATATAGTCGAGCTTGACCGACTATATCTTTCTTATGTGTTTCTTATAGAATATTTTTTTATTTGGTATATATTAAAAAAATAAAGAGATGCTTTTTTCCAATTTTTAGGGTACATTTTGAATTTTAAGTCTATTTTTTTTGAGTGCATATTTTCAAAAAATAAATACAAAAAATTCGATTTATAGTTATAACCCTAATTTGGATACTAAGGACATATATATTACACGCAGAAAAAAACATGGATGCAACATGGTCACCACAGTAATATAATTCAATAGTTCTGTTTTATTTATTTAATAATACTGTGTTTATGATAAAAAAGTTTCTGTTTATATTTAATAATTAAACGCTTACCCTCAATTAAAATTTTAATATGGTTGACTACAAAATTATTATATTGGTTAAAAATTTTTGGAGAATATTTTTACAAAAACAAAAGTTTTTCAAAAAATTTTTTATTTCTACAACCATTAAGTGCAGCTAATATTTTTATTTATATTTTGTTTTGTACAACTGCTACACGTTTGTTTTTAGAAATGTTATGTTTTTCTCAAAGATAGAATGTTTGTTTTAGACAATTTTTTGTTCTCCACAACTATTAATTTTTTGTTTCTAAAACATATTTTTTTCTTTTTTTTTTTTTTGTGTGTGTGTAATGTGTCAGAAAGCAATAAATTTTTTTTTTGTGTATTTGTTAAAAATTCATGATAAAATAGTGAATACTTGTGAGAAAATTAAATAAAACTAAATAAATGCAAAAAAAAAAATGTAAAAACATAAAATCTGAAATTGGCATTATAGTGGCATTAAAAATTAAGATAATATATAATATACTTCCGATGATGTTCATTTTGCGGTTTTCATTAAATCTAATTTTATTGTATAAAATTATCGAACTAAGTTCATATACCAACATTTTTATTTAAATAAATACTAATTATTACTAATTCTAATTAATGTATAAATTATAAATATACATATAAATTAATTTTTTAATATGTCATAAAGATTTTTTCTATTATTCTGTAAAATATCTATTGGACTCAATAAAAACATAATAATTTCGAATTAGTATTTTATTTTAACAAATTAAGTACATGAAACATATAATTTTTGTCAAAAGTGTAATTAGAACAATTACTAGTTATAGTCATTATAATTTTTACTGTAATCATATATTCCAATTATAATATGTTGCTCTTATGTTATAGTCACCACAACCACATTTCTTTTCTGCGTGTACATGCATATGTGTGTATAAAATTTACAATTTTGCCTTTATAGCAATTTTTTGTTACATTGAGTGTGAAATGGTTTCGATTTATAAGCCATCAACCATGAATGAAACAACTTGCAACACTAAAATATGAGAAAGATGGCGAAATAGATGTCGTTATTTATTCTGGTATCATATCGAGAAGAATACATAACTACTAAGCAATTTATTGGAAAATTATTTGCTACTAACTATGCTTGTTTTCTATTTTCACAATTCATAGATTGTTTGTAGTTTATGATTATATTACCAATGAACAAAGCAAACGAAAAAAGTGCCCTTAAAATGTTATTCTTTTTGGCTAAAATTTAAAATACATATGTAATACTCACGGTAAAAATAATTTGATTTTTATTAGCAATTGCTAACAAATATGTTCCTTTTGCATTTAAAAATATTCAAGGTAATAAATTGTATCAGCAATGCTCTTAGGTATAAAATGTGCAAAATTTGAGATTTTAAGTGCTAAATATTCTCTAAAATACAGATTTTCTATGAAAATATTACAATATTAATATGCTGTTAAGCTAAAAGTATGATAAAATATGCTGCTAGGAACAAAATATGCATAAATGTGCTGTAACAAATCGGTGTCAAAATTCTTATAATTGTCTAAAATGAATAAATAACTAAGAAATTGTTCATTTGAAGCCTAGTAAAAATATGATTTTGCATATTTTTGGTTCCGCTGCTAATGAATAGTACATATGCACATACATATATATGTAAATAAAACTCTAGTCAGAAATGGTGTACACGTTTTTGAAAATTTATCTAATACATAAATTATTCCCTTAATAATGCATCGTCTATGCGTTAAGATGTGAGTTTTAAAAAGTTAAATGTAAAAGTTTATGAACACAATATGTATATAATGTATATATGAAATATTTTACATACATATGTGTGATACTGGTGATACTAATTACTAAAAAAATATTTAATGAGCCGAAGTTCAGGGCACTTTATTTAAAAATCGATCGTAGTGGATACATATTGTTAAAATCAATTTGTACACTGCACAATGAGGCCTTTCGCATAATAAATGGTTATAAATATTGATATTTTTAACTTCTGGACCAATTTTGATAAAACTTGGCACATTGATAGAGGAGGAGAAAAGCTTTCAGAATATTCAGAATATTTCACGGTTTACAATATATTTCGGTAATGGTATTTTAGCAGCAACGGTATTACCAGTTATTTCGGTAAGGGTATTCTAAGGCAACGGTAATTTATGTTTGACCAAAGAAATTTTGGTAATATCGTACATTAAGCATGAAATATAGATTGAAGAATAGTATTATAAGTTTAGGGCATAGATTAACATATATATGAAGCTCCGTTGTCAAAGACCTAAGTTGGTTGTCAAAAAAACCTAAGTCTAAGAATATGTTACTAAAAGATTTCACTGAAAAGAAAAACAATTCAAATAGGTGTGCTTTTTTGAGAACAAATCTTTTTTCTATTAATTCTTAATTTAAGATTTCCTTTTGTTTTTTCTAAAGTAATTTTTGTTTTACCCAAAAGCAAAAAAAAATCTTATAAATTACAATTATTTATATTTAATAATTGTTAATTATAAGACAATTAATCAAAGGAATTAAAAATTGAACTTAAAACCTAAATTTTATAATAAACCTAAAGGCATAATTCAAAAATGTGGCTTCCCTAAAGTATACCTTAATATACTTTCCTTTAGCTAAAGCTTTAATTTTAATTTATAATTTCTTTTTTATAAAATATTAATAACAATTCTTGAAAGAAAGCTTTAAAATTTAATAAAAATAATTATTTGTGTGTAAAGAAATGACAAATATTAAAAAAACAACAATAGACCGATGATAATTAATCAACTGACTATTTTATTTTATTTATTTCATAACCAATGAAATTATAATTTAATACAAGCTGGCATACATATTATTCTTAAAGCTATTTACAATAAAATGTTTTTCATAGTCATTCAAAAATAAAGTCTTATTATTTATCTAAATTAAATATCAATATACGGATAAAAACTCTTGAATAGATTACACATACGTCTCAAGGAATCAAAGTTGTCAAAATTGGTTCGAAAATGTTTCATTTTTAAAGGAGTATAATTTCAAGTTGGACGATTTAGGATTATGAATTCGATTGTACGAAGTTGAAACTCGGAATTAATTGAATCGTTTACTAAATTAATTACAAATAAAATATTCATATATTTTCTCCTACTTTCAAGAGTAGGGATATCAATAAGCTGTAATCGGTTTTCATATGATGGTAAATTAATTTTAGGATTCCATGGAAGATTACGAAGGCAAAATAAGAGAAATTGTTTCTGAACCGATTCAATTTTCTTTATATGAACTTCGTATTGAGAATCCCAGTGAAGGCTGAAATGGGAAAAGATAACAAACAACTTGATGCGAAAGGATTTCAGTAACTATCTTTTCGAAATGTTTTGGAATAGCACTTAATTTAGTAATACCTCTATAATTGGAAATGTTGGATCTGCTTTCGGATTTAAACAAAGGTATAATATAAGATTTCCTCCAAACTTCAGGAAAATAACTACTAAATATTGATATGTTGAATAAATGGGTTATTGGAGATAAAAGAGAATGTAAACATTTTATAAAACACAGCTTAAAAGACCATCAGGCCCACATTTAACAGAATATTTTAGATTCTGCACAGCTGTCAGTACCATCGACTTGTCAAATGATGGAAATTTTATTAGGGTTGTAGCAGAAATTGGATATGGATAATTGGAAAGTTGAAGTAATTCTCTATCAAAGTAGGCAGATGGGAAGAAAGCAGCAATCACATCGCAAATATCTGCATTGTTTGAGGATTCTTTATCTCCAAATTTCATCATGGACGGATATCCAAAGACTCGATGCTTATAATTTACAAACTGGTAAAAATATTTTGAATTATTTTTAAAGTTTCTTTTCACCTTATAGATAGATAATTATTGTAACATTCTGAATTGTAAACTGATCTTAATATGGAGTATCTCATATAATCAATAGATAAGCCGGACTTTTTGTATTTTCTATAACGTTTGTTTTTCAAAATTTTCAAGCCATTTTGCTGCTTTGTATTCCAAAGCGATCCATGTGGAATTCTTTTTCTCGTCATTGGAATTGATTTCTTAAAAAAAAATTTAAATAAGCCAACATAGAATATATTCAAAATGATGTCAATATTACGAGGGCATACTTTATTGCAAGTAATATATTCAAACCAATTTTCAGAACAAAGTAGGTGATTTAATTTAAGATAATCAGCTTTGACAAAATCAAAAAGAATTATATTATTACAATCACCAAAAAAGTTGTTGAAAAATTGTATTTTTTTGGCCAAAATTGTGGATTAAAAAGGTAATCGAAAATACTCTCTGGGACAATTATTTTAAATGGAACACTATTGCGCGCATTTGGACATTATTATAATTTTCAATGCCAAGGTTCGTTTTAATATAGAATTCAACATCATTTATTGTTGTATCTACTAAAAAAAGGCTAGCAAATATGGTTTTCCTTGAGCTATCATTTTTAAAGGTTTTGAAGTTACTGTTTGAAACGAATTTGTAAGTGGGTTGTTGACGACATCTAAATTAGTTGGAATGTTTGAAGATGAGGCAGTTAAGAAAATAAGTTCTGGAGGCTTATTAGTAGTAGGATTTGGATTCAAGTTGACTCTGACGGAATTGCATTTTAATTGGAAGCATTTGAAGCATGATGAGGTGGAATAAAATTATTTGAATTAGGGGTTATAGCAATAGCATGACTACTAATTGGATTTGTAATTGATAACGGGATAGAATCATTAGGAGAATAACCACAATATTTTTATAAATACAAGGGGGTGTTGATGATTACTTCGCGGTTTTTTTTACGTTTTGGTCTCGGAAAGACTTAATTTTAAACCCAATTCAATGAACTTCAGTAGCCACTAATTATGATATATATGTGGAATACTTTTCTTAAATAAAATAACCAGAAAAGACAATTATTGATGGTGTTTTAAATTAAAAAAGTTTTCTTAAAATTGCAACACAAGAATTTTCACAGCCGAACTTTACATGGTTACCAGACGATCTTCTTAAAGTACATAAGCATCCAGTAGAACCAAAAGGAAGCTATCCATAAAATACTAATCAATATATTGCACAGACAAGCGATTTAAACAAAATTCCATTCAATTTTGTAATGTTAAGCCAAGTATTTACACTCTTGTTTTAATAATAAAACTTCTAAATATATTTCATGTACAATCAAATGCAGTTTTTTGGACCAGATATTATCTAGGATTTTCGACCTTTTAGTCAATTACTGCAAAAGTTTTATTTGAATTTTCTGCGATTATTATAAGTCATTTATTCGTTAAATGTTCGTAATAAAATGGTCAAAATTTAATTAAGTTTAATTTATTAATGCTGTTTAAAATATAAATGCATTTTTTTTTAAAGGTAACTTTGAATTTTTAAATATGTTTCAAAGTGGGCTAATTTCTTGTCTCGTAGTAGTTATAAGTACATTTTTGAAAGTGACGAATTCATAATAGGTGTAATATAATAATTGTATATAGAAACAAAATTATTTCTTTTATAAAACTTCCTATTTCTCAGTAAAGAAGCGTGTGATTCGGTTCATTTATGGATCGAACCAAACAATGGTTCTTTATTTTGCAACTTGCTTTTTTTCTCTTCTTTTACTCAGTCCGCTGTTATTCCAACTTGGTGATAAGGTTCCTTACTTCAAATGCTAACAGTTTCCAATATTTGGAAATTTACTCTGTACAAATAACTTTGTAATAATTTAAAATTGATTTTGCTATAATATTTAGTTGAACCAGCCTCATTTCGTACCACTCCAAAACGGAACAAAACAAAATTGTTCAATTTAAAGAAAATGTAAAAAATTGTAGCATTGACCCCACCCCCCTTAGACTCTAATATCCTGATAGAGTTCACTATTATAATTAACCAAACAATTTACGTGCACAATTTCAGCTTTCTTTGCGCTAGGAAGTTTAATTTTATACTCTAAGTCAGAAATTCTTTCAACAATCTTCGCAGGATTTTTTCGAGTTGGAAAATAAAATCAAACACTATCACCTGTATCTAATTGTATAATAGTTGATCTCATATCATGTCTGAGCTTGGCTGACTTAGCGGACAGTGTAAGACGGCGATACGCCATGTATTGAACTTCTTCCAATCTACTTTTTAACTCCTGTACATAATTAAGGATTGAGCTCGTTGAGTTTAAAAAACATTAGGACTGCGAGTAGTCGGAGTTCACGTCCAAAATTAATCACATACGGCAGAGCGATGTGCTAATAGAGCACGTGGTAGAAGTAAATCCCAATTCTACCATTCCATCAGATTGTCGATTCAGAAGAATTGTTCCAGTTCTTTCTATACCAAGAACTTCTATACAGGTTTTTGAAAAATTCCGACTCAATCTTTCTACCCTGATCAGAATATAATACAAAAGGGACTCCAAATCTACCGAATACCTCATTTACTAAAACTTTAGATACGGCCTCAGCGGTTTGTTCGGGCAGGGCAAAACACTCGGGCCATTTCGTAAAATAATCCATACAAACAACAATATACCTAATACGGTACCTAATACGTCGACAGCCATTCTTTCAAAGGGCATTCCTCCTAGATGGCCCTTTCTTGCAGCACAAACATAGCACTGATTATACCATTCTATTATATCAGCTGTACGTCGATTCCAATAAAACCCCGTTTTAATTTTACTTAAAGTCTTCTTCCGACCCAAATGACCACCTGTGACTAATTGGTGAAGCTGTTTAATTGCTACTAGTATTACACTTCTGGAAAGTATGGTTAAGGTGTTAACTGGATCAGATGACTATAAGTTATTACATCATTTTGTATACCTGGTTGAAAATATGAAAATATGCTTTTAAATCTGCGGATTCACTCCCTATGTCAGATTTATTGGATCGTTCACCTTTATCGAGCCACGTTCGTACTTGTTTTTGCAAATGTCGCCTTTTTTAAATCATTCTGGTACATTTTCTGGGATAATCTGTATAGCCATAATATGTTGTAAATCATTTTCCTCTGCTTTGGTACATCTTTTGCAGTTCAGGCACGGTCGACGTGAAAGGGCGTCCGCGTTACAATGGTTGATTTCTTACCGGTGCTGTATTTCCATATCATATTGTTAGATACGTTCTAGATAAAGAGGGATTTGGCCTTCCGGTTCCTTGAAATTATACAGCTACGTATTAGGTACTCTTGCACAAACTGCTCTTTGTATGGATTATTTCACGAAATGATCCGAGTGTTTTGTCCTGCCAGAAACGTATTTAACGTTTTAGTAAATGAGGTATTCGGTAGATTTGGAGTCCTTTTTGTGTTACATTCCGATTAGGGTAGAAACTTTGAGTCGGAGTTGTTCAAAGCTAATATAGAAATATTTGGGATAGAAAAAACTGGACCAACTCCCCTAAATCCACAATCTAATGGAATGGCAGAATTCTTCAAGAGAACGACCAAAAAGATAATGGTGAAAGAGCTTGGTAACTAACACCACTTCAAGAAGTTCTTTAAGTGTAACACAATATTTGCGTTCAGCCTTTTGTAATGCTTTACTGATATATTCTATAACACATTCCTTACCATTTTTATTTTGACTTAAGATAGCACCTACTCCACAGTTTGATGCATCAGTATCTAAGACGAAGAGATCTGTATCGTTAGGAAGGGCCAATATTGGTGATTTTATTAGTTCCTCCTTTAGTAATGAGAATGACTTCTGAGTGTATCCGTTCCAGGAAAACTTTATGTGTACTTCAGTGAGCTCGTGTAATGTGCTGGCAACTGTAGAAAAACTTTCAACAAATTTACGGTAATATGAGTAAAGTTCCAAAAATGCACGTACTTGCCTTTTGTTTGTAGAAATTGGTCATTCCTTCATCGAAGCATATCAACTTGCCAATAGCCACACTACAGATCCATGGTCGATAACCATTTAGACTCATATAAGTTCGATACGATATCATAAATTCGCTGGATGGGATATGAGTCATTAATTGTAACACAAAACCGTGCTGTCTCATCCTTCTTACGCACCAGGACTACTGGCGAAGACCAGTCCTCTGAGACGGTTGAATAATGCCACGCGTTTGCATATCACTAGTTCTTCCATTCCTTGTTTCTTTGCTAAAGGTGGTTGTTCAATTGGCATACAATTTTCGGTATCAATGCGGTGTTAAGTAATGATAATACGGCCAAAATCCATACGTCCTGTTGAAAATACGTCCTTGTACTGATTTTGATTTTTCATTCTCTGGAATTTCAGAGCACACTTTTAAATGTAGACAAACAGATTGTTTATTGGTATTTACTTTTTCTAAAAACACCACATTTACCTCTTCTAGTTTTCCAACAATTTTCATATCCGAAATTTGTTTCTCTTCATTGATGAGATTCATAACACGAAAGTCATTGTGAGATAAAACAAGGGCTATACCTAATATTATAGATTCCTTATATAGTTATTTACCTGCGGTTACTTCAGAACTATTCATTTGCTATAATTCCATTTGTTGCATCATCGAAGCGTCGAAGCATGATGTTGTTGTTTGGGAAGCTCTTTTGTTGTTATTCATCGGCTTGCGCTTCCTAAAGCCGATGCCTTTTGCTTTCCGGCTTATTGCCTGTTCGAGGTCTACATGAACCCTTATTTTTCGACTCAACTTCAACATTGTACATACTTCGTGGCTTTGATCCATTTATTTGAGACTGCAGATCTTGCCTTGTTGTCAATTCTTCTAAAATACTCCAATACCAAGCCTTGAATCTGAGCACCACGTAAGTCATTAACAAAGTAATGTACTACTATTTCCGATGCAACTTGTTGTAGAACATCCTCGAAAGCGTTCAATTACAAACGCTCCAATTCCATGACCAAGTATTCTACCGAATTTCTAGCACCCTGTACACACTGTCTGAAATATTGATAGCTGCCATTCGCATCTAGGGAAAACCTTTCACCCATTAACTGACGCACTTATACGTAAGTAGGATTAGGGCTACAGGAAATCATAGCACAATCTCTTAAATAAGATACTGCTGCCATCAATTTTTCATCGCAGCTTCAGCCATAAAATTTATCAGCATCTTCCATCGCCCATCGGAAATTGAATCATAATGTGGCGAATAAGAGCAAATTGAAAAGCGGTTGTCTCTGATAGAAAATTTTTGAGATGTCCTTTCCAATCCCTCAAAGTGCTTATCTTAGTACTTGGTACTGCAGAACTTAAGGAAGGTTTAGGATTATCATTAGCGCATGTATCATGTCTTGAAAAACGATTCCAAGTACCTGAAGGAGTTGTTTTGCGAAATTTCTACATTATTCAAGTTACCAACTGACGTCGTGGAGTTAGTTGGATATATTGGATGTTGATTTTCAAATCCAGAATCTAAAGCCACAGCCGAATTAATAAAAGTAGTAAATTTTTCATTTACTATTAATTTAGTAGACGGATTATTTTGTTCGGAGTTCCTATTTCGTAAGATCAAATTCGTAATCCCAAATTGACCAACTAGAAATTATAGTCCTTTAAAAATCAAATCTTTTCAAACCAATTATGTCTTCTCTGATCCCATGAGAATTTTTTTCTTTGAATTTTTTAGAGTTGCAGCTCACAATTTTGAAAATAATTGAATGAGATTTGGAAAAAGTGATTTAAAGGTTATAAATGACATATATATAGTCACATTTTTATAAAATGTATCAATACTACGTTTGTGGTAACCATAAATTATTCCACCAAATATCAAAGGAAGTGGTGTACATAGAATTTCCCGAAATTTATTTAAATGCATAAATTATACAAGTAAGAAAGATATAGTCGGTCAAGCCCGGTTATATAATACCGCACGTCATTGTATAGTTCCATCAAAATTCGTGCAGGAGTCATATATTAGACATTTGGGCAATTGTGGACCGATACTTTTACTAAGTGTAAAATAAAATATAAGAATACATAATAATACGTTAATACTAACATTTATATGCATTTATACAATTTAGGGTGATTCCCGAAAGTGGGCTTATATGGGAACTATGGTATATTATGAAGCAATCCTCATAAAATTTGTCACTGTGATTTCTAATTATATATAACTTATTTTTGTCGAATATAAACTTGATACTAACATGCATATGTGATTTACGCACGTTAAAGAGATTTTCGGGAAGGGTTTTATATGGGAGCTATGGTCAATTATGGACCGATCTTCATGAATGACACAAGGATTGATACTTATATAAAACTTCCTTATACAGAATATCATTAAAATATTTAAGGCATTTATAATAGTTAAACCCCTTTTCCGGGAGGGCATTTGCATGGGGCTAGGTGAAATAATGGACTAATCATAACCAATAGGTTTCGTCCTTGTATCACGAAAGTCCCACGTGCTAAATTTCATTGAATTATCTTCAAAATTTGTGCACAAAGTTTTCATGGACAGTTAGTCATCCAGCTAGCCCTTCAGCCAGATCGACTCAAAAAGTGATCCTGAGTCGATTGATATACTTTAAGGTGGGTGTTGGATGATTTTTTCTGTGTGTTACATACATCAGCACAAACATATAATACCCCAACCACTTATGGTGGTGGAGGGTATAATAATATTAATATGCAATAATAATAATATAAGGTGCAATTTTGGCACAGCTAGCTTTTATTTATAAGATTATACAGATTATACAGGGGTATCGGAAACGTTGGCAGCATAATTTTATAATTTCATAATATGTTGAAATGTATCCAGGCCTGTTGTGAAATCACGGTGATTCAAAATTACGAACGATTTCGAAATCACACAAGTGATTTTCAGCTATTCTGGAAATCACGTGATTTTGAATTTTTCGGAGTGATTTTAATTTTTGGAAATTACAAGCAAACAGCTATTTTATATTTTGTGTACAATTAAATAAAATAGAATATTTAGCCTTTGGAAGTACAAAATTTTTAGCCCTTTATTAAAATACCAGGAGCAACCTTGTTAGCAATAATTTTTTTTAAAGAGGAAGAAAATAAATAATGAGCGAATTAAAAAACGTTATTTGCGGGACCTATCGAATCCTATGAAAACAGAAGAAAATTTGGTAAGCGGCAATTATTTACATTGAATAAACAAATTCATGCAATTGGCTTTTCAGATTTATTTCATTTTACCGACTAAACAAAAGGACATTCTAATTAGTACTTGATAGTATAGCACCACACTTAAAAAACGCCACAGTTTCTCAAAATTTCTTTTACTCGTATTAATTTGAATTTGATTTCAATTTAAATTTAATTTATATAAATTAAACATACAAAATATTATTGCAAAACAGATTTGCCATATTACTTTTATGCATTTTATTGCCATTTGCTCACGTATATATTTTAAATTTGTTTTTCTATATTTACATACGAAAAACATTTATTATTAATTATTACTATTTGTTTATTAAAAATTTTATTATATTTAGTTTTTAACAACAAGTTTAATTGAATAAATTAGTAGCGTTTTAATCGATTCGTTTAATTTGTAAGTGTGATATCTACGTATGTATTTTCGAAGTTCTTATACAGCTGACAGCCAAAGAAAATATGAAATCATGAGGCCATTTCCAAAGTAAACAAAAAATGTATACACAGAACTAAAGGTGTTTTCAAAAAATTTATTTTCAAACAAATTTGACTTACAACACGTTTGCAAAAATAAGCAAGTGACTTGAAATTGATATTAAAGAGTTGAAATCGATACTAAAGAGTTGAGTTATAAAAAATTGTATATGATGTCCGGCAAACCAAGAAATTTTACAACAATACCGAAGATACCTGGCGATAATGTAATGCTCTGTATTTGGTGGTTGTCACCTATTATTATCTATTAAAACAGGGTTAAACAATCACGGAAGACTTGTTCCAAACAAAATTGAACCACAAACACGAGTACAAATTAACTAAACCGTAAGTTTTTATAACAAGATATTGTTATAGTTGAAAAGAGAAAGATTTCAGCATCTTAAAAATTTTGACAGAATTACATTTGAAAAACCGGAATAAAAAGTAAAACTATATCAAGATATTTTTAGAATTATAAATGCATCATTGTAAGATGCGCAGTTTTATGCACTCAACCAAAAAGGAATAGTAAAGCGGTAAAAAGGGTAGTAGAATTGAAGAAAAGTAGGTTAAATATCAATCGATAAAATCATTAATAAATTCAACAGAAATTTTTGTTAATTTTTCGTAAATAGACGAAAAATTGTCAATATGACTAATTGATCTAGTTATTTAAAAGGTAGTTAACTTGACAATTTTTTTTTTTGTCAATTTGAATAAAATATTATTTTTGAATTAACTGAAGTTTTTCATCATTGAATACTGATTTTATTCAATGTTACCACACTATTTTCTTTAAATCTACCAAATTTCAGTTGAACTTAATAAACAATTTACTTAAATTAACTAATTTTTTATGCAAATTGAAGAATGCTTATTCATTTTAACTACAGAATTTTATTCAATTTGACAAAGTTTTGCCTATTTTAAAATGTCTTTTAAACCCTGATAGGAAAAATTATGTTTATACATAATTGCATTATTTTATTCAACTAATAAAAAAATATTTTTGTAAGCAACACATTAATAAAGAAATTTTAACTACTTTAATAATATTTATTATATATAAAATAATTAACAATTCTTTTTGCAAAAGAATTAAGTGTATTTAATATAATCATAACAAAACCGTCAATTCTTATAAAAACTAAAAATAAATTTCAAATATCTACATAATTAGCATAAAATATTATAAAAAGGAATATTTTAATTAAACTTAGTTTAAACTTACGTAACAAAGGTTTTGTATGTAAGTAATTACTTATAAATATGATGAAGGGACGGACTACACAGAAAAAATTATTGCACAATTTTTTCAATTAAGTCGATGATCAAGTGTAAAATTGTGTTTAAAAAATTCTTAATTAATTTAAATAATTTTTTAATTAACTGATTTGATTTTTATGGTCGGTACTATCAACACCATCAGAGTTAGAAAATAACACTCTATACAAAATACTTTCTATATACCAAAACAGCATACATATTTTTTAAATGTGCGTTTTGTTTTTCATAGTTTGCAACATTTCTAATGAGTAAAATAATTTCAATTAAATCATGCAAGTAATTTTTTCATTAATTCAATAATTTTTGTAATTGACTTTGAAAGTTTTTTTATTATTAGATTTTTTAAGTTCCTGTTTTTTGTCTTACAAACAGGTTTATACAAGAAGAAATAAAAGAACAAAGACATACAAAAAAACATGTTACAGAGTAAGTTATTTTATGTAAATATTTACACTATATTGTATTTAATTATATCAACCAAACGGCAACATCATTCTACTGAGAAAAGAAAAAATAAAATATGAGTTTTAGTCGTTCTTGTGAGTTACACATCAAATTAGTGAAAAAAACGTACAACGTTGAATAGTTCTTGTTTGTGAAAAAATAAATACATAAAAAAACGATATAAAAAAACTCAATTATAACAAATTAAAAAAAGTATAAGTGTTAAATAAATATATAAATATGTGGAAAACTTTTTTTTGTCTGAACATTTAAAAAACTTTTCGTTTTCTCCTGATGTGGTACATATGTGTACCTTTTCAAACTGTTTTCAACAATTTTATGACAAAAAACAAAATAAAACATTATGTGCAAGATTTTAAATCCTGTAATAGAATTCGTTGAGAAATATCAAGGTGGAGAAAATAGTGCTGAAATCTCATTTTTCAATATAGTAAATGATATAAAATTATTATTTGAAAATTTAAAATCTGACTTCAGATTACAAAAAAAAACTTTCTAATAATAATCCTAAATCAATCACCACAATTATGCTTCCAGATTTTTAGATCAAAAGAAATTTTGAATGAAATAATTATCTTAATGAAGTTTTGAGTCATATTAAAAAACAACTTTGTTCAAAGTAATCTTTGGAAAAAAAAGAAAACATTATAATCAAATAAGATTTTAATAACATTCTTTCTGTATACCAATGATCTCGGTATTAATAACCCACAATAAACAATAATGCCATATGCAACTTCTATTATTCTTTTCCAAAATCTTCGAAATTAAATGGTATTTTTTTAGCCTGTACATTTAATTCTTCTGACATTAAACGTTATGGCAATGATTGTTTTGCAAAATTGATTAAAAATTAAAAAAAAAAAAAAATTGGAATTTGAAGGAATTGAAATTCAGTCAGAAAGTGGTGTTAAATAGTTAATTTTGTTATGGGTTTACTCTTAGGCGATGATTTGGGTTTAAGTGTAACATTAGGATTTTCAACATTTTTTTCTTCACATTATTTTTGTAGATTTTGCTTAACTAAGAAATGTGACGCTCAAGTAGAACGTTGTGAAAGGCAGTACTTTATTCGAAATCAAATTAATTATAGAGAATCAATAGATAGAGGTTTAATGATTCCCACAGGTATAAGTTCCAACTGCTTTTTCAACGATATTTCGTTATTTTAATGTACAGAAAATTTTTCAGCGACATAATGTACGACTCTTGGAAGGCGTATGCCATTATGTAATAAATGAATCATTATTATATTTTATAAAAAAATAATAAATTGTTTTCATTTCAAAATCTAAATGTTCGAATAAATAGCTTCCATTATGAGCAATATGACAAATGAAGTAAGAAACATTTAATATATACTGCGTTAGAAAATCACAAACTTAAAATTTCTGCAAAACAAATGATAGCATTTTGACATTATTTTTCTGTTCTTATCGGAGATTTTATTCCAAAAGACGACCAAGTTTGGGAATTTTTGTCATCGTTTTTCGATATTTTATGTTATGAGATTTCGGATTCTATCATATGCCAGGTCAGAAATAAAGTTAAAACTATAAATGAAAATTTTATGATTTTATTTAAACAAACAATAAATCCTAAATTCCATTTTCTAGTACACTATCTAACAGTTATGAAAAAGTCTGGCTCACTGAGGATTTTGTGGAGCTTTAAAATTGAAAATAAGCTTAAGGATTTAAAAGTTGTTCTCATATTATAAACTTTCACAGTTTTTAATAACGTTTTTAACATAATTAAAAAATTAGAATTATTTTAAAACCAAAAAATTTTTATTCGAATATAAGTATATTAAAAATAAAAATGGATAACTCTTCTATCATGGATCATCATGGATATAAGTTATCTTTTAAGAAAATGGAACTTCTTACACATGTACAACAAACTAAAAGGTAAACAAAGTGGCATTTTCCCTTTAGAACAAATAGTAAGTTTGTAATTATTTATACTGTAACGTGGTTTTGTCGTCGGCTGAGGTAGCTCAGTTGTGTCCAGGGTCGACTTACGGGATCCACGAACCTTAAGTGAGAACACTATTTGTTTACCCTTTTCGGGGTTTGGATATACAGTACATCTTTATTTAATAATTCAATGTTTTAGTTATCGATAGTATTTATAAATATTTTTTGTGTTAGATAAATTACTAGCAGCATGATGATACGCAGGGATTTAGTCGGGTACTTCGCAGGTAAATCGGGCTCTATTACTGGTAGAAGCTGGATCGAAGATTCGGCTCCCTCGAGTATTATGCAGCACGCCGGATCGTTTACGATACTTAAAGATATCTTACGAATACTAATTTAAATAATACAATTCCTTAAATCTAGGTTACAAAATTTAGCCTTAGTCTAAGAGAAACAGTCAGCCGAAGCCGCTGTGCCAAAACAGTCAGCCTAGGTTGCCGTGCCGAAACAATGAACCGAAGTTGCTGTGCCGAACCCGACAACCGAAGCCGCTGTGTCCGAAACAGTCAACCGAAATCGCTGTGCAAGGTATCGCCCTGACGCTCGGAATTGTTCCGAGTACCAGAGAAACAGTGACTGATTTCACAATACCAGGTGTCTTGGGAACAAGGCAGATTATATTGTAAGATCAGCTGTCTTAGTTTTTGGCAAATTCTAGAGCGCTCGAATCGCAACTACTTCAACCAACCTTAGAATACTTATGTGAAAAATCAAACAAACTAAATGAGAATTATTAATTCCCTCTAACATATGATGGTTGGTAGCTAAAGTAAATACGTTAATGTATTGGTGTAAACAAATGTAGTTACAGACGAGCAAAGGAGTGAAATGTTAATGGGGTGCAGATATATAAAAGAACATAATAATAAATATAAATATTATAGGTATGTAACAAAGTTTAAATAGCTGTTACTATTAACTTTGTTACAATACGTTAATATTTTTTAATTTTAATATATATATATTTTATTTCATTTATTAAATATTTTTGTGAATTTTATTCCAATGATAAGAGTGGCAAAATGTATAACAAATTGACTAATTTGAAAACGGTTTCAAAGAATATTTTTAAAGAAAAAATTACACCATAAGAGATGAAGTTTTTGGTAAGTATAATACCACTATATTGCTATAAATATATTTTATTTCTATTTAATAGAAGATGTGGTCGCTGCATTACAATATTTACGCTTGCCAACAATAACTGCTGATAAATTAGACCCATATTGGCGAAACTGTGCCAGTTGTAGATTCTAACAACTTGTTGAGTCTACAAATAGTCCTACAATTTTTCAATTGTGGCCTGAATACAAAAACTCTTCCGGTCATATTATATATACATACATATACATATATATATCAGGACATATTGGTGATGATTTTAGTGGAATATTCCTATAAACGCAGTGAAGAAAAATTATCCGAAAAGTTATTGTAAAAAAAAAAATATTAAAAAAAATTTTACAGTTTTAGTTGTTTGTTGTGATGAAAACATCTCTGTTTATTGGAAATATTTTTGTTTTAATTGGGTAATTTCACAAGCTTAAACGATGCCCAAAGGAACTTTTCTTACAAACCAGGAAAAAATGTATATTCAATTTTTTCATGATCAAGGATGTTCTAACAAAATTAACCATTCGGAAGGAGTTATTTGAGGCTTTCATAGGAAAGGGCAGAAATACACAGTGCGGAATCCAACAAAAGGGAATCAAAAATTAACAAAAAGTCAAACTATAAAAATAGAAGAAGCCACCCGCAAAAAATTAAATGCTACACAAAAAAATGAAATTGACCTTCCTGTTACTTCCAAACTTGTTGCACACATTTTGCGTATAGATGGTAACATAAAATGGAAGAAACCAAAATGTAAGCCAACGTTAAAATAGCATAAGGAAAATTTTTTAAAATTTGCGTGCAAATACATGAAATGGACAGATGAGTGGAATAAAGTAATCTTTTCTGATGAAAAGAAATTCAATTTGAATGATTCCGACTCATATTCTTGCTATTGGCATTATTTGAGGTCGAACGAAATTCGTATGTCGAAACGCAATTTCGGTGGAAGCAGTGTTATGGTTGGGCAGCCTTGTCTGCTGCAGTAAAATCTAAAATATGTTTTGTTCTAACTAAAATTAACAATACAATTTGTAATAAACTGTTTTAAAATACTCTTCTCTTATTTATGGATGGAAATTGCATAATCCAAATTATAACGCTGCAATCCATGTTTCGAACAAATTTAAATCGTGTTTTAATAAACACAGTATTCCACTATTGGACTAGCCGGAGAATCTGTGTGGGTACATTGCCCGTAAAGTTTACGCAAGAAATGCACAGAATGAAACCATAATGACAATAACGGCGTTAAAACTAAACTAACTAAAAATTAAGCAAGCCTAAAAAAAATTGACAGTGATTTTCTTCAAAAATTAGTGGGGTCATCAACAGATTATTAATAATGCTAAACTGGTTCGTTAGTTTAAGTGCGTATACATATATATATATATATATATATATATATATATATATATATATATATATATTTTATTCAATTTAACTAAAATAAGTTACTTAATTTAAACGAAATTTCTTTAATTCTACATACCTATAATAAATTTGAACAATTTTACTTCATTTGATTAAAATACAATTACCTTCCTTTAATTTTACTTACTTTTGGTTAATTTTTTTGTTCATATTGGAGAATTTTTATTAAATTTAACTACTGTATTTTATTAAAATTTTCGTTAAAGTAAATTCGTTTATGTATAAGACATGTATGTGCATATATTTTTTAATATTATCAAAAACTGAAATTGTATTTGTTTAATAATGTCAACATAAATTAAATCTTTAAGAACATGTGCAAACTGATTTTGAAGAATTTTCTTCAAAATTACATGATTTAGTAAATTTGAAGGTATTTATTCAAATTGAAGAATTTTATTCAATTTGAATAAAATAAATTGGTTAATTTCCTCAAAATTTATTCAAATTTATAATTAAATAATTTCAGTCAGATTGAAGAATTTTATTCAAATTGACTGAAATATAATAGTCAATTTTAAAATTAAAAAAAATACTTATGTTAAAATTAAACAAAATTGTGTTACTGCAAATTTAACTAAATTTTCTATAATTTAATAGATTTTTGGTTAACTTTTTAACGAAATTTTATTCTAATAAACATATTTTACAAAAAATATTTTTGACAAAAAATTTTTAATTGATTTAAAAAAAAATTTGTTGATTTGAAGAAGAATTTAATTTTAATATTTTTGTTTTTTTTTTCGCTAAAATTCTACGAAAATTTTTCGTCAATATTGCATACGAGATTTGGTTCAGTGTGACATTTCCAATAATGCTTATAACGAGCATTTAGCCACCTTCAAGTGTATAATTTGGCACTAGATAATTCACTAAACCGATTTAGCGATGTCTGACCGTTCAACCATAATTAATGTAAACGTTCTGATGAAACTATAATTTACAATTTGCAAGATGTCTTAAAGACACATTTCTCCCTTTCCAAAGAGGACTCAAGAGAATGTCATGGAAATCATGATTTAAATATTTTCCCGAAATACGTTTTTTCTGATTCTATTAAAGTGAAAATTATGATTCTTAATTTTGTGACTATCGGCTCAAGTTAGCGTCAACACAAGGCTCTCCACTGAACTATTTGGAAAATCATACGTGCATACATTTTATATATGTAGATGCTAGTATCGAGATCAAAATTTGGCTGTAATTTTATCAACTCGTTGCACTATAGAAACTTGTGTTGCGATTTTTAAGAGCGCTAATTATAAATGATCATTTACACGATATTCGTGTTTTAGTTGTTTTTAGCATTATTAAATAATCTACAGAAATATGTATAAAAATTTTATTAAAATTTACGTATTTTTGTGAAGCTAAATTAGAAAATTAAAAATATTATTCAACAGGGTATAACAATTTTACCATATTTTTACTCCTTGAAATACTGGCTATAACATGCATATGCAGTTATATTCTCCAACCCATGCCTTATATAACTTTAAATTAACATAACTTTTTAACTAAAAAATTATTAATTTTAAAATGAACAATTTTTTTCCGGTTATCGTTTGTTTTTGAAGAAGGAGGGACTATTGTAAATTAAATTTAAATTTTGACTTTCTAAATTCTTTTTTTTTTTCATTAAAAATATGTACATCCATAAAAAGTTGCACAAAATACAAGAGAATTTAACATGTTTGAAAAATTAAAAAACAATATCAAATGATCAACTTTTTTAATATTATCTTCATATGCACAATTGCTCGTCCTCATCTGGATTGATTTTTGCTGCTTTGTTAATCGGATTTCTATAGAAACCTAACGATTGGTTAAATGAAATATAGTCAAACAACTACTGGACCAGATGTCGTTTTGTACTCTCTCTTGCTGATTTGAGTTTTGGAAGTAGGTATTAGTGGTAATAATGAATAGTTTTTGTTTAAAAGCCTGAAGAAATTTTAAAAGCCACATACTATACAAAACATTACGTTTTACACAGATTTATACATAGGATAATATCAAGTGGTTAGTGAGTTCCTCTAGATAGGAAACATATAAACCTTATTAATAATTATCAGCAAAAGTTTAATATTTAAAACAAAATCTATTTTTTTTTTTTACAATTTATGTTTAAAACTTGTGCATTTAATTTTATTTTTTTTTACGAATTTTCTTCTCCATCTTTTGGTGTTTCATTTATCTAACAACGGTTCTTCAGTTTCAATGAAATATACTCGTGTAATTGCCTTATCAATGGGGATTTATTAGACATATAAAAAAATCAAGACCTGTAGTGCGATTCAGTAACTCATTTTAACGATAATCGAATCGTTAAAAAAAGTAAACAACAAAATTGTCGATTTTGCTATTCACTAACACTTTTTAACGATATTCGCTATCGATAAGTCAGCTGTTATTGTTTTCTTAACGACCGAAATTTCTGTGCTGTTATATTATCGACAAATAAGTTAACTATAAAAATACATTTAAAATGTCTTTTGAATATTTAGAGTATAATTTATCTTTAGAAGAATCAGTTTTCAATTCTTCAACTGTTGATCGTCGTATTTTACGTGATATAGACAACCCATTTGATTTATCATCAAGAGAATTTAAAAACCTCTACCGGCTTAGTCCACACTTTGTTGAAACCCTTATTTGTGAGCTTGATGATCAATTAAGAGGTTCCAGAATAACTGCAATATCGTCGGAGAAACAGGTAATTAAATTTGGCATTAATGGAAACTCTCAATAAAACTGTTTCTTTTCTCTAGGTTCTCGTTGCTCTGCGTTTTTTTGCCACTGGCTGCTACCAACGTCCTGTTGGGGAGCAGTGGGGTATATCTATGAGCCAGTCATCCATAAGCCGTTGTCTACATCGTGTAACTGATGCTATAAACAACAAAATGTTTTGTGAAAAGGTGAAGTTCCCAATGACACAATTGGAACGACAAGCTGCAAAATCAGTTTTTGCTTCTGTGCCATCGTCGTTCGTAGCAGGAACTATCGGGGCTATAGATTGCACTCATATCTCCATTTTAGCCCCAAAAAGTCATGAGGAGGCTTATGTAAACCATCATAGTTATCACTCGATTAACGTACAAATGGTAAAAACTATATGTACTTTAAAATACTAAAAATAACATTGGTTACATTTTAGATTTGTGACCCATATTTGAAAATTTTAAACGTGAACGCAAAATATCCTGGAGCACGACATGATTCATATATTTGGAGCTCTTCAGCGGTTCGAAGAGTTATGCAACGAACTTTTGAAAATGGAGACCGTAACATGTTTTTAATTGGTAAGTTTTTATTTTTAATGTTAATGAAAAACAATTTTTATAAATAAAATTAAATCAAAAAAATTGCAGGTGATTCTGGGTACCCATTAGAGCCATGGCTGATGACTCCTTTACCAAACCAACCAGAAGGAAGTCCAAAATTCCGCTACAATGAAGCATTATGTAAAGCTCGCAATCCCATAGAAAGACTTTTTGGGGTACTTAAATCAACTTGGCGATGCTTATCGGGGCAGAGAACACTTTTGTATGATCCCGGATTTGCTGGAAAAGTTGTAAACGCATGTGCTGTATTGCATAATATGAATTTAACAGCCCACAGCATCAATCAAGAGGAAATTTTCTCAGAACCTCCCGAAAGTAGTAATTTGATAAGCCAAGAAACACCATCCTCAACAGCAAAACGAGTACAAGATAGATTAATTACTAATTTTTTTACATAAATTATTTTATTATCTATCTATCTTTCTATCTATCTATTTAGTTTCATTAAATAGTAAACCATTTTTATAAAAATAAAAATCATTCTTACATTATAAAAAATTCAGTCTTTTATTTATTAATATTAAATAATAAAAATTTACATATATATATATATATATATATATATATAAAAGTAATGGAGTTCATATTTTTATATACAACAAAAAACAAAAAAATAATAACTTAAAAGTAAAAAGAGGAATTCATTTAAAGGCACATTTGTATATCACATTTTTAATATTCTTATAATAGCTAAAAATTAATTAAATTATTTACTTTTTGTACTTTAAGTTTACATTTGGTTTATAGCATTGGCTAAGTTGTTAAATGCTGCGGCTGTGGATTTCAAGCCCTCCCCCATAATTTTAATAGCATCTGCCATCGTTCTAATGGCCTCAACGTTGGCTGTGTTCGACTCTGCAAGCATCTATTAAAAAAACTAATATTTAATAAATACTTATATACTTAGTTTTATATCAAAATTACCTTTAAAGCATCCGCTTGTCTTTTGGCGATTTCCAAAAACTTGTCTCTCGTTTCATCATCTCCAGCCCGCTTTCTTTGGCTACTCCTTCGTGGTGTATTTCTAATAATCTTTGGAGTTTCGGGTAGGAATTCGGATGTATCTGAAGATGACATTTCTAAAATTATATTTTTCTCGTCATCTTCCAAGAGTACTTGCAGATCCTTACGAAGCGAAAATATTTATAAAACTCATTATGAAACAATATTTCATTTATACTTACGTCATCCATAGGAACATTTTCTTTTACATTATTGTTGCCTTCAATATATTCTTTACCAATAATGGAAATTATCTTTTTTTCCAATTCGGTAATAGGCTCTTGTTTTATTGGTCTATTTCCCGTCATTGCCTCCTGCTTCTTTCTTTCTCTCACCTTAATGCTGGTGCGACTTTTCAAGTCTCTCCATACCGTAAAATATACATAAGTTAATATTTTATAATAAATACATTAACAACTTCACTTACCGTGTGCCACTGCTCCGCTGTTTTTACAGCTCCACCAAGGCTATTTAATAATATTGTCAATTCCGACCACTTTTTATCACTTTCAGCCTTCCCATGAAGTTTTTGAAACTTTCCTTCAGCAAGGCCGGGGTTACTTGCGAAGAAGTCAACCATCTGACCCAATTGTTCTACGGTTGCGCGGCTTCTTTTAGGAGCAGTGGTCATTCTGAAAAAAAAAATCATTAAAAGTAACAAAATAACAATTAATAGAACTTAATTTTATTTACTTACCTCAATTAATTTTTCAAAAATAGTTGGTTAAACAAAAATTTGTTTATTTTTTTTTTCTATTTTGTTTTGTACTTTTCTTTTCTTTTGACATTTATTTATGCAGAGATGCCACACGACAAGAAAAGTTAACAACTATTGTTTATTAGTAGTTAGTGAATCACACAATCGTTACTGCAAACAACAAAAGCCATCGACATATTTATCGATTGTCGAATCGTTAAAAGTTACTGAATCGCACTACTGATAGATAAAGACTGAAAACAGATTCGTGTTCAGCACGTCAAATTCCATCTAGTTCACCTAGGACAAAAAAAGTGTAATTATGAAATATTCAGGTATGTCAAAAAATTTTTTCGGTGAAAATTTTCGTACAGTCGAATTCGTAACATTTTTGTTTTTTTTCTTCGGCTTTAATACGTTTTTGCAACTCTGAAAAAAAAAAAAATAAAAATACATTTTTTCTTAAGAAAATGTGGCATTATTACATAACAGCTTATTAATAAGTAAAGAAAAAGCAAACAAAACAAGAGAATAAACAAATGAAACTAAAAGTAATATTTGTGTTTACTACTAAAAAGTTAATTTCAAAAGTTAAAAAAAATTAGAATTTTAAATATGCCTTTTGTTTCAATTGTGGCTGTATTAGAAAAATATATGAAATGAACATTTCGCGAAAATCATTAAGGAATGCCTCAGATCCTTTGTCTTATCCAAGTGCAATATAAGTAAGATAATTTAAACTATGTGTTTACAAAGCTTATAACGTTTAATAATTTTTATTTGTTGTTTCATCAGTTTGTACCGAATAAACAAAAAAGCTTTTGTTATAGTATTAGAACGAATTAAACATCGGAAGAGATGTAAACACAAGTATGGGACGAAGTACTGTTTCAACAATATTATGAAGAATTTTGATTGAAAATGTCCAATGAAAAAATATAGAATTCTAAGAAGCATTTTTTTCTTCTTTCAAAAATTGCAAATACCTGGCATTATAGGATGCATTGATTATATTTATTTTGTAAAATATTGCAGAGACTATCTACTTTTTTATTTACTTATTCTTTATTTTTAATTTGGCCCTTAAATATTTTACAAAATTTTCCCAAATTTTGAAAGTGAGAATTTTTTCGGCTAGTAGATCGTTTAAGTTTAATTTTGATTGATTTCTATTTTTGAGTGTATTAGGATTTGTACTTTTGGATGTATTCCGATTTGGACTTTTGCATGTAATTGTAATTGGTTTGTGAGAAGTTTGAGTATTAAGATTTTTTCTTTTTGGTGAGGGTAGTGAACAAGGTGACGTCAATGAAGTTGAATTGCTGTGTCGCATTGGTTCAGGTAATCGCGAACTGGAACTTGAGGTCGAAGGAGTTGTATCTATTGATCTTTTTCTGCAAGGTGTATTCAAAATTGCTCTTTGTTAAATAAATCTCTTGAATTTCTTTTTCATTATAAAAACTTTTTGAACCTACGATTCCACCAAACAACAAATTCTATAAATATTTTCTTCAATATCTGTTAAGATATATTGATTATGTCCTCCACCACCAGTTTTATTATTTGTTTTCTTTTATGTTGTAGGACATTTTTCGCTTCACGTTAGTTTTCTAATCGGCCCAGATATTTTTCCACTCCCTAACCTCTTTACAAGGTGGCCCTGAACTGTTTAGTTCCTAAGTCAATTCAGACCATAACGACTCCACAACAATATTATCTTATGATTTAAAAAAAATTGATTTTAATTATAGATACAGAAATGGTAGTGCAAAATCACCTTCTAGAAGAGACTAACACGTAACTTTAGTGAGCATCATCCGGGAGTCGTCCAGGAGAATCTTTTTGACATTTCTATAAGCGCCCTCTTCTAGACTTCTTGAAAACTCTTTTACGAGGAGCAGTTCTTTCCGACGGAAGATGATTTTTATGAAACTTCAATAAAAGTTTTTTGCGATAAACTTCAACTTCTGGAAGACTCTTCTTGGTGTCTTTCACAATAGAAAATGTTTGCAGGGTTGTATTAATATAAGCTGTTGAAAATGATTGTTTATATGTTAGTGAGAAACTAAATAAATAGATTGAAAGCTGTTATACCTAAACTCTTAAATGGTTTTTGAATTTACTAGAAGATTGTAGCAGTTACAGTTTATTTCTGTGACATAACATGTGTGTTTGAAAGCGTAAATAGAGCTGTATTACAATTTAAAGGCAAATTGTACTGACTTCTAATTGTTGCAAGAAAAAGAACCCCAGGTTTATTTAAATTAAATAAGCTAACGTTTTTGAAAGACAAAAACGTAACAATATTTACGGCACCCAACTGTACATTGAGTTATGCATTACAGAATTCAACTTGTACATGATTTTTCTTGCTTATTTTTTTCTTTTTTCCACAAAAAGAAACTAATAATCTTCGTAACATACGCCAAGAACGGAGTATATAGAGCAGCGTAAAATGACTGAGATAGAAAATGTAAACTAATTGTCTTTTGTTTTTCTTCTGATTAGTCATTCTTCATTATTATTTTATTCCATTATTATTTTATCCGAAAACCATTTTTTACAAAAATTTTACATTAATTCCAAAAATCTGAAATAGTATGAAATCGGTTTTTTTCAAATAAATTCTGTTGCCCAGATGAAAGTTGGAACATTAGTATAATTACTTCAGATACTACATAAGCAAAAATAGGGATTATTAGATACAAGAGAGCAATAATAAAATCTTTCAAAAAATTACACATAACTCATTTCGCTGGAACATTTTTAATAAAATTATTTTTTGTTTTAGAACATTTTTTACACATAACTTTTTTAGTTCGTAAAACTTTACTTTGAAAATTTGATAAAGTTTCTAAGAAATAACTTGTTCAATGTATATATGGATTCTTAAACATTAATTATTTTTTTCTTCTGTTACATTTTCCCTAATGACGTTCTTAACATTAATAAGTGTAAAGCATCAGAAATAAGTTAAGGATATTATAAAGAAAATATAATCAGCTGAAATATAAATTAATGCATAAAAGTCGTCTAGTGTATGGGTTTTTTTTTTGATCCGATTTATTCCGATAAAGCAATTTTTTCTTAAAAGTACTAATATATAAATAATATAAAATATTATAATCTAAATAAATAATGTATCATTGTTAGTGCTTTAAATGTTCATAAAGTACATGGAAATCTTTATGTACATATTTTTTTAAGAATGAAAACTGTTAAATTTTGATTCCTCTATTTTGGATTTCTTTTAATTTAGTTTTTGTAGTAATAGTCTCCAATCGTATGGGTATCGAACCTTGCACATTACAATATTTTCTCTATATAAAATTCATCTAAATAATACTATTCATTGTGCATTCTTCAAAACTTTTACAAGGTCTTGCTGAATTGAAATTTGCGTAGTATTACCATGCTTTTTGTGGTTGATCTTTTTTACTGCACAGAAAAAACTAAAAATGAATTTCAATTACGAAATTTTTGATATTAATTAAAACTTTTAATGATTTTGCTCCAATCATTAAAATTGTAATATTAATTAAGTGAAATTAAGTGATTTTTTTAAAATAATAATAAAATTTTTTAATTAAATAAATTAAAAATTTTTTTTAATTTTTATATATAATCAACTAAGAGATTAATTCGAGTAATGAAATAATTAATTAAATCTGTACTATTGTACTAAAATTAGCCCAAAAAAAATTTCAAGCAAGTTATTTATTTCAAAATATAAAATATATATATACAATACAGTACATATACAAATTCACAATAATATATGCAAATTATATATATAATAATATAATGTGTGCGATATACATATGTGTATGATGTATAATAAATATTTTATGATTAAATGTAAAGCAAAATAAAATTGAAATTTTACAAGAGTAGGGAGGAGAGCTATGTATGTCAACATTATATAATTTAAAAGTACCGTTATTTGTGATGTATTGGTTTTATTTTTATATGTCCAACTTTGACTTTTGAACTGTTGATAAAAAAAAACTTTATAAATATCGTTTATATGTAGTATGAAACCGGGGATCTGCAATATATATTTTAAAAGTTATTAGCAATTAAACAAGTAAAGCTTTTTTAGATTTTGTTTAATCCTCAAATTTTTGGATCAGAAAGTACCATAGGTCTAAAAGTTTATATTTAAGAAGCACTTCCTATAACCAACGTTTGTGGTGCATTTCATTGAAATTCGAAACGTCAAATCCGGAAGTGGATGTTTCTGTCCGTTTTGATGTGGACTAACCCTTTTTTAAAATCTGTAAATACCTTGTTTTAGTTTAAACTAGTTCGAGAATTTTTTATGAATGGTTTTATATTCTATAAAAGTTTTTTTAAAAAAATATTCCCAAAAACTTATGTGAAGTTTGCGTAACTGGTTTTGTTGGAACATTTCATATATGACTAACGTAATGACGTATTTTTTTCCTGTCCCAATTACGATATTTTCAAATTGTATTTCAATATCTTTATCATTTATTTAAATTTCTCTTAAAAGTGAATTAATAGAAGGTTTAATTTCTTTTAAAGTGTTTTCAATAGAAAACATATTAATTTTCTTTAAAACATCTATATATTTTTTTGGTAATCGATTTACTAATTCTATAACTAATTCTTTTGTAAAATGTACACATTTAAAAAGTATCTCAAGTTATTCATTTTCAGAAATTGCTTCAGATTTTTTTCTTTAATAAAATTTTCAAATGAATATCCAAGGCTGGGAAAGTAGAAAATCGTCTAGGTTTTCAACATTTTGTGCAATAATTCCCATAATTTTTTCTCGAATAAATCATTCAAAAATAATAACAAATCATTTACAATTTTTAAAGGTTTCCTTTTTATTTGCATATAAAGTTTTAAAATTTTTAATTCTTCTAAAATATTTTTAGGAAATGTAATAAAAAAATAATAATAATTTTTCATTCTGATAAAAGGTCATTCCATTTAAAACCAACCAGATGGTTTCGTCATCTCTACCGAATTTGGTAATATTTGGTACAATTATTATATTCGTAAAATTTAAGAGTTGTACAAAATTTGAAATAATTTTATAAATTGGTTCACTAAATATAGCGATTTTAAAATGTAAAATAGCTAAAAAAGATGTACAAAGTTGTATACAAATAAAAGTATTTATGGTGCAAGATGCATTGAAGTGTCAAATTAAAGGTATCAAAATGGGCTCACAACATCACTTTTTTCCACAAATTAAAATAGTCCATATCTCGCGATACGTTTCGCGGGCAAATATCTCAAAAATGGTCTTTTTAAAAAATTTAAAATAATAAATATATGTTAATGATGAAAATGTTTTCTATACCCGTGCTAAGTGGTATTCTGGGACTCGCAATAGTTCATGAATTATTACAAAAAATGTCATAATAAATACGAAATATTTATTTAAGTCTGAATTCTTTCGTTATACAAATCATCAAACATTAATGAATATTAACATTAACACTGATAAGGCAAATACTAAGTTTTAGTATGATTTTCGCAATAGTTCGCGATTTACAATACTTCTAAAATAAGATATCTTCCAAAATATATACTATATGTTACAACGTTCATTGAGGTCGCGTATCTTACAAAATTATATTTTTAAATCCGTGAAAAAAAAAATATATGTAGACGATGAAGCCTGTATATTCTCTGATAGCTATCAATACTTTCTCAGTTAGCGAAGAAAGTCACATCTAATAAAGTGAACAAATTCTTGCTTAAAATTTCTTTAAAAATAATTATTTTTTGTTTTATGCTGCGTTATTTTTTTTTCGTAATAATTCAGAAGCCATTAAGATTTGCAGAGAATGTACAGAAAGGCTTCATACATATTCTCAACTAATTTAAAAATAAAATTTTTTGAGATACGTGACCGAGAAATTAAATTCGCGAATTATCGACCATTCAAATTCAAGATAACGCAAAGGTGATTTTATTATCTTTAAATATAGACCTCAATGAAGGTTGTTACATATATATTTTGGAAGACATTAGTATTTTTATAAAGACAATATATCTTTTTTTTTTTTGTTTTGTAAATCGCAAACCATAGCACAAATCATACTAAAGCTCGGTATTTGCAACACCAGTGTTAATGTTAATATTCTTGCAAATATTATTAAACTTGGACGATTTGTGGAAGCAATTGACGATTTTTCTGTTTCATTATAAACGAAACAATAAAAATTAAAAAAAAAAGTTCCAGAATGCCACTTAACAAGAAAACATTAAACAAAAATTAACATGTATTTTTTTAAAAGACAATTTTTTAAGATATTTATTCGCGAACTATAAATCGCGAGATATGGACCATTTCAATGTCGACAAAACAGTCATGTTATATATCATATTGAAGGTAATTTTGTTACCTTGAATATGACACCTCAATGAATCTTTGAAAGATATTTGTAACTTTGTGTATACAACTTTAATTTTTTTTTTTTTTAACAATTTGCACTTTTAAATCGCTGTATTTCGCGAAAAACTTGATAAAGTTATATGAAATATTGTATAAGTCTTAGTTTTGATGAGTGTAATTTGTAATTTTTCGTGTTAGTTTTAAATCGAATGATTGCTGTGTAACATTTTTCATGTGTATACAATACCGAAATACGTCTTAAGTTCTAACCATTACTCACATATTCTTTTTATTGTGATCTCTATGGACATCAAATGAGTTGGGTATGCTTAGGCTATTTTTAATGGATCAATACCATAGCTTTGTAAATATTTTATACTTGTATTTCTCTAATGAGATTTAGAGCTCTCTTAGATAATTAATCTAAATCACAATTGAGAAATTTCATTGTAATTTAAAATAAACAGACGTTGCATACTGAAAACTTTTAATACATTACTAACTGTAGAATTCTAAAATCATCAATTTAAACTTATAAAACTAATTTTCGTAACAGTATTTAATTTTTCCCACTCATCTTTAAAGGCGAGAAAATAATGAACCCAATTTTTGATACCTTGTTCTGAAGTGAAACATTTTCCAGCTACGACGTTATAAATTGAACAAAACCAATAGTAGTCAGAAGGGGCAATATCTGGGCTTTACGGCGGGTGGAGCAAAACTTTCTATTCCTATTTCTAAATAGTTTTTAACCGGTCCCACAACATGAGGCCGAGCATTATCTCAATGGAGAATTGTTGACTCGTGTCTGGTGGAATATTCTGGCCATTCAATGCTCTCTTCAAACGTAATTGTTTCACTCGGTTTTAAAAATTCATAATAGATAATACACTTCTGATCCTACTAAATATATTACCTTGATGGCATGGATATTCGCCGTTGTCGTCTATTTTTCTGGTTGGACGAGTTATACATATGATTTTTTAAACTTTGGATTATCATAATGGATCCACTTTCCTTAACAATTCGATGCAAACGACTTTGGATGAATCCAAGTGCTTTTAAGCATCCAGAAATTATTGCTTGATCTACTCTTAATGATTATGTAAGCACTTCTTGCATTTGGAACGAGTTTTGATCGAGCATCTTCAAACTTTTTCCCAAAACTTGTTATCATGTGCAGTGGTGCCAAAGGCAAAATTTTTGGTGATAAATCTTTATCTCATAAACTACTGGTCGGATCGAACTGAAATGTTTTGAAAGTTCAGAAAATCATCTTATAAAACGAGATATGCTACAGGGTATCAAAGTTGACTAACTCGAATATGTTGTAATTTCTACAGATCAAGTCCGATTTCAAAGATTTTTATATTTCTGTAAAAACAAAGAAAAAGGTAACTTACGCACTTAAGTTATCTCTTAAATTATCTAATTATTCACGACAAGTTACTTCAGCTAAAGCATGATACCCACAAATTTGTACCAATATTCGATGGCTCTTATAGGGTCACATGCCCATAAAAAAACTGTAAAAAGCTGAAAATATAATTTTATTAAGCACGTGAAACTCTTCTTATTTATGCTATTTTTATTTAATAGAGAATTTATATGAAGATCTGTGGTATAATTTTAATTTATCTTAGATTTTTTTTTGAAGATGTTTAAAACAATTACTGAGATTTCTACTCTTTGCTAACAGCTCCATAATGCCCGTATTCTAAGGTTGTCTATTAGTTTTTTAAACATAAAAAAAGTATATTTATTTACGATTTGGTTAAAACACGTAATACGTATTATGTATGCGTACTTATATAGTTAATTGAATATTTGTTTTCTTTGTGATTAAAAAATAACTCTTATTATACTTCGAAACTATTTAAATCCATTTGCAACACTCACGTTTCTTTAAAGCGATATTGAAAATAAATTCCCTCACTTAATTTCCTTCTTGGGTTAGTAAACGGAACCATGCAGTTCCGTTTTTTATATGAAAGCATATGTTTATTTATGTATATCTGTATTTATACCAGCAGTTTGGGGTGGCTATCCCGAACTAGTTACTTTATTAACTACGTGACTAGTCACTTTAACATGGACATGTTCTAGGAGGAAGTCTATTGCCACCTCCATGGCTACGAAGTGGGACTTTTCTGCACATAATCAATTTATTGGTTACTTGCAAGGCTACAAAGTGGCACTTGTGCGCATACCCAATCATTTTATTACAATGAGTCAGTAATTTTTTTTTATCTTCCTTTCGACTTCTTTTCGCTTACCATAGGGTCAGTAAAGCATCAATCGCCACTTTCACGCTTACAGCGGGTCGGTAATGTTTAATGTACAAAAGAGGGTAATGAAAAAAAAATGTACATGGTTAGTGTGAGTAGACACGAATGAACTTTACTGTCTAAAAGGGGGTTAATTGACACAGAAAAAACTGCAGGGTATGTTGAAACTTTATTATATAACATATATAGATATGTAAGTGCATATGTTTGGCTCCGCACAGTAGAGCCATACGCAAAATTTTTGGTAATAAATCTATATCTTCTAAACTACTGGGCAGATCGAATTAAAAAGTATGGAAGAGTTGTAGAGGAGGACATTAGCTTTCAGAAAAATTATCTTGTCACACTGAGATAAGTTTCAGGGTACCAAAAAATCATAACTTCTACAAATAAAGTCCGATTTCAAAGATTTTTATATTTATGTCGAGTGCTTCGTAAGATAAAGAAAAAATAAGTTTACTCACTTAAGTTATCGCTTACAGTTAGAGAGATATTTACGCTTGGATTTTGAATTTCTGATTTTTTATCTAGGTGTATGAGGGATTACTTTTTTGAATAGTATGGTGAAACAATTTTTTGATTATCTCAATTTTTCTAGAGGTGAAAAATTTTCAAAGTCAGCACTCTGAAATTAGTATAAAAAATTGCTATTTTTTACAAAAAATTATTACCATACCATTTTTTTTCTTTGCATATTTCAATGCTTCATAAATGGTTAATAAAGAAATTCTAAGTTGATTTAGGTCAGCACTTTACGTTCAGCATTGGTCGAAAATAGTGAATTTTAGAAAAATTTAATTCAGTTTTGAAGCCATTATATTATATTTTCAAAACAACCTACGCAAGTATATATACATATTATATATCATTGAATTCGTAAAGTCTATTTTTATATTCTTGTAATATTTTATAAGTATAGAAAAGTAGTCGGAGTTTTGCTTTAAAAAATATTATTGGTTTTTATTTTTATATAATTTATTTATGAAAAATTTATAAAAATTAGTTGTTGAAGCTATTTGAACGATTTTTTGAGAAATGAAAGACTGATCTTTATTTTTACATTACATAAAAAATAATAGTTAAAATATTATGCTAATATGCAATTTAGTTCCAAGCCGATCTAAACTATTTTACGAATAAACACCATTTTTAAAATAAATTAAAAATTAATTTTTTCTAAAATTCACCTTTTTCGTCCAATGCTGGATGTAGGTTACAAACCTAAATCAATTTAAAATTTCTTTATTGACCATTTACGAAGTCTTGTCTTTTGTAATATGTAAGAAAAAAATGTATTTTATTTTTGAGAAAACACTGAAAGAATAGTGCCATATTTTATAAAAATATCCATTTTTCATACTTATTTCAGAGTTCTGAATATGAAAAATAAATATGTTTTTAACTGTAAGAGATAACTTAAGTGCGTAAGTTACCTTTTTCTTTGTTTTACAGAAATATAAATATCTTTGAATTCGGACTTGATTTGTAGAAATTACGACCTTTTGAATCTTTTAGATAGTCGAGTAAGTCTACTTTGATATCCTGTAGCATATCTCGTCTTATAACAGGGTGACTACAAGATGATTTTCTGAACTTTTAAATACATTTTAATTCGATCCGACCAGTAGTTTATGAGATAAAGATTTATCACCAAAAATTTTGCCTTTGGATCCACTGTGTTCCATTACCCTACCGTAAATGTAGCGAATCAGCTGACACGTTTTGCTGATGAGACTATGTCTATACGGGTTCTCATAAACGTAAATGTAAGTTGATGGTTACTTGAAAAACGTAAATGTAACAAGTACTTTGTTGTTTTTTTGTATACATAAATATCAGTCATATCAATTATACACATTTTCAGTAAACGTTGTAATTTATAAATCGCTATATTTTGTCAAGCACTATAAAAAATTCCACTTATTCGTTTATAGCAAAAATTTTCAATTCTAAATATAATGTTTTAACTCTACGATTTATTTTGAAACATTTTAAAAAGTTTTAAACTAAAAAAGAAATTTAAAATTGTCCAACTAATTCAATTTTTACAGCGATTTTAAACGCTAATTTAGTGTATTAAAAAAATTGGTAACATTGTCACGCAAAAACGAAGAGGATTAATTTGATTGGATTTAAGTATACCCGTATGCACATACATAACTCTTACAAGCAAAACGAATATATATTATTTTTGGTACTCGCAACTGTATTTAAAAACCATTCAGTAAAGAGGATAAAACAAAAAATGGCTTTTATTAATCAATATATATATATATATATATATATATATATATATATATATATATATATATGTATATATATACATATATTAATATTGAAGATAAATAAGAACGGCAGGCTTTTTCGAAAATTCAAGCTTAGTAAGTCCAAGTTAAAAGATTCCAGTTAAAAGATTTTCTTCAAAATCTTTTAACTGGAAATATACGCACGTTGTAGAAATATATATGTCCTTATTATTGAAGTAAACAATGTTCTCGGGTTGTCCGCAGCATTGAAATTGTTCCCTTAATATATATATATATATATATATATATATATATATATATATATATAAGTTACACAAATTACATTTAAATTACATTTAAAAACTACAAAATAAAATAAAATTATTCACACGGTTCACAAAGCTTATGTTGCAGTTGCTGATATTCGACACCCTACTTGCAACTAAGCTTTGCTCACTTTATTTAACGTTCACATGCGTCTACAAGATACACGAGCGATTCAACAAGAGTGGCGTGTGCAAAACTTGTGCATTTGAGTTAGGGTACTTTAAGTTAATATTAATAAATAATTTTCACTTGTACTTTTATCTTTGACAAATAAAGAAGTTGTGTGTTCTAAAAAGACACAACAAAAATATTTTTTTATAAAAATAAAAACTCAAGGAGTTAATTGGCGCCCGAGCAGGGACCCTTCCTTTTAAAAGATAAGGAAGAGTCAAGAAGTCAAGTCAAGCCTTGGTAGGTGCCTTAGTAATCCTGGAAAAGGATTAAATGGAGTGGCGTATACCAAAGCCTACCAAGCCCGTGTATGCGGATTTAAGAAATAAGACAAAAAAGTGAATTTGATTAATAAAAAAGCAAAATAAAATTAAATGCACAAAATTAAAAACAAAAACTAAGTGAATGAAGTGAACAAATTAATAAAAATTAATAGGAGTTAAGTAAATTAATAAAAATAAAATAAAACTACACAGAATAAAACTAAGTATACAAATTAATCATTTATTGCGGAAAAGGCTCAACTAAAATAATCTTAAAGTGAATTAAAACTTGATATGCAAATTAAATAAAACTAAGTGAACAAAGGAAGCAAGAACTTTTTCTTCTCTATTATTTATCAGATAAACTAAAAACTGACTAGAACTTTTTAACACAAACAATAAGTGAATAAAAATTAAAACTAGTAAATAAAACTAATAATTGATAATCGACGCAAAGGAAGCAGTGCGGAAAATTTTTTTTTGTAATAATTAGTATGGAAAATCATCATTAGTTTCATCAATAAACGAAAATCAAGCAAAGTGATTTAGAAGCAACAAAACAATTCCATCTCTACAAAGTTACCATCAAAATCAACAGAAGGATGATACTGACAGTTTTTATGTAAGCTTAGTTCTAAGTATTTTCTTTAAATTTATGTCTTTTTTTATGAAATTGAATTTTTTTCCTTTAATCTTGCTAAAAGCAGACTTAGTAAAATAATAATAACGCTAACGCTTAATTCCAAACTTCCTTTTTTTTAAATCCTGACATTTTATAATTATCCTATAATCCTCACTTATTATTGACACGATGCCTGACGAGACTATAGAACTATTGACTAGTCGACTTAGTAAGACACTTACAGTGAGGGAGCCGACAGCTAGTGAACAAGGGCTTAGCGAAGTCCAAAAAAATCAAATAATGCAAATGATCAGGGAAAATCTGAGACCTCCTTCGGATCATCTCATTGATGAAAGTTTCGAACAGCCCGTGGGTACAGTTACAACGGTGCTAAATGAAATAGATAGGGTACCCGATTTAATCAAATTACTAAGAGAATTCTCCGGAACCGTGGGAGAATTCAATTCGTGGAGAAAATCTGTAGATAGGGTGTTAGAATTATACGAACCACTAAAAGGAACAGGGCGTTATTATGCTATCATGCATACAATTCGGACAAAGATCACTGGTGAGGCGGACACCGCCTTGGAATCTTATAGAACCCCATTAAATTGGAATTGTATAAAAAATTGTCTTATGATGCATTATTCCGATAAACGGATATCGGGACGTTGGAGTACCAAATGACGGTGCTTCGCCAAGGAAATAAGACCATAACAGAGTTCTATCAGGCTGTCTACCAACATCTTTCATTAATTCTAGACAAAGTTTCTTGCTTAAAATTGGACGAGAACAGTCTGAAAACAATGACGAGTACGTATAGGGAAAAAGCACTAGATACTTTCGTTAGAGGACTCAATGGTGATCTTCCTAGACTATTAGGTGTCCGTGAACCGAGCTCATTGCCTCAGGCATTACATATTTGCCTCAAGTTAGACAACATGACGTTTCGAATGAACTATGCCCATGGACATGTACCTAGACCAAATATGCAGAAGGACAGAATCGGTATAACAAACTCTCTCCCGGGGAATGTACGAAGATTCTACCCAGAACTTGCTCATATTGGTGGGACGATGCCAACTAGACCACCAGTACCACTCCGATATAAACTTACACCTAACATTAATCCAACCCAACTTACAACCCAAAATATCAAAACCCATATATACGTTCAAATATCCACCAAAATCCGGTTTCAAGACCACAAGCCAATTCAGAAACTCAGAATAAGCCTCTAAATCAATACAATCTAACCCAATACCAAAATCAATGGCCAAACAATCAAAAACCACCCGTGGCGGAACCTATGGAGGGAGACAGGTCAATTCAAACTGGCCGTGCTAACTATATGAATCGAGCATCAATGAACCAATTCCCAAAAAGGCCAGCTGGAACTTCTTTTCAAGGACCAGTAAATAAAATACAAAGAAATTTCCATATAGAAACGTTGCCAGAAGATCGAGGATACATTCGGGATGATTACCAATTAGAAGAGGGCGAAGGTGAGAGAGCAGTAAATGGTGGGATAGACGATAATGCGGAATATTTCCAGCAAATTCCAGAAAATTTCATAGTAGATGAAACTTGGGAGGCGCAACCTGATGACGTTCAAGTTGTCGTTAATTTTTTAGATTAAACTGTTCCTCGTTACCTTATTTTGAGGCCAAAACGGGGAACGGAAAGATACTGACATTTCTATTAGACACTGGAAGCAACAAGAATTATATTAAACCCACTTTAGTAAGTAAACCTAGACGTAATGAAAAAATATTTGGAACGAAATCTGTGGCTGGAGATACGAAAATAACCCACCACACATTTCTAAATCTCTGCGGAATCAATGACGTACCAATAAAATTTTTCCTTTTGCCCGGCCTACTTTTATTTGACGGAATTTTAGAAAACGACAGCTTAAAAGAACTCTCTGCTGTCATCCACACATCCGAAAATTACTTAACAGTTAGGGGAGGGAAAAAAATCTATATTAAACAACGCTTGGCACAGAATGTAAATAACCTGGAATTAAGGACCCAAAATTTAACCGAACATCAAAAAGTATCGATGAGCAACATTGTGAAGAAGCATCCCTGCCTTTTTTCAGATCCGGAAGAGAAACTGACATATACTACTACAGTAGTAGGAGAAATACGCACGGCAAACAGTTCACCAATAGAAGCTATCCCTACCCAATGGCCTTAAAAGATGTTGTAGAGAAAGAGATAGATCGTCTTCTACATGATGGCATTATAAGACCATCCAGATCTCCTTATAACTCACCTATATGGGTGGTACCGAAAAAGGAGGACCTTTCGGAACAGAGAAAATACAGATTAGTAGTAGATTTTAGACCATTAAATGCCGTAACTGTGGCCGATAGGTACCCTATTCCGGAAATTAATGATGTCTTGTCTAATCTAGGTGGAAACCAATACTTTACAGTATTGGACCTCAAGAGTGGATTTCACCAGATACCATTGAGAGAAGAGGAGAAGAAGGACGAATTTCGAAATCTGCATCAGGCCAAATGAAAATAAAGCTGGATGAACCTGCGAGAAATGCATTCGATATGCTAAAAAATGCATTGGCTTCACAGGAAATTTTATTGTCTTACCCTGATTTTGACAAAGACTTCCAATTAACTACCGATGCCTCTAATTTTGCAATTGGAGCCGTATTAAGCCAGGAAGGGCGACCAATAATTTTTATTTCTAGAACCCTAAACAAAACGGAAGAGGGCTATGCTACCAACGAAAAGGAGATGTTGGCTTTATATGGGCTCTAAACTCATTAAGGAATTATTTATATGGCTCGAAGACCACCAGCCCTTAACATACGCCCTGAGCAGCGGTAACAGCAATTCAAAACTGAAAAGATGGAAGTGCATCTTAGAAGAATACAACTATGATTTGAGGTATAAGCCTGGACAAAATAATGTGGTAGCAGACGCTTTATCTAGGGTCCATCAGAATTTGAATTATATGAACGATCTAATTAATTCTTTGACTCCAAACCAACATAGTGAGGAAAGCTCTTCAGATAATCTAATACCCAGTGTTGAGGCTAAAATAAATGTGTTCAGGAATCAGCTGTTCCTAAAAGTCGATAATACCTCATCGTACCAATTTAAAATTGTTTTTCCAGGAGTACATCGTCATATTATCAATGAGCCTCAGTATGATGAAGAAATCCTTCTGAATATATTGAAAAAGTATTTAAACCCGTCCGTTATCAACGGAATAAAAGCTCCAGAATGGGTAATGGGAAAGATTCAAAGATTATATCCTAACCACTTTGCTAACTATAAATGTCGTTTTACACAACTATTGGTAGAGGACATTCTTTCTGAAAATGACCAAGAGAATATGATAATAGAAATTCACAATAGAGCATATCGTAATGACAAGGAAAACAAAAAACAGATGTTGGAAAAGTGTTATTTCCCCGGCATGTCAGGTAAAATAAAAAGAGTCATAAAAATATGTTCTACATGTAAGAAAGGAAAATACGAAAGACATCCAAATAAACCAGAGATAAAAGCAACGCCTATACCAATATATCCGGGACATACTATTCATATCGATATATTCTCGACCGATAAGAAAATGATCTTAACGTCAGGGGATAAATTTTCCAAGTATGCGAAGCTAAAATTAATAAATGGACGATCTTTGGAAGATGTTAGAAGACCCCTTAGAGAACTTTTGTTCTCTTATGGCGTTCCAAAAAATGTGGTCATGGACAACGAACTTTCTTTAAACTCCGCTTCCATACTATTTATGATGAAGGATGACCTAGGAATCGAATTGTTCACAACGCCGTCATATAAAAGCGAAGCAAATGGTCAAGTGGAACACTTCCACTCTGCATTAGCGGAAATCATGGGATGCCTCGGAACCTCTCGAAATTTCGAGGAGTTATTAGAAAGAGTAGTAAACGAATACAATCATACATTTCATTCGGTGACTGGAAAAAAACCTGTAAATTTATACTTTGGGCTTACGGTTGACTTTTCTCCACAAGATTATGAGACTACGAGACTAGCTAATATTGAAAAGCTCAGAGGAAAACAAGAGAAAGGCTTAGCCTACTATAACAAGAGGAAAAAACCGATTAAAGACTATGTACCAGGTCAGGTAATCTATGTAAAAACGAACAAAAGATTGGGAACAAAGTTAAGTAACCGCTTCAAAGAGGAAATTGTTAAGGAAAACCGTGGTACGGCAATTGTCACCGAAAGCGGACGTGTTATTCACAAAAGCCACTTTAGAAATTGATACATTTTCTTTTATCCTTTTTTTCTTTTTATCATTACATTTTTTGCAGACTATTCCTTGGAGTCCTTTTGGCGGACTTCAATATACTTGACTACTCTAATGCAAGATTAATTACTATTCAGAGTGGCATGGCAAGAAGACAGGATGGCACTTTTAAAGTTATACATTCAATCGAACTCGAATAATATCAGACTACTAGACAATGTCGGATCCATCTTGGATACTAAAATTACATATGGACATCTGCTCCGTCCCTTCATGACACAACAGGTACTCGACATAAAAGGTCTTCTTAAACGTCTAAGTCCTAGCGTGAAGAAAAGGACAATTGACTTTATAGGTAGCGCATGGAAGTGGGTTGCAGGAACACCAGATAATCATGATTTCGAAATCGTGAATCAAAAAGTTAAAAATATTCTAGAAAACAATAACCGACAGATGATTATTAATGATCTGACCATTAGTAGAATACAAGAAATTTCTAATTTAACAAACGAAATATCGAAAATAAAAAAGGAACATTGGAATGATAAACTAGGAGAAATAGTTCAACATAAACTAGATTTTATAGAAAAAGAACTAAAAAATATTGAGTATGCCATACAATGGGCAAAAATAAATATAGTAAATGCATTTATTTTGTCAAAAACTGAAATAGATAACTTAAATAACATTTTGGGAAACTATAATATCTCAAAATTTAACGTAGATGAATTATTATCTTTTACCAATGTAAAAACAGTAACCAACAATAAAGAAATTTTGTATATCTTAAGCATTCTAATCACCCATGAAAATATTTGTAAAATTCTTATCGCAAGACCAGTTAAGATTGGCAATGCAATAGACAAAATTGAATTCAATAAAATTTTAAAATGTAATGAACTTTTTTTTTGCTATAAAAAACGATTGTAAAAATTTTAATGATATGACCATATGTAATAAAGATAAGCTGGTAGAATTAAGAGAAAGTCATTGTATAACTAATCTTATTAAGAACAGAGTAGGGAACTGCACACAGGTAAACAACGAACATATCCCCACTATAGAAGAAATTGGAAATTTGAATCAGTACAACGGTAAGTTTAAGGTGAATGGAGAAGAAATAAATTTAAAAGGAACATATCTCATCAAATACCACAATACAACAATCAAGATTAATGATCAAGAATTTTATTCTAAGGAGATAAGTGGAAATACACCCCTTCCGGCTTTTATGCAACCCAGATCAACAGCTTTTAAAACAGAGGAAGTTCTATCCCTAGAAAGACTCAGTAAAATAAATATTGGGAATATAGAACGATTGGAGTTGCTGGAAAATAAAAACAAAGCATTGATAACATCAAATTCATTTATTATTATTGCTACTCTTTGCATCGCTATCTGATAACGGTAAAAAGGGGATTTGATAAGAAAAAAGAAAAGAAAGAGATCGAAGAAAATCCTCAGGGACCGGCAAACAAAACACTTGAGTCGAAAATTGCAGTTAATTTTCCGGAAACAGCAGAAGAAGGAAACAAGTGGAAAAAAAGATCCCAAGTATATATAATTTGCATACATTTTAGCAATCGGGACGCTTGCATTTGAGAGGGAGGAGTTAACACAAATTACATTTAAAAACTCCAAAATAAAATAAAATTATTCACTCGGTTCACAAAGTTTATATTGCAGTTGCTGATATTCGACACCCTACTTGCAACTAAGCTTTGCTCACTTTATTTAACGTTCACATGCTGACACAGCGTCTACAAGATACACGAGCGATTCAACAAGAGTGTGCATTTGAGTTAGGGTAGTTTAAGTTAATATTAATATATAATTTTATAAAAATAAAAACTCAAGGAGTTAATTTATATATATTATATATATATTATATATATATATATATATTATATATATGATATATCTCCAGTTAAAAGATTTTGAGGAAGAAAATTTTGTATTGGACTTACTAAGCTTGTATTTTCGAATATAGTTAAGAGTTAGTGTGTTAGTTTTTTTTAACCGACAAAATTCGATTGGCTAAAAATTTGGTATTCACAACGAATCTGTTTTCTCTGTGTACGCTTAAAATATCTTAACAAATTTGTTAGTGAAGGAATTAAAAAAAAATCCAATAAATTTTATTTTTACCTTCACTATACCTTTTACAGCCCATCTAGACGTAACATAATATATAAGATTTTTGTGTCAGAGAGTGTCAAATTCGCTATCTGAGAGAATTATTTCTCGTGTAGATTCAAATATTAGTATTATAAAAAGTATTATGAGACTGTTGTGATGAGATTTCTCTACACAACTATCTTATTGGATGAACTGTCAAAAAAAAAACACATATGCGAAAGTTTGTTTGTGTGTGGATGCATGTGTATTTTGGAAATTACTAGAAAAAACAATGTTTTTTGTAAAATTGTTTCCTGGTAATATTTGTTTTACACTTTAAAAAACATTTTTATACAAATTGTGCTAAAAAGGATATGTTTACTCTGTGACTGATTGAAAATAATGTTATCTTATAGGATTTATTGGAATACGTTTATCGCTTATTTAAGATTTAACATAATATAAAGAAAATGGTTACTCTCTTCTGCCGGCGTTATCTCACGTATTACATCAGCGTTAATCTCAGTTGTGGACCTGGGGTTAGTGTATTCAAATAAAAAGTTGTCAACATAACTCTTATAGCTGCCACGTAAAAACGTATAGAGGCCTAAAGGCTCCTTTACTCTACCGTAAATGTAACGAATCAGCTGGCACGTTTTGTTTGCGAGAGTTATGTATGTGTGTACGGGTACACATAAACGTAAATGTAACTTAGTGACCTAATCAAATTAAGTCTCTGGTGATAAGTAACAGAGTTGTAACTTTTACAGATATGTAAAGGGTGTGGGAAAATTCTAACATGCAAAAACATATTTCCTTCAGAAGAATTGGTAAGTATAAATTTTTGGCTGAAAAATAATTTAAATATTAATTTGAAACCATATAATAACATCGGGAATACTACAATACCGGCAAAAGCGGCAAGAATACAACATTTTTAATCTGAAACACGTTTCAAAGAGTATTTTCAAGTTCGGGGAAAAGTCAATAATACCTTTCGTGCGGAATTTGGTAAGATTAAATATTTCTTAATTCCAGGTATGTAAAATACGTACAGATCCAGAAAAGGATTTTGGAATGAATTACATACTTCGAAGTGAAAATATTAGCAATGAAAAAGTGGATTTGCGTTGGAGAAAATTCAACTAGAACTACTTAAATTTTTTTAGTCTTTAACGTGAAGTTTTCCAAAGAGTCCGATTTATTTAACAATTTCATACAACATTTTTTTATGCCCTCAATTCAGACAAAAAAATGAAATTTTGAAAAAAGAACCTTAAATCTGGAAACATAAATTGTATTTGATAATTTGAATATAATTTCAAATCTTAATGTTCCTTATATGTACAAAATAAATTAAAATCCAATTAAAAAATTTTTGTATAATTTTTTTTTTTTTGACTAAATTGATAAAATTTTGAGTCAAATAAATATGCACTTTAGTTGTAAAAATATAAATCTAACAAAGAATTTTTTGATTTTAGCCAAATGCTGTTATTGATTAATAGTAACCATAATTAAGTGAACAAATTATTTTATTATAAATTAATTTGTATTTAACAAAAACGATTATTAGTGTGACAATAAAATTTTATTGAAAACTAAAATTAATATTCAATAGATTTCTAGGTCCATATGATATTTATTTCTAAAATATTTAAATTAAACAAGTTAAAAAATTTTAAATTTAGATCCTTGAATTTTGTAATCAAATACGACTTTTATTTTTTTTTTTTGCCAAGGCAGAATTAACAAGGTAACAGTATTAGTCCAACTGATTAGTAATTGTTTTGATTTATTTGAGCGTTTCTATGAATGCATAGCTATGGATACATAATTATTTTTATTTAGCTTTCGCAATAAAATTATGTTCAACTTAATAATAATTAGAAAAATATATATTTTATTTTGTATGAAAAAATTTTGAGAAAAAAGTTATGCTATTAACATATTTGTTACTTTAATGCTTTTGTTCATATTCCCTGTTAACAAAATTTTTCTTACAAAGTTTTGGGTAGACTCGGAAAGACTTTTTAATATTACAGTTTAATTAAATGTATGTAATTTGGAGGAAATGTAATGAAAAATACGTCCCATATATTAAAGAATGTTGGTGTAAGGTTTTGTGAAATTATGAAATTATCATCGATATTTGACCCAAGTTACTGAAGTTTCTAAGTTTAATACGGCATTCATCAGATCTACCAACAGACTACTAATTAGGTTAGGTAAGGTAATTAGGTTAGGTAAGGTTAAAAAGGTCGCCTTCATGCCTTCACCTAGAGACCATTCGGTCAATTGTGATTCCTTTATAAAGGCTAAAGAGAGACAAAGAGAAAAAGATAGTAAGAAAGTTTCATTATCTTACCTTAGTAAGATAAGGAAACAGAATAAAAAGAAAACTAAAAAGAAAAATGTGGAACATATAACCTATCAAATAAAAAACAACTATCTCTAAGCCACTTTATCCCCATTACGGACCCTATAAGGTTACTAAGTCATTTGCCCGTAACCTCATCCAGTTAGTGTAGCATATGACTTCCAAACTACTTCAGTCTACTACGCTGAAACCCTAAACAATGACAGAGTACATACTCTACTGTCAATAGAAGATTGTGAACTACACTACATGACCTGTAAGGAGAACCAAGGCAGAGACTTCAGATTCGCAGTGGATCAGAAGTCTCTGAAGAAGCTGGAGTCACTGTTGTTAATCCAGGGTTCCTGGACAACAACAGGACATGTGATTTAAGAGTCACAGGGTTTAACTTCTTCATATCATCCTCATTGGAGAAGGTAGGAACATGTATATTGGCTAGGAATGATTTTTCTTCTTTTAGCAGCTTTCCAATGGGAATCCACTGGAGACAGTAGGCTTATACTGACATCCGTTTACACGCCATACGAGGCGGCCGATCCGCCGGGCATCGCTCTGCAGCATTTGGTGAAGCACAGCAGGAGGGATGTAATGCGAATGTTCACCTCTACCAATGGGAAAGCAGGGACATCAACAAGAAAGGTGAGTTAGTATTTGAATTTATAACTAGTTATAATCTTCATATCTAGAGCTAGTGATCCTACATTCAGAACGAAAGAGAGGGAAACAGTTATAGATGTAACGCTAGCGAACCAAAGAGGTGAATTTGTTAGGGACTGGAGGGTGGCTATAGTTTACTACTTTTCGGACCATAGCATAATTTCCTTCAGTCTTGACTTTGTGAAAGCAAAAGGAAAGCCCTCTCAGTTGCCTGGTGATTTATCTCGGCAAACAGAGCGAGTCGAAATGGTGGATCAGGAAACTTAGGGACCAACGGCCTACAGTTAGGAGGTTGTTTTACAGAGCCAAGCTAACGACAAGTGAGGCTAATTGGAACAGCTATAGGGAAAGCTCAATTAATTATAAGAGGGACTTTATGGATGAATATCTGTGAATTCGAGAACTCTGTTAACGAGTTGTCTATATTTAGACGGGTATTATCCAAGGACCCTTTGGCACCTGGATACATATAACTCGTGGACATAGTGTAGCTCGGAGTCCCTCAACTTACTGATGGAGACTTACTATAAGATTATAGGATCTGATGGGAGGGCAAGTAGTGTCAGTGATAACCTACAGTCCGGATCAGAAGAGTGTGATATCGATGCGATAGAGGAGATGATCACTGGAGACAATGTGAGATGGGTAGTAAACTCATTTGGGCCATGCAAGTCACCGGGTCCGGATGGCATTTTTGCTGCCATGGTACAGAATGTTAATTATAAGGCCATCTCACTACTCGTGGAGGTATTTAGGGAATGTCATTTTCATACCCAAAGCGGGTAAGACGACTCAGTCGAAGCCCACGTACTATAGACCAATCTGCCTATCGCCTTTTCTACTTAAGGCAATAGAAAGACTGATCGATCTGTATGTAAGGAGGAGTATGGGAACTCAGGTCATCAGCGGCGCTCATTCGCTTATCTCAGGGGTAAGTCTATTGAGAGTGTTCTGCATGAAGTGGTGAGTTATATCATTATCAAACCGATAGTTGTATATTGGATATACACATCGGTTTTGAGACCCATCCTCACTTATGTTCAGTCCGGTGGGAGTCATCAAGAAAAGAAACTATCGAAATCCCTAGTAGGGACCTCTGGGTTAGAGCGGAAAAGCTCTATGTAGGTTGTGCTATCTTCACAGATGGCTCGAAGATAGATGAGCGGGTGTCTACTTAATGGGTCTTTTAGAATGTCTGGTAGTTGCAGCGTTTTTCAAAATTATAGGCATTTACAAGGCCCTAGGATTACTGGAGGAGGACGTTGGAAAGAACTCTGAGGTAACTATCTATGGTAATAGTCAGACAGCATTACGGGCAATGACAATTCATTGTCTTAGGTCCAGATTAGTGCATAACACAGAAAGGCTAATGGATGCTAATAAGACTCTGTGGTTTTTCTGCGACATTCTCGGTAGTGAAATAGCCTATAAGCAAACTCGGAAAGTCTCAGAGCTGGACAATTCTTTTGTGGAGGTATCCGTTAGGACTCCAATTGGGTCACATTTCATGGCCATAAGGGAATGGATTTATGCTTGGAGGAATAGAAAGGACTGCAAGGTATCTAGAGCGTTACGACCTAGTTTTAAACTAGCAGATTCGAAACATCTTTTGGGCATGAGTCATAGGAATCTAATGGCCATTGTGGGTATGATTACTAATCACTTCGCAATAGGGAATATGACTATTAAGTGGGATATTGGCACGTCAGACTTTTGTAGAACGTGCGATGATATCTTCCATTGACCTGTAACAAGACCTATATTCTGATTTTTCAATACTGTCAGATTGGTTCCATCCTCTGGAATGGGTGGAGGAAACCGCACTATTGGATGCAGGGGCAACTCAGACCTCAAATTTCGCCTCGAGGGCGATCAATTCAATGAGCTTGTGCTCAATCGAAAAGAATCGATGCTGAGGGCTGTTCGCTTCCTGATTCAGCTCTTTTAATAATCTCCTTGTGGGTGCCCTTAACAGAGCTGGAAGGTATGCGAACAGTCTTCTTGGCTATCGAAGTTTGCTGGTCATCCCCAGACCTGGTGCTCTTTTAGCTATCTTATGCAGATAGCTAAGGGATGCTCTTGCCCCTCTCCGATTTTTCTTCTCTTTATTTCAGCACATAACATCGGCTCCTCCCATTACCGCGTCTTGCTGAACTAAATTGCTACCAGACTTGTGACACTCTGAGCCAGTCGAACCATCCCCCCGCTCCGACCCCGCCTCGACGCTCCGGTTCCTCTCTTGACTCTTGAGATCACAGTGATTTCATGCTCATCTTCAGATCCAAAGAAAGATCCCCGAGCTTCTCTGTGGCACTGCTCCTAGCAAAGGATCCCTCGAGATGCCCAGATTCTTATCATCCTCTGATAGCTAACCCAATGAAGTTTAAAATGAATTGATCTATTTCGCATTTATTTGGCCGTCGAGAGACTCTATGGAACTCTAGGATCTAAGATAATACACATGATCTGAACACCCAAATTATGGACCAGTACGCACCATATAACAAAATACTCAGGTCATGTGCCTTACAATCAATCCTCCCCCTTCACCGGGGGACACGTTCAATAGGAAAAAATGCACCAAAAGTCACACAAAGACTACTAATTATTATTTCAAAAATTTGTGAGTAACAGAAAAATGGTATAAAATAATAAATATACACACTTATCAACTATGTCAATTTTGATCTTAAAAATCATATTATTTTGAGAAGTTGAAGTTTCCGACTTCTTATATGATATTTTTGAATGGTCATTTGAATAAAATTACAAATGGATTAATCAAATACCTAAAACTCGTTCTTTTCTCACTAGAGGTTTAAGTGTAGCCAACGATTGTGTATTAATTTATAAACTCTGCCAATCAAACATCAAACGTATACCATATAAAATTTCACTATAAACATGAAGTGTCCCACATGTTTCTTCATTTTGGTATAACAACAACGAGTTTAAAAGTGTAAATAAAAACTGAAGAATTTAAATTAAAACTCATGTAACTTATGTTTGTATCTCAAGTTAATAATCTCGCTTAAATTTGAAGTGTATCCTATGCCATCTCCTTCCCTGCTACCATAAACTATTGACACTATTCCAATCAAACATTATTCATGCACGTATGTACATACGTACATATGTATGTATATATGTATGTATGTATGTATGTATGTATGTATGTATGTATGTATGTACGTATGTATGTATTTATGTATGTTTGTTTTCTATGATTTTAACAGTCCAGTTGTTTTTACTAGCAGGGCGAAATGTTAGCATATCAAAGCATTACTTCCACTTTCAACTTTTGTGTATTTTAGCACCAACGTAATATTGCGGCTTTATTATGTTTTTCGAAAATATGTTTTGATTGTCTACCTGTTAAAAGAGTAGAATGAATAAATAAAAAGAATGAAATGAAAATGAAAAAGAAAATAAATAGACTTTTGGAATATGCAAAAGAAAAAAAGTCATTTATAATTTCAACCCCAAGGATAAATCAAATGTTTTGAAGATAAAGCTTTTAAATTTCCTTTTAAATGAGACCAGGGAATACAAAGTATGATAAAATGTTAAAGACTATTCAAGATGAAAATGAAATATTAAATTTTGAAAGAAAAATAAATAAATGTATTGTTATGCATTTTTTACCAATAACTGGTCAATAACAAAAAATATTTGAAGTATTTTTCTCCATTATATTAATTTTTGTTTTTGTACTATCATTCTGTTGTATTTTTTCATTAAAATATTGCAAGATATATATTTATACTATTTTATAATAATTTTATAATTCTAGAAACAATTCTAACATTTCAGTTATGCTGAAAATCTGTAAACTCAGTTGTTACCTCGTTAATAATTTATTTTTTAACGCCCTTGATAAGGAGAGAAATATTGTTTTCCAGATGTTGAATATATTTTTAAACAATATTAAATTTTTCGTTGAATTTACATTAATTTTTCAATTTAATTTCTTTTATACCCTACACTACCCCAATTATGCCTTTGTGACGATGTTTGTAATCCATAGAAAAAGTTATCCAACATCCACCTTAAAGTATACCAATCGACTCAGAATCACTTTTTAAATCGATCTAACGATGTCCGTCCGTCTGACTGGTTGTCCACGTAAACTTTGCTCACAAAGTACGTATCATAATTTTAAAGATAATTCAATGAAATTATGATGGGTCCATTATTTCACCTAGCCCCCATACAAATGTCCCTATTCCGGGGGTTTAAACATTCAAAAATGCCAAAAAAATAAGAATATTTTAATGAAATTCGATCCAAAGAAGTTTTGTACAAGTATCAATTTTTGTCCAAATTTTATGAAGTTCGGTCCACAATTGACCATAGCTGTTATGTAAACCCCTCTTCCGGAAATCACTTTAACGTGCATAAATCCCATGCGATTGTTAGTATGAAGTTAATATACGACACAAATAACTTTTATGTAAGTAGAAACAACATTGCCAAATTTTATGGGAATCGGTCCAAAATTGACCATAGCTTCCATATAAACCCACTTCCAGGAGCCGCTTTAAAGTGCATAAAATCATCTAGATGTTAGTATCAACGCATTATTCTGTATTTTTGCACAGGTGTAATATAAGTCGCCTTCTCGAATTTTCAGAGCATCAGAGTATAGTTCGATATCTTCTTTCTAGTTTATTTGTAAATTTATTACAATATATCTTTAAAAAAATATCAACAGCTAAAGAGAACAAAAAAAAAAAACTTAAAAAAGTATTAGCTTTTTTTCTAGGATTATTTTTGGGCATTTAGCCTTTTCTGAACTTTTTTAAAGTAAAATTTAGTCTCTTTTTTCTTACCTCCTGGCAACACTCTCTGGATTGTTGTCTGTCCATGTAAAACTTGTAAGCAAAATGCAGGTCGCAATTTTAATGATGAAATTTGGCACGAATAATTATGTTGGTAGAAAGACAAAGTCTGTTGAATGATCGGTCCATTATTTCACCTATCCCCTTGTAAATGTCCTCCCGGAATAGGGGTTTAACAATCATAAATGCCTTAACTGTAGTAATAATTTCATGATATTCGTCACAAGTAAGTTTTATATAAGTATAAATCGGTTTGCCAAATTTTATGAAGATCGGACCATAGCTCCCATACAAATCCCTCTACCGAAAATCACTTTAACGTGCATAAATCCCATACAAATGTTAGTACACGAATAAGTTTTACATAAGTATAAACCACAGTGCCAAATTTTATTATTTATTTTTTTATTATATTAATAAAAAGTATCTATATTAGAAAATTTTTATTAAGATAAACGTAAAAATTAACGTGAATTTATTGAAGGTGGCAACAGTTGTACAGAAACAACAGTGAGATGAATTCATTTATGATTTTTATATATACAATTTGACAACTGTAAAAACCAAAAACAATAATCAATTGTTTAACTGAGGTTACCTTGTATACATTCGCACTACATTGAAGTTTTTTTTTATAAAATTTTCTCTAATATAGACAATACGAAGTCCCACTTCCGGGAATCACCTTTGTGAACATAAATTCTATATAAATGCTAGTTTTAACGCAATATAATGCATATCTGTTTTTTATAAAAATATGCATTAAATTTAATACAAGTATCAGTCTACAATTGGCCACAAGTCCCATAAAAGATCCCTCTAAGAATTTTGGTGCACGTATCCAATAGTATAGAGTATCATATTGTCGGACTTGACCGATTATATTTTTCTTACTTGTTTGTTTTTTTACATCCTTTTGTATATTATTCAATAATTAACATTTTTCCTTAGTTACGTTCACAAAGTGGTTCCAACTCGTTTTTTTTTTTTTTTTTTTTTTGTAAATAATTCTGTAATTTTGGATCCGTTTAAAATATATCAATAAAATTAGATATGGCAGTAGCAGAACTATCGATTTGGAGGAGCACAAATCCCTATAGTGTCAGGGGGCTAGAGGGTAGACCCCCAGAATTGGTCACACCTGGTATGTAATTTGTTTCAAAATTGTTCTTTTTAAAGTTCAAATTTGGCGGTCTTAATTTGGGTCCTAAATTTTTTTGTTTAAATATACACTAGATTTTTAACAAAATTCTAATATTGAAAGACTCATATATATATATATAAATCCGATAAAAAGTTATGTTACTCTGAAATTGAAACTTTAAACAAATTTTATGTTTTTGGAATTTTTTCGTTCTTTCACTTCTGAAATATTTTTTTATTTTTTTTTTTTTTTATTGTTTCGAAAGAAATCTTAACGCAAATGCGTGCAAAGTAAAACCGGACGCGCTTTAGGCAACTGTTTGCGCAATTCTCAAAACGAGAAGCTGGTATCAACAAAAGGATATGTATGTCATATACTTCCGTATGTTGGTAGACACACTAAAAGTATTTTCTGGCGAACTGCTTTTATAACGACACGATGAGGTTTTCAATGAAAAAATTCCACTTTTGAAATAAATTTTCCCCGGATTGAGAGAAGAGTTTTTTATATCCCTGATTTTAAGATTATTTTATTTATAACTCCAGCATCGATTTTCATCGTTATTATTTCGATTTGTGTCGGTATATACAGCATATCTTTTTCTGGAATGTGAACATTTTATTGATTAATTGACTTTGTTATTAAATTATCCGTTTTTAGTTAGAAAATCAAAATTTAAATAATTTCTAAATATTTTAATTCCACCCAAAAATACTCCTTTTTTTATTAAAGATTAACTTCTTTTCAAATATTTTTATCCTGGAGTCAATTAAAAAGTCCCCTCTTATTGAATATCTTTCAGTTGGGACCAATATTTCTTTGATTTTATGTTCTTTGGTTCAATAAATATAAAATCCCAAAAGTACCATTAAAAGAACGAAGATGTACCACAAAGTCCCCTGTGAATTCTTACTTACTTAGGGCTACATATACTTAACTTCATGTTTCTAGGTTGAATGCAATAGAAAATTTATCATTGAGCTTTTGCCCATTTTTTGGTATTTTTTCCGCATGGCTGTAACAAAAATTGTATTCCAACGAATTTCTAAATTGTAGTAGGATCCCATATTAAAATTCAATAAATAGAAAAAATGCTTTTTAACTACTTATCGTTCGAATTTTCCAAAAGTATCAAATGTGTATTCGTAATTTTTCGATAAGTTTTTGGTTTAGTAGATACGTACGGTGAAAAAAAAGTAGAAAATACAGATTTTAACCGTTTTGTTCCTAAAAGGGCCGACTTTCAAAAAAATACACCTGTACGCTTATTTTTTTAAATTAGTAATTAATTTTTTTTATCTATATTAGTTTAGGGTATATAAGGTTACCGATTTTATCCTTTTTTACTCTCTAAACATTCGAATTTCCAAAAACCCCGTTTAAGTGGATTTAATGGTCCACACTTCATTTCCCTAGCATCAGGCGCTTGGACTGTGGGATGATGAATCAGTCAGTCAATAACGTTATTCTTTTATATAAAGTGGTGGAACAAATTATAGAAACAATATTATTTATTTTACATTACTTTCTCAGTAAAATTAACTATAAACAAGTGTTCTTAATAATAATTGGTGAAACCAACCAAATTTCGTACTACTTCATTACATCTGCGACCCATGGAATTCACAACTTTGTAGCAAATTCCTGGGGTATAGAATGTCACCATTCCTAGATCATTACCAACCATTATTGCCTATTTTATGAGTGGAAAAATACAGAATAATTCAAACCATAGATGTCTTATAAGTCACTGCGCTGGACACTCCATTATTTTCACTTTATTCCAGACGAAAGAGTTCTTCAGAGAATGGGATGGATGTCTAGGGTAATTGTCCTGAAAAAATGCCCTGTTTTATGGTATTTTTTCATCACAAGTGGAAGCATTTGGAAGTACATGCTTAGGAAAATATTTGAACATAGATGTGAAGAGTAGAAAAATCCGATATTTATTAAAGGAAGATGCACATAGTTGATATCACCATTATGCAACCGAAGTAGAAAAAAAAAAACATGTGAACCTCGCTCACACTGGTAAAAACTAGGGTATTCACTCAAATAATTTTTGTTCGACTAATCGACAAATTATAATCAAATAATTGTTCAGGTAAATTAAAATCAATAATTTCGATTAGAAATTTATTCGACTAAGTTCAACTAGTTTTAAAGATGTTTTCAATTTAATCTTTTAACAAATTTAGCTTGAAAGTAACTCTTGCAAAACAGTTGTTGCATAGAATGTTTAAAATGTAGAGCTTTTACTACATCATCAAGTGATATCACGATTTGTGTCTCAAATATAACGCGTAACTTTTTTTCAATCACAAAAATCAAATCTATTATATAAACGTCATTTTAAAAATTTATAATGAAAAATTTTAATTATTTGTTATTTATAATTTCAGTTTGGAAGGGATAAAGAAAAAAATACTTTTTTATATTAAATTTTCCGTTGAAAACAAGCTGGAAGATTTTGAAATTAATTTGAAAAGAACATATTATTGTTTTATAAATGACATTGCAGTCGGTAGTTGTAAGTATGGAATTGATGTACCAATAGGGTCTCAGACTGGTTTAATGGATATAAGTGAAAAAAGGATTTGGACTTAAAATTGGTTAAAGCAGCATATTAGGAATTGCTGATCTTCTTTATCTAAAGTAAATCCGATGTTTTTTATAATGCATAAATATGCCATTATATTTTTGTTTACTCGTTTTATGAACAACAAGTCTCCGAACACTAACACGTTTAGGTGATATTCATAGGCCTATTGAAATATTATAGGTATTCACCTCAAAATTTTGAAAACCTACGAATTTCGCACTGTTTCAATTTGACGCAAAAAGAAATAAAAATATTTTTTCAAGACAACGACAAAAAATGAGATATTTTATTTCTAATATATTTTTTATATATAATTCATATCTATCTGTTAATTTACTGATATTTTGCTTTTTATATGTTTTAATTCCTTTTAAGTGTTTTGCTTTATTGTTGTTGTCAAATTCCAAAAAAAAAAAAACTTTTATGTTTAGTTTGATTTTTCAGTGATGTTTTCCAGTTTAGAATTGATTTGTTAGTAGTATTTACACATTTTTACAGAGTTGCAAGATTATAAAAATTCATGCAACTTTTTACTCTGATAATTTTGCAATTCCTTCTACTCTGACCATTTTGCGACAGTTGTGCAAAATATTATATTATTGTTAAAATATTAGGAAAATTGCAATTTTTATAATTTATTAAGTAAATTACACTCAAAAAATAAATTGATATCGACCAACTTGATAGCGCGTGATTTCATCATTAGGGTCTGGCGCTTGAAGACCAAAAGCCGCCATGTCACTACCTTTCGTGACATATTTGCAGATGTATTTGATGGACTTCACTGAATTACAATACTCTACGTTGCAATGCGCCTTAAATGTTTTGGAAAGAAGTGGCGAATATGGAACAACCCAGGAGTTGTCGACCACGAAATCATTTCCTTTTACTTTAACTGTAATTGTTCTACCCCCATCATTAGGCGATCGGCGCCGATACTGTGGATAACCATCGTTGCCAGTTATTGTCTCACCACTCAAACTTCGTGGATAACGCTTGGAACACTTGCCATCGACCATGCACGGTGACTGTAGGTTAATGGCGCCACACGGACCATGTGTCATGTTTGTGATTATGATATCATGCAGGTCTGGATCGGTTTCGGGATCAGGGATCTCGGCACATATGATTTCATCAATTTGATCTGGTTGGATTCGTTCGACTAACCAAATGAGAATGTGCGCATGCGGCAAGCCTCTTTTTTGCCATTCAACTGAATACATCCAACATTGAGTATCCCCAAAGACCCGATGCTTAACAATAAAGTCCATCAGCGACCGGATTTTTTGCCTGAATACACGTGCGGTAATATCATGCCGATCACTTGATGTTTGGCCAGGAAACAGCAGTTGAACAATTTCTATCCATTTTGGGTTGCACGTAAAGGTGATGAACAGGTCTGGACGGCCGTAATGACGTACATATGACATTGCATCTTGTGCATATTCATGCATATGACGCGGGCTACCAACAAACGTCGCCGGTAAAATAGTCAACCTACCAATATCAGACACATTTCCTTCGGTACGAATTGCATCGCGTAAATGAATGTACTCTTCCGTACGTAGTTTGGTTTGATTTAATCTGATAAAGAGGAGGCGCTCCGTTTCAATTTTGGCATACATATCGACACAGAATTGCTGAAACAACCGGCGAAACCTAAGCAAATAGTTGTGTTCATTTTGGCGAATCATTAAACGGTACGCGTAAAAATTCATTGCGCTGATTTTCTTGGAGGTTTCTTCACCTAATATCATATTAGTGACATTAGTGTCACATTAAAATGAAAACTATAATTATAATACTGACCTATGGATGGATTTATCATTTTGATGTTGATATAATAACCATCGTCTCCTTGCCAAAACATCAGTGGGTATTGCAATGCATCATATGAACGATGTGTTTCTGATATTCGTTGCAACTGCCCAGAGTCCCGACGTGTGAGCACAATATCGCGTGATTCCCGATTTTCGCCGACAATTACAACTGCAACCTCATCTATTGTTGGAGCGTTAATTTGGCGTTCATGAGTTCCAGCAGGTCGTTTATCTGCTCTAATGATAAGTTTATAGTCATCACTTGGCATGCGATCCAACGCAGTTTTAAATAACCGAACCAATGCATGACGTTCATGAAGAATCTGCTGCAGATCTCGAAGAATTCCTCTTTTTATTGCTGTATTGATTGTTTGGCGCTGATCAAGTTGATTTTGCAAATTGCCTATGAAGTAGATTTGGAGGAATTTATGTTGTGCGTCTTCATGCGGTAGCAATGATCCAATTCGATGGTGAATTTGGCCTTGGATCTGTTGGGTCGATTATGAAATAAGATTCAATGATTTTTTAAGAAAAGAAATAAATGAACTACTTTATTACTTTAAATGTGGGATTATATCCGCGTTCATCAATAACATCTGCTCCAAATGAAGTCATTTGAAAGCATCCGTTATATTTCTGCGTATTTGATAGAAAATGACGTGATTCTGGTGTTTCACCACAGAGCAAACTATGTAATGGCTCTGGTGGTAAGGGCAATGATGGTAATTTAACCTTGCCACTGAGACAGCATAATCCAGGCGTTTCTCCAGTGAACTTCAATGCACCGCAATGGTTGCACACAACCTCCATTGCGGAAATTTGAACGGAAGGATGAGAGCTGTAGTCGAAATTGCAGTTGTAATGGAACGCTGCTTGATTCAAATCAGAACTTGAAGCAATTCTTCTTATGCGTTGATTTAAATTTTCAAGTTGTTGAATTGCTACATTTGCTCGACGATTTCTCATTGCTAACCGAGCCGTTTCATTTCTCGCCTGCCTTTCTTCCTGCGTTTGTGATGTACGAAGTCGGGCCACACTAATACGGCGCTGTTCTCGTGCGATTTCTCGTTCATATATATTCAATTGATTGACGATATTACGATAAGTACTTGCATTACGTGTTCGACGCGAAATATTAGATCTCCGGGGTTGCGGCATTGTGAATAACACTTAATAACGAATGCCAAAAATACAACAAATGGTTTTAAATATCACAACCTCACTAAATGATGAGCTTTACTTGGAACTTACCGTTTGGAAATAGAATTCTACACCACCACCAGAAAACAAATTGCACAAAAAAGTAAGCGTTTCGATAGAAACAGAAACAGTAATTGTTATAATTTGTATTAAAAAAAATATTTTTAATGATTATTAAGGCAAAGAAATTATGACAAAAAAGAGTTTTAATTATTAGAGATAGTTATTGTTGAACTTTATATTTATAGTGAAAATGTTTCTTACATTAGGTTTGAGTTCATTTAATAATTACAAAGAATACTATTGTAGAAATTCTCGGAACAATTGGCAAACTGGAATGCATTTTTTACCCAGGCAAGGGCGTCATCAGCAATTTTTATTGTCCACGATCTGTCTGTAAACATCATCTATTTAACTCACCGTTTTATGAGAAATAGATGTCGAGAATTATCATATTTCTTATTTTTAACATGTTGTTGTAAGTGAGAATTATTCTTTTTCTGGCCGGTGACCGGTCCGTCATCAAAATCGGTCCAGTCGTATAGTTTTCTTTGCAATTTTTTTTATCGCGGATTTTTCGCGAATTTTTTTTCGTATTATCCTTTTCTGGCCGGTTACCGGTCCGAATTGGTGAGAATCATCAAAATCGGTCTAGTCGTTCTTGAGTTATAACAATAGTAACTAACATCACTTTCTTTTATATATATAGATGTAGTTTTTTTTTCAAAATACTTCTTGTATATACGACATGCCCCAATTTTTTTTTAACAATTTTAATTTGCACTTACCTTTTAAATAATCAATATTACCTTCTAAGTTAAACACTTTAAGGAATTGGTGCAGGTGAAAGTCGTCATTCAATAGAAATTGATTTCATTTAGTGGTCACACATTTTAAAAACACCGCTTAAAAAAATAAAAACAAATGCCAAAGTATTTAAACGACGCATAATAAAATACTATTGAAAATTGCATGACGTAACTTGAAATCTAACGATAGACAAAAAAGAGTGAGAGAGCGGTGAGAGTAAATTTCATTCCGCTCATATTCTCTCACAGATAAATATAAGATTTATCCTCTTAATTCAAGTCAAATTAGAATTAAATTCAAATTTCTACAAATAATTACTGATTTATGTACAGATTGTGCTTAACATTAGAATTTTTATACTAAAATTAAGTATTTAATTCTTAATTTTCAAACCAATTGCGTTTTACACTTGCTTTAAATATACCTCAGTACTAAACGTACTTAAATTTTAAGTATGATTTTGGCGAAAAATAAACATGATTTTAGAATGCAGTTTTTCTTTCTGTGTAGAGTATATTCAATTTTAATTATATATCATTTCAAATTCAAATTTTAATTATATATCATTTTTGAAAGACTATTTCAGAAAGGGAATTTAACCCTTTTTTGTAAATTAAGTGATATCAATTAATATAGACATATTTTTGATGTTTTCAACAATTTTTATATTTTATTAAAATTAACTTTATTTGATTTATTTGAATACTTGATTTATTTTTGGATAAACATTGAAAAAATACTAAGGTATAATTTATTCGAATAACTCGAAAAAATTAAAAACTTTACTCGATTAATCGATTAATTTAAAAATAGCATTTTCTATTTATTTTATTAATCGAATAATGAAAAAATCGAAACTTCTGAAATTTGGCTGCAAGATTAATACATAAATGTGATTTATTATAGTAAAATTTTGTTTTTATGCGATCATGTATGTAGGAATTATGAACGAAAAAGAGGCGTTTTTATATGGGAGGTATGGTCAATTATGACCGACCCTCATGAAATTTAATAGTATGACTTTTGCTTAGACAAAACTCATCTTAGATGAATTTTAATTAAACAAAGGTATATATTTAAAATGTTTATGAGCATTTGACCTATTTTCGTGACAGTTTTAATATGGGGGCTGAGTGAAATAATGATTACATTTTAACCAATTTTATTGTGATACAGTATTGACCCAAAATAGGCTCAAGTACCAAATTCCATTAAGCTACTTTTAAAACTGCGACCTACGTATTAGCAGAAATCATGATTTGTTATTGTTTACCCAAAAAGTTGTAAGTTAAAAAGATGATGTTTACAGAGAACACCACGGTGGGAAGCTGCAGAGTGCTAGAAAATGCTTTCCAATCTGCAGAGTGTCCAATAAAACTTTACATTGTATTTTTTGCAATTATTCAATGAACCTAAGCCTAAACTAAACAAAACTATATGAAAAAGTTCAGCAAAAAAACTATAAACTGTTTTTAAAATTTTCTGCAGTCGTTGGTATGTTTGGCGAGAATGTATGATTTTTAGAAAGGTTATGATGTTTGCATTACAGAAAGTGTAACTCAATATTTCCACAATAGTTTTTCTGTAATATAATATGCGATTTCTAAATATTACCAGAATATATTATTATTGATTTTACTTTTGCATTGAATTTTCTATGTAATTCAAATAAATAAAATTTTTGTACTTAAATTTTTTCTAAAATCACGAGTTTTGCTACAGATTTTTCCTAATTTCTCTTTAAATTGTTTTCAGTTTCATGTAATGATATCATTTAGCTAAGGATTATACCATCTTTTAACTATCCCTTTCATTTTTCCAAAGCATACTGACGATATACTTAGCTCTGATAGGTTTTCTTTTTATCATTTTTGGCATTATTTTTATATTTTTGCGACCTATTAAAGTTCTTTGTTCGAATCATAAGATTTTATACTAACTTAAAAACCATTTTGAACCATTTTTTGCAATTTTAAGCGTGAATTGATTTTTAAACCTGTGTAAATAATTTTGATGTATAAAAGTCTGTGTAAATACTTTTGAAATACGAATTTTACTTTTAATATCAGAAGTAAATACCGCGACTTTTTCAGAAATTACCACAATCTACTTTACACATTTAAGTCTTTACAAAAAAAAAAAAAAAAAAAAAAAAAAAAAAAACAATTATTTCAAAATATTTTATAACAATACAAATATTTGTCTTCTTTTCCAAATTAAAAAAGTGTAAATATATATGACTATTACCGTATATTAGAAAATAAAAATCGCTCACGTATTTTTTTCAATAAATGAAAAAAATATTTTAAACAGTAAATATACTTATAATGATTGCAAAAATAAAATTAAGAAGTGTTCGGGTGCTTGTTTCAATAATACCTAATTGAATAAAGTAAAATATAGTTTTAGTCTAGTAGATGAAAAATAAATAGAAATGTTTTTTTTTAGAACTTTAAAAATGAACAGCTATGGTATCGAGTACCCACAAAAGTGTATTGAGTCTTGTAATGAGTAGTCAAAAGTATCCATAATTTTATAAACATTATTTAATTTAAATTACAATTGTTATTATAATTTTTCTTTGCAGAAAATTGTTCAGCTGCGCCAACGTTTGAGTTCATTAAATAAAGGAAACAATCTATCCCGTTCTTTGTTTATAAATTAGAAATATTTTAGGATGATAAGTTCTTCAAAGAACTTATAATTGACAGCTTAAACAAAATTAACGCCGAGACCATGGCGAATTAAAACAGGTGGCAGCGAATAATCAATATATTTTGTTTTTGGTAAAATACTCTATGATACAGACGGCGAATTAATTAATTAATTATTATTATTTTTTTATCGGATAAACAAAAATTATGCTTATATGGAGTGTAACAGTTCTAAGTACTAAAATAATTAATCAGCTGATTAAGTGAGACCGTCTGTTTGAATTCGCCTTGCTCTGAGCTGTCAAATTACGTTTTGACATTTCAGGTTATTGTTTACAAAAATAATAAGAATGCTAGTCTTATAGATTAAATAATTAATGAATTTATTATTTTCTATTAATATTAATTTATTTCGTTGTTACTATTTTCACAAAAAATTTAAAATTAACGGAAGCAAAAAATATTCACACATCTAGGGGATGATTAAGGAAGGTCACCTGTTTTATTTCGCCATGGTCAAAACTTAGATAATAATTTTTAAAATAGCAAATAGGTATAAATTTATGTGTTTCTATGTTTGTATTGGTATTAGATAATATTCTACTAATATCATTAAAATTAATACTTACGTGTTCTTAAACGAAAACGAAAAGGATACAAAAAATTAAAAAAAAAAAAACAACAAACTTCCTTTGTACACTTATTTGTATAAAAAATGCTTCTTTTCTTTTATTTTTACAAATAATTCGAAATATTTGTGAGGTTTTACTTTATTTTACTGTCCATTTCCTTTCAACTTATTTGTTGTTTGATTCTTTTTTTAAATTTATTATTTGTGCACTTGAATAGAATTTTCTTTTAAAAAAGATATAGAATTGAGATGTAATCCTATTAATTTAAGTCTTACTCAATTCAATTATGCAAATATTGTTATTGATATTACTGGTGTTTTTATTTTGACCTCTGTTTTTATATAAGATTGAAAGAAGTTTGTGGCGTTGTCAATTTATTTAAAAAATCTTTGTAAGATTTTGTTTTCTTATAAAAAGTTAAGACAACTATTTGTTGAAATAATTAATATTATAAGAGTAATAGCTAAATAAAAAACCTATGGAACCCAAAGCGTGTCCTTTATAAATTTCATTTTATTTTGTACTTTGTGTTTATGAAGACTATTTATATTAATATAATTTGCGATAATTGTATTTTTTCGTCAAAAAACATTAACTAAGAAAATTTACTTTTGGCTATTTTATATGTAGTAAAAAAGATTTAATAATGAATCACAAATAATGTGAATATGTATACTAATGGCGTTTTCTCTGTTGACTAAAATGTTGCTTTATTCTGCACTTTACCCTCTTTTGTGTTCTATTTGGAAAAAAATGTAATAGTATAAATGTGTCAGATATTCTTCTCTAATGGTGTTGCACTTAAATTTAAAAAAAATATGTTGCACGTTTTACCCCCAAATTAAATAGAGGGTGAACATGCTGCACTTATTTACAGCAAATTCAAACATTTTTCGAGAAGAATTTATGTTTAATATTTATGTATAAAATTATGAAAATTTCACAGAAATTCCGAAATTTCACCAAAAATTCCAAATTTCACCAAAAAATCAAAAAATTCACCAAAAACATAATAATTTGAATATTTCACTAAAAATTCGAAATTTCATAAAAATTCCAACATTTTACCAGAATGCGAAATTTTACAAGAAATTAGAAATTTCACCAAAATCTCGATATTTCTCCAGTAATCCAAAATTTCACCAATAATCCAAAATTTCATCAAAAATTAAAAATTTTACCAAAAATACAAAATTTCATAAAAAATTTGAAATTTCTCAAAAAGTCCAATACTTCACCAAAAAATCCGAAATTTCACCAATAATCTTAAATTTCACAAAAAATTACAATTTTCGTCAAAAATCTGAATTCACCAAAAAATCAAAAATTTCACGAAAAATCCGAAATTCGAAGTTTCAGCAAAACTTACAAATTTACACAAAAATTCCTCGATTATTTTTTTTTAAATAAGTACTTTAAAATATAACACAATTACAGATTAGAACACACATTTTTTTCCATTTTAATCGTAAAAAGGGTACCATATTATGAGGGTGAGGGTAATATTTAACAAGGTAACAAGGTAACATCTCTCCTCAAAAAAGAAAACGTTATAAGATTCTTTATTATATGTGGCATTAACAAGGTAACATCTCTTCTCAAAAAAGAAAACGTTATAAGATTCTTTATTATATGTGGCATTTTTTTAAGAATAACTAATTATACAGACAATATTTTTTAATTCCATTTGTATAGACATAGTTTCAACTAATTTATTAGCCACAATGAAATTCTCGGTTTTGTATGTATTGCGTAAACATGATAGGTATGTTATCGTATATTTTATTTGTCACATGTTAATTTAAATTTTAGAGAACCCTAATGAATTCGAATCCAGGAAAAAAAAAATTTTTTTGCTCTGTTTTAAAAACCAAATCCTTTTCTGGTTTTGTTTCTTTTAAAGCATAACCCCTTTGACCACAACTTCAATAACGAAGTGCCTTTGGAATATATTTTAAAACATTAATATTTGGTTTTTCTGGTCAAACTGGCGCCGAAGATGCATGCAGAAAAAATATAGTTGAGGTAACCAAAATCGAAGAGCAACATATTGCGATTGTATTATACGGTTGCTTTAAAAACATGTATTTTCACAAATAATAAATATGAACGTTATAACCATAAAATAATCTAATTTTTTTTATATATATAATATAAAGTCATCACATTATAATCTGATTTCTTATGTTATGATCCGATTTTATCATATTATAATTCGGTTACATCATATTACCGTAAAAGGATTTCATAACCTGTTCAAAATTAGTAATAGTATGTTTCATATTTATCTTATTATAATCAATCATTATTTGTTCACTAATTAATTTTCAAAAATTATTAATTTGTTTCATCATATGTTTTGCAAGATCTTATTTATTAACTAAACTATGTTGTTTGAATCACCCCGAATATAAGCAAACCTTATCTACTTATATTTATTATATAATATGAGAATTATAATGAAGTTAAAAATAAACATTATATTTAAAAACAAACAAATTATGCATTTTCCAATCATAGTTTTAAAAAGCATACTTATGTATTATATTTATTTGTAACATTTTATAGTTATAGAAATAATAATACTTTTACAACTTTATTTAAGGAAAATATAACGTGGTTTAAATAGGGTAATTCCAAACAATTTCAACCCAGCTAGGAGATTTTTAACTTAGCTGATTTTAATGAAATTATGCACATATAATCTATATGCGCTTCCTATGCCATATTAACCTGCACAATATCGCTAACGGTTCATAATCTACGAATATCTAAAGTAGGGCATCTGGAGCTTTTTTGTCAAAAATTAGCAAAATTTAAGCTTGAATAACTTTTGTGTGTATTATCAGATTGCAACAATCTTGGTATCATTGGAAAGGACTGAGATTCTTTTTTATCATAAAGTTATAAGAACTAAACATTTTATTGGCGCAAAAACCTCTAAAAGAAAAAATATCATTTATATTTGGATATATTGAAGACTGCTCTTTTAATTTTCATTATTTTTTTTTATACAATATTTACAATTGAAATTTTTTGTAAATAAATGTTTAACCTCTGATCGGTTGGTTGGATTTTCATAAAATTTGGTACAGGTGTAGCAGAGGAGCGTCCAATATTAAGTTTGCAAGGGGGGCACAACAAACCCCTCAGGGGCGGAGCTAAGGGGGCTCAAAGTGAGGTACCTCTGACATAAAACATTTTTAATCGCTTGTCAAATTTTTGTTTCTGGTCCGATTTCAAATAATTTTATATATTGTTGTAGGCCCTGATAAGACATATAAAAAACATGCTCACATGTCCTATTTATCTCTTATAGTTTTCGAGTTATTTGCGTTTGAATTTTTAAGCACCATAATTTTGCATGTTCTTGGTGCAGTTTTTTTCATATATATCCTAGTATTTCTGATCGATGTTATGAGTTTTTTTTCTTAACTAGTTAAAGAACAAAACTATCTATTGAAAAAAAAAATTGAAGTCGATACCTTTACCGAGTCCTAAAATAAACGATTTTGAATTGAAAAATTACAAAAAAGACTACTTTTTGTGTTTTTTTAGCCGAAAAAGTATCTACACTCCTTTTTATCTAAAATAAAATTTTCTTTAGCAACATATAATAATTTTACACTTTTCTGAGAGGTAACTTCACAGAGATAAAAAACAAGCCCTATCACTCAATTGGTCATGGTACACACCCTCCCGAATTCGACCCATTTTATATGAAAGTTTTGATTTTAGACCATATTTTCTCAAATCCCAAAGCACAAATCGACAAGCGGAATATATTTTAAGAATCTCCAATATGTTGTTAAAAGTTTTAAATCAAAACCTACAGGACTTCGGAAAAATGTGGATTCTATAGCCAAAAATGTAAAAAATCCCATTTTTGGGAATTTTCATTAGTTTTTTGGGATTTCAGGAAAACCCTACCCCTGATTTGGTTAACGCGCTTTTATTTATATTAATAAGATCCACATTTCTTGCAAATTTCATTAAGATATCTTTATAAACAAATATGTTATTACAATTAAAAATTTGTATTTTCTCCAAAAACCCCAAATTGAACCTTTTGTTTGGTTTATTTCTAAATAGCGAAAGAAATTTTAAAAATATTTATTATAAATTATAATATTTCTGTATATAATATTTCTGTATACTTTCAATAATATCTATACACAAAATATTTTTATAAAAATAATTAATAAATATTTTTTATTTTTAATAGTGTTGCCACATTTCCTAAATTTAAGTAAATCTTTATCCTTTTCTAAGCATTCATATATTTCTATTAATGAATTTAAAATAACAAAACAAACAAAAAAAACAAAAAAAAAAAAATGTACTGACAGATTAAAAATTAAATATTCCGATTGGATGGATACTGATATAGAAATATCGTCATGTAAAATATCAACTGGAGTGCCCTACAAGACATATGATGATATAAGTACAAGATCTAATAAGAAAAAACTGGCCCATAAGCTTTCGAATGAAGAAGTTTTTGATACATTCAAAGCAATGTTAAAAAAGGAGAAGCAACCTAAGAGTGCAATTAATATTGCTGAAATACTGCCAAGTGCTTCACCAAAACGTCTAAAGCGGATTTCCGAAAGTATACCTACTCCAACAACACAATCCAATTTTACAGAGGAAGAAGCAATTGCTTTAATTCTTGAACTGGACCTCAGCCGAAACAAATATAAAATTTTAAGAAAAGCTCTGCTTAAAAAAGGACGCTCAATTCATACATCAAAAATAACTTGTATTAATAAAGAGTTACTTGAAATGACTAACATACTATTATTAATATGAAACAGAAATATCTAAACTTCTTGTTTCTCTATATCCATGGAAAGAAATGACACCAATAGTACATAAAGTATTGTGCCATGGCGAAATTATAATTGAACGAAATATTCTTCCACTTGGAGAGCTTACAGTAGAGGCTCAAGAAGAAAGAAACAGAGATTTTAAGCACGTTCAATTATTCAGCTCTAGGAAATGCTCCAGAACGTCACAGAACGAGGATAATTTTAATAGCCTATTTTTATCATCAGGATAATTTTAATAGCCTATTTTTATCATCAGACCCTGTACTATCATCAATGAGAAAACGTTGGATTTATTGTGAGCCTTTATCAACTCAAAATACTGAAGACTTGTAGGACCTTTATTATCTTTTAGATATGTATACAGATACAATAGATTATTTTATAGAAAATAAGTAGTATAAAGTTTAAAATATTAGAACAATTTTCTACATAAATTTAATGTACATAAGTAATAAAAAATCGTATTAGAAATTAGAAATAGACATTTTTTGTTTGTTTTGTTATTTTAAATTCATTAACAGAAATATATGAATGCTTAGAAAAGGATAAAAAAGATTTACTTAAATTTAGGAAATTATGAATTATTTTTATAAAAATATTTTGTGTATAGATATTATTGAAAGTATAGAGAAATATTCATAATTTTCTAGTAATTATTCACGCAAAGCTAAATGCAAATGTTGCAAGTTTGTAAAAATATAGTCATATGTACAATAAATTGGAAATATAAAAGTTGAAAGACGCATATTTCTGAAATGAGGCATGATATTGACTTGAATCTTTTTGCAAAAGATCGGAAATTATATACACTAAAGGATAAGCTTAATACGGAACACATATTTTTAAAAGCTCAATTTGGGGTTTTTGGAGAAAATATAAATTTTTTAATTGTAGTAACATATTTGTTTATAAAGATATCTTAATGAAATATGCAGAAAATGTAGATCTTATCAATACAAATAATAGCGCGTTAACCAAATTTCAATCAGAGGTAGGTTTTTCCTGAAATCCCAAAAAACTAATGAAAATTCCCAAAAATGGGATTTTTTACTTGTTTTTATCTTAAAGTCATCTCTGTGAAGTTACCTTTCAGAAAAGTGTAAAATTGTTATATATTGCTAAAGAAAATTTTATTTTAGATAAAAAAGAGTGTAGATACCTTTTCGGCTAAAAAAACACAAAAAGTAGTCTTTTTTGCAATTTTCAAATTCAAAATCGTTTATTTTAGGACTCGGTAAAGGTATCGACTTCAAATTTTTTTTATTCAATTAATAATTTTTTTATTTAACTAGTTAAGAAAAAAAAATTCTGTTGCTTTTGAATACTCGATACTACTCAATAATTTTCATTTGGGTACTCGATTCTACTCGATACAAATAAAAACATACAAATAAAAAAAAAAAAACATAAAATAAATGAAAACGTTAACTTCAAATTCAACGTTAAAAAATCAATAAAATTATTTTCAAATATTTAAATATTAATTTGTATATTTATATAGAGTTGTATTTAGCTGTTATATTTTTAAATTCTGAAAGTGTTGATTACCCAAAAAAGGGGCAAATACTCGATACTCCATACCTAATACTCAATACTTGCACAGCACTAATATATAGTACATTTCTGATCCCAAAAAAATAATTTGATATTATTTTAGAGGTTTCAGGAACACATTAACAGACCTTTAACCCACTGTAACATGCTTTACAAAATCCGCCGAATTATTTGTAATGATTTTAAAAATTATTTACTCAAAGGCAAAATACACTGAAATTGATCACAGTGTATCGATCATTACTTCGCCTATACCCAATACAATTTTTTTGCTCGGAATAACGGTATAAAGTATATAAATATCTTAAAATTTTTCGTCGTATTTATGCAATTTCAACGCGCATAAGTCTTGTACAAGAATAGATCGTTTTACTAATTTTATAAAAATCGGTTCATAATTGATAATATTTTCCATGTAGGTTCCGTTGCCTAAAAATTACTTAAAAGCGTGTAAATCTCACATTAATGTTAACATCAATAAGAAAATTTTGTATATTTGAATTGTATATGTGTATAAATAATCATACACAATTTTATAATAATTTGGTCATTTATTTAACATGGTTCGCATATAATCTCCATTCCCGAAAATCAATTAAACTACTATAAAGCTCACAAAAACGTCAATATCGAGATAAAATTTAACACAGCAAATTTTTGTATAAGTATAGACCACTTTATCAAATTTTATAGCGATCGGTCCATAATTAACCATGGCTCCCATGTAATCCACATTAAATGTGCATGTCCACTTAAATATTCATAAACATCACATAAACGACAATATCGAAATAAAATTTTACATTAATAATTTCCATATACACATAAATTATTGTAATAAATTTCATAAGGATCATTCCACAATTTACCAGAGGTCTCATATAAGGTATTCTCCCGATAAAAAATTTTAGTGCCTATACACAAGCACAAAATCGATCTTGATCAACACTGCTTTTTATCCATTTCTATTTGTTTTTATACTAAATTTAAAATAAAAGTATCAAAACACTTAAAAAGATGTTAATTTGTTAGTAAAATTGTACCAACTGCTATAGATAAACTATTATAAATTCTGATCCCATTAAGATCCCATAATGAACATGAACCGTGAACGATATGGAACTGATTAAAAAAAATTAAAACTGTTATTTTGTGTCGAATTTTTTTGAAATTACGCAAAACAAATACTCAATATCAAATACAAAATATTGATTAAAAACAAGGAAAGATGTTGATAACATTTAATGGTTGTAGAAATAATGATATTTTTACATATTTGTAATATTTTGTTTCTGATATAAATATTTAAAAACATAATATTTTTTTATTTAACTATAATTTTTTAATATAACCACCAAATTACAAAATTTAAACAAAAACATTGCTATCGTAAATGGGATATTTATGGCCTGTGAAGATTCAGATAAGCGAGTGGTACCCAGACTAGTATATAAGAAAATCAGTTTTTTTTAAAGTACTCGTCTATCGTATCGTCTTGTGTTTGAAAAACATTACAAAAATAAAGAAGTAAGAAAGATATAGTCGGTCAAGTCCGACCATATGATACCCCACATGTCCACCAAAATTCGTGGAAGGGTCTTATATTAGACAAGTGGACAATTATTGACCGATACTTTTACTAAGTGTAAAATAAAATATACGAATATAGAATATTACGTAAATACTAACATTTATATGAATTTATGCTTGTCTCAGTTTGACATAAAAAAAAGCGTCAGTTCTTACGTTTTTACTTACAAAAACCCGACAGATATCTTGCAAAAATGAAAAAGAAATTTTTTGCACTCATTGCAACAAAAATTTTAAGTGACATGGGTTATATAATCAGGCCATTAATTACCAACAAAATGTATAATAAATGGTTTGAAATGTAAGTATATTTTGCCAAAAAAAAAAAAAAAAAATTGTCAACCCAGTGTACGGTTGCAAACGTGTTCAGACGTAATGAATTGGGCTAGGAATTACTATTTCATTAACCACCCAAATTTCTACTCGTTACAAATAAAAACATACAAAATAAAAAATGCAACTTTAGACTTGGAAATTTTCTATATCCAAGTCTAAAGTTGCATTTGAAAAGGAAAAGAACTTTTCTTAAAAAATATAAAAACATATCAACTATTTGGAAAAATCTTGAACAGAGTCTAATGACCTGCTGAAAAATAGCCCATAGTAACAAAAGGTTCTACAGTGAAAAAACACTTGGAATGCAATATAGTTTAGTTTACAGTTATGGTTGATTAAATTATTACGCCATATTTAACATTTTCAATATACCCCAAAATCGAAAGTTATTAAAAAGTTTTTTCGGAACCCGAGGATTAATTTATTTTTTCTCGAATTCTTGTTAACCTATTTCAATTTTCAAATAAAAATTATGATATCAAAGTTTCATGGTATTAATGTAACATATTTTATAGTTTTTAAAAATTATTTTTATGTTCAAAATCGCGATTTTAAAAAATTTTGCGAAAAAATGAGTTCGAATCTAAGTTATTTCTTCATATATTATATGAAAATATATTTTATTCAAGTTTAGTACAAAGAAATGCTATTAAATTAATTTATTATTATTAGAAAAAAATTTTTTTGGTCCATAAAATTTTTAACTTTCGAAATTTTTTGAAGCGCCTATATATTTCCATTAAGCATTACAAACACTTACTAATTACACCAATTATATTTAATTTCATGCTGCCCTTGCGATGTGCTTTAGCGAAATATGTTTTGACAAAAATGTCTCGCATTCAAGTTTCAACGACATTTGATTTAAATTTATAGTCCAGATAAATTATATTTATCGCTGTTCTTATATCTACATATCCAAGATGTATACAACTCGCAAGTTAATATATAAAAATACAAAAACAAAAAATACAATTTTTGAGTAATTTTCAAATGGTCCATAAAATTTTTTATTGAATTTTTTTTAATGCTCCTTCGATTTTATTGTGTAAAATAACAAAAAACTAAGTTTACGCAGTAATCCATGCTATTCTATTAGAAATGTGTATTCCGTTGAGAGAATACACATTTAAAAAAATTAAAAAAATGTTGTGTCCAAAATTCGACCACCCTGTACGTAACTGTTGAAAGTCTGCACAATAACAAAGGAGGTGTGGAATTTATCATAAAAGTCCAATTAGTTTATGTATGATCCAATGGGACCAAAAGTATAAACGCGCGAACAAAAAGTGTATAAGAATGGGAAAAAGTTAAGTTATTTTAAGCCTTATTTTATGTTTTCGAAATTTGAACAACTATCATGATTATAAAATAAAACCAGCATAGGTAAAATCTTTTAATTTTAAGTCTTACGAGTTAAAGTCTGTAATCCGTTTGCTTAAAAAAGTATACCAAAAAACTTATTAAGGATTAAAGACATTTTACAGCCGGATTAAACATTTTTGATAATGGCCCATATACAATAAAGTGCCTTGATTTGTATGGAGGCAAAAAATTTTGCAATTGTAACCCCCCTCCCTAAGATTAAAGATATGTTTTAAGCTAATCCCCAAAATATTTCGGTTTAATTATTTCGTTCACGTGAGCTGGACAATTTTTAAAACACCTCCTAAAATATGGCTTTCGATCAACAATGTACATAATTTAAACCTTTTGTAAAAAACATTTGTTGATAGACAAATGAATGAAGTTTAATACATAATGAGTAAAAAAAAATTTAAATTAGCCTTCATTCTACCGAAACTAAAATTTTAGTAAAATTTTCTAATATGTTTTTTGTTTGGAATACTATTTTATTAAAATTTTAATATTTTGGACATTTTCCATCGTTATTTATATCTTGGGGCATCATTGGAAAGTTTCATTCAATACTATAGATATTTTTCATTTAAACTTTTAGTTGCGCAAGTAATATTTTGGCATTTGCGGTCCATAATAGGTTAAACTAATTCATAAATTCATCAATATTTAAGTATAATAAATACTTCCATGTGACTTATTTGCAAAAATTTATCCCCTTTCTGTTAAAGGGTTAATTACGTATAATTTTAAACAGTATTAGAATAGACCATTCCAATATGTGTTGAAAAATGTCTGAAATATATAAAATTATATGTTTGAATAAAGAAAATATGATAAAAACCGACAGTGAAATCTTAATATTCCGCGCCTTTATTACAATTTAAAGTTAATTTTCTTTTAAGGAAAATTTTGAGAATGATATTGAAAGAAATACATATTTTAGGAGGTGTTTTGAAAATGGTCCAGCTCACGTAAATTTAAACATTTAGATGTAATATATTTGGAATCATATAAGAACAGACCAATTTTCATTTCTAGAGGGGTATATTTGCAACTTTTTTCGTGAGGCTCTTTAATATACTTGTTTATTAGGCTTCGTTTCGGAAAATATTTTCTCTTTTGATTTTAGAATATCATACTTTTTCTAAATATTTTTGTAGCAGTACAAATAAAATAAAAATAATGGTGTAATTTTCATTTTGAAATTTCAACTCCATCCCTTACATATCTGCTGTTAAAAACGCTGATTTTAGACATCAGTTTTCAAAGGGCAAAAACAGGATTATATATTTAAATTCTGATTTTGTCCATCGATTTTAGTAAGAATGAGCTTTATTCAATGCGTTCAGAATACACCGGTTTGTTAAGATTGTGTCCGAAAAATACACTTTTTTAAAAAATGTCTAGAAAATATTTTTATTTATTAACCCCTAGTCTACACGCAGAGATTTTTATGGTGGCAATTGTCAAATTCTATCTCTCTCTTTAAAATTTTACGTGTGGATCAATAAGAAATTTATTGCGCAATTTATTTCGCAATAAATGTTTGAACACAAAGTTGAGTAATAATGTTTAACATAAGCTGTCAAATTTTGTTATTTTTTAATATTTTGCTCTTTTTAACAAAAACAAGGTGCAAAATTAATATTGCTTTAAAAAGGCAAATAAAAAATAAAAACAGGAAAAAAATTTTTAAATTTAAATTTCTCTTGTGCGTGTTCTCCACCCCTTAACATAAAGTTTTAAATGAATACTTGTTCCTTTTTCTTATGTTGGAAAATAAAAATATCTTCATGTAGACGTACATAATGAAAATAAAGAGTTTGCGTAGAAATATAGTGCAAAATTATTTCTTTTATCACTTTCCATCCTGTGGATCTTCAAAATTGTCGTATATATTTTAGAAAATCGAAATAATTGGGTAAATTTTTACTTTTTATTACTTCTTATGTTTTATTCTTTTTTCATGAAAAAAATCTATTAAATGAATAAAAAATAGAAAATTTAACAATATAAATTGTTTTACTTAAATATATATGGAACAATATCAAAAATTTTTGATTTTACCAAGGACTCGAAATAATTATTATCCCTGTTTAGGTCTCAACGAAACCAAAATGGTTAAGACACCACGATTGCTGATGAAGTGTGTAACGGCACAGAAAATACGTATTCCATTCATTATAGTCCACAAACTCTGCGTTGGTACTGTCAAACAGAGACAACAAAGCAATTTACGATTGCAAACTTGTTTATGTGGTTCTTCGAACCGAATGTGACTACTGTAACCACATCTATAACAGCGTTTACGACGCTTGGTTCATTCTATCTTTTACTTGAACCAAACGCCTGGCGCTGCTAATTGAGTACCTCAAAATTGCACCCAGTGCAAGGCGGGCTCCATGTTTAGATAAGATAGATGGATAAGACACCACGAATGCTGACGAATTGTGTAGCGGCACAGAAAATACGTATTTCGTTCTGCTGGTGTCTAATTATAGAACAGAGACAAAAAGGTTATTTACGATTGCAAACTTGTTTAATCCCTGTTTTCAAAATCAAAAAAAAAAAAAAAAAAAAAAATGCGAGTTCTTAAGAATTATTTAAAAAAAATGTTTTATTATTTTTGTTACGGTATAACCTATTAAAACTTAATATAATTAATATTAATTAACCATATCGAAACAATTTTAAATCGATAGATAATAACTATGAAAGATTTAAAAAATAAAAATTGTTAATATTATTTCTTGGTTTTTATTATTGATTTTTTTAATTATTAGTGAGTACTGTTTTGATAATAATTATGTTATTGTAAATAATCTCTGCGTATCAGAAGTGTTTCTCATGTTATTAAATTTAGCATGGAGTGATGGTGCAGGGGTTAATATTTGGATTGCAATGCGACGTGTTCGGGTTCATTATTTTTTTATTTTTTTTTTTAATTTTAAAATTTTTATTAAATATTATTTAAATAAAAATATATTGTTCATATATTTTAATTAAAGAAAAATATATAATAACAATAACTAAATTTATATAGGCTATTTAATTTTTCTAGGATCGAACATGGGCGTCTGAGTTCAAGCTGTACAAATCTGCCTTTTTTTTTTTTTTTTTTTTTTTTGATTAAATAACTTACATATTAGTTACTGCCTTAAAGAAATACGTTAGTATTTTACATATTTATATATATCTATATATCTTATATATCTATATATCTTAATACAGAATTATCTATATATATCTATATATTTTAATACTGAATTTGATAAAAGTTAACATCCACATATTTAGCTCATTTGAAAATATCTGTGTACATATAAACAAATAATTAGTAAACAAATAATAATGGTTTTTAAGAGTGAACGTTTAAGGAGAACAACTAAAAATCGCATTTTCTAATGATGATCAGTTAAAGTAGTGGTTTTTGATTAAAAAAAATAATAAGAAATAAAAATGTATTTAGTTTAATGAATTAACTAACACGAGACCTTATATGTAAAAATTATCAAAAATAGATGAAACAAGTTGAGAGAATTGGGACTAGGGCTTACAGATTCAAATTTTGATCTAACTTGATATTCCTGAAAAACGAGCTCGATTTTCAAAAAAAAAAAAAAAAAACAGTCGATGTCCCACAAAAATCTTTATTTTCAAAATATGTAGGGATATTGCTTTTAAAATTGTTGCGAAAATGAGAGTTTACATAGCATATCCCTTAAGGATGTGACAAACTATTATTATTGTTATTTCAAGAAATAAATAAAACATATGGCATCTTTATAAATATTGACTCGATACAAATGCTTCAATATCCATTAAAATTGAAATAAAAAAAATGATTATGAGTTTTAAAATAACTGAAGAAATAATGATTATTTTTGATTGTTATTTTTTCGCTCAACTTATAGTGATTATTTTGTGATTTTTATTTCATTGTTCAAAGACTGAAACTTATTCCCAATTCTCAGTGAAAAATTATGTTTTCTTCATTATAAACTCGATTTAACACCAAAATTTAGATTATTTCTCATAAGATTTTTCCTTAAAATCAAAATTTTCATAGAAATCAAAAATTTTTCTAAAAATCAATATTTTTCCTAAAAATAAAATTTTTTTCTAGAGATGAAAATTTGTACTAAATATCTAAATTTTTACTAATAATCAAAATTTTACTGAAAATAAATTTCTTTTTCAAAAAATCAAATATTTTACTAAAAATCAATATTTTTATTAAAAATCAAAATGTTTACTAAAAATAAAACTTTGTAATAAAAATCAAAATCTTTAACATAAATCAGAGTTTTTATTAGAAATCAAAATTTTTATTGAAAATCAAAATTTTTATTAAAAATCAAAATTTTTATTAAAAATCAAAATTTTTATTAAAAATCAAAATTTTTACTAAAAATCAAACTTTTTACTAAAAGTCAAAATATTTAAGAAAGTAGATTTTTTTTGTAAAAAATTAGACTTCTTGCAAAAAATTAGATTTTTTGTAAAAAAATTTATTTTTTTTAAGAAAATAGATCTTTTGTAAAAAAAGTTAATTTTTATAAAAAATTTCGGCTCAGTGAAAAGTTAAGTTTTATTTTGTGAGCAAAGAAATAAAATTCACATAACAATCATTAAAATTGATTTTTTAATAAAAATCAAAAAAATGAAAATCATTCGAAATTTCGATAGAACTTGTTCTGAGGATTATATTTCTGTATTTAACCCTTTTATCTGTCCATTACTTGTATCTGATTTTTTTGTTTTGTTTTTTTTTTGTTTTTTTAAAGAATAATGATTATTTTCTGTGCTTGAAAAATATTAATATATATTGTTTTTGCTATAATATTAGGAGACTTTTTCGGATAATGTATATCTAATATCATTCTCTGCATAAACAAAAGATCAGTTCATTTGGTGGACAATGTAGCTCAAAAGATAGTTTCACATAAAAATGTACGTTGATGAACATTGTTCTAATAGTTTTCGGCCTTCAAAGCCAACAAGCGGGTAAACTTTGCTATATTTCATCTAAAGTGCCTTGAAAGCTGTTGATTCAGAATTAAATTTAACACATGAGTGACATTTTAACACTGTAGGAGTAAAAACCTTATTTTGTATTAATAATTTTCTTATTAAGGTTTACAATTAAGATGAAAATAAAGAAAAATAAAAAAAATCCTAAAATTTTAGGGAAATAATTTTCTTACCAAGTTCCACAATTGAGATGAAAATAGAGCGGAGAAGTCTAGTCTGAGCGGTAGCCCCCACACGAAGCAAATATTAATTATAGCATACCTAAAGAACTATTATGGAAAAAGTCTTAAGATTTTCTGAGAATGATTTTCTTATTAAGTTCCACAAGTGAAATGAAGCTAGTGTGGATAGGCCCTAATTGAAGTATTGAAGTACACCGGGGTAAGCTAGTCTATATAAAATAAATAAAAATGGATCTGTGTTTGTTTGTTGGTTTGTTTATTTGTTTGGGAAAAATTAATTATCATATAACTTAAGAACTATTTCCGCAAAAGTCTTAGAATAATGAGGAAATATTTTCCTTTTCATCCTTTATAATTGAAATGAAAATGAAAAGGGTGAGTCTAGGGGGAATAGCATCACCCATTCAAAGAAAGTACTAATTTTTGGATAACTTAAATACTGTTACAGCAAAAATCTTAAAATTTTACGAGAAGATCTTTCTAATCAATATCCAAACGTAGAATTAGAGTCAGACGGATAGGACCAGGGGAAATGGTACCCCCCAAAAAACGAAAATATTAAATATCGTATATATTAAGAACTATTACAGCAAATTTTGTACCATTTTATAGGAAAAATTTTCTTATCAACCTCCATAATTTATGATGAAAATGGAATGGATAGGATCAGAGAAAATAGTACCCCCATACAAAGCAAATATTCTTAACAGCATATCTAAAGAACTATTAAAGTGGTAGCTCCCAAATTTTGTGGAAACTACTTTCTTATTATATTGCATTGGTGAAATTAAAATAGGACGGATAGTGTAAGGGGGATGTGTAGCACCCATATAAAGTAAATATTAATTTTCGCATACATAAAGGAGTAACTTGATGAAAGTCTCAAAAATTTGTAGAAATAATTTTCATATTAAATTTTGTATAGGGCAGAGGAGAAGCAGTAGCTCCTATCTAAAATAAATATCAATTATCGTATTAAAAGAGGTAGCGAAGATTACCGGGATAAGCTAGTATATTATAAAGATGAGGTGTAAGTTTTCTTATTTGTGTAAATTACGTCTAAACGGCTGAACCGATTTTCACGAAATTTGACACACAAATAGTGCCAGTGACGGAGGTTGTTATAGGCTATGTATGATCTCGATTGGATGTCACGCCTACTTTAATTTCTTTTTTTCAAATTTTCACGCTATTAATCAGGCTATACATGAAATTTGACACACATATAATGATTGCATTGGAGAATGTTATAGACTAAGTTGGATCTTGATAGGATGCCACGTCCACATTTTACGCCCACTTCTTTAAAACCCTAAAACAGATAAACTGATTATATTTTATATTTTATTTTTCGATCGAAACAGGGAGAGTGGTACCCCCTAACAAAGCAAATATTCACTATTGCTTATCTAAGGAACTATTATAGTGAGAGCCTTCAAACTTCGTGGGAACCATTATTTTATCATATCGCATTGATGAAATGAAAATAAGGTGAATAGGCCCATGAAAAGAGGTAGTCTCCATTCAAAGCAAATATTAATTTTCGCATACCTAAAGGAGTATGCGGTGAAAGTTTAAGAAAGTTGTAGAAATGATTTTCATATCAAATTTTGAATAGGGCAGAGAGGTCTAGAGGGAGCAGTAGCCCCCTCCAGACCAGTAGGTATAGCAAAGCTCACCGAAAAAATCTATTATTGTTATAAAAGCAATGGTTATTTATTTATATCCATTATTTTACCTCCATTAGTATTAAAAATAAGAAGTAGAAATTAATAAGTAGTGGAGATTGGTGTAAAGTGGAACATATTTTATTTCAACTTCAATAAAATACCAACCAAAATCCTTATGAGCCCTGTAATTAATATATTGAGTAATTCCATTCTAATTTCAAATTTTTGACTTCTATGAAAGTATACCGATAGGACTTCCTACCAAAACAATATAAAAAAAATTAAAGATGGACTTTTTAGATACACGTCACTAAAGAAAATTCTTGCAAAAAAAAAAATTTAATAAAAAATATTTTCAACATTTTTATATGGCATCTTAAAATACAAGCTTTGACAAATAAACTACAAAAAAAAAAAAAAAATAGTTTGATATTCTTTATATAACAAAAGTTATAGCCATTTAAATAAATATGTTAATCAGTCATGGCTATAGAGTTGACACAGTTCTCAAAATAAAAATAAACAAATTCATTTTACATGCCTGTATCCTTCTCTACACATGAACCAAATTATATCTAAATCGGTAACCAAGGGTCTAATTTTTTTAAATTTAAAATAGAATTACTCTATTACATAGAATGAATAATTGCCTAATGTTTTACATAAAAATAATAAAATTAATTTGTCTTTCGCTACTGTTTTTCGGTGTTTTTTCAAATCAACTATTTTTTAGTAAACAAATAAATTTTGGGGTAAAGTGGAACATTGTAAAAATAGCAAGTTTAAGATTATTTAGTTTTTATTAAATATTTTTAAATGATTTTTCAATTTATGAGACCATTCGAATATCAAAATTCAAGTATGTGATGAAAATAGATAGATAACAATTGATAAAACGAATATAAAGTAGTAAAACCAAATTTATAAAAAGATGCAGTTATTTCTCATATTTGGAATAGCCTAACTCAAAGGTGTAATAAATTGCTATAATTTTCGCAAACTTTAAGTACGTAGACCATTTCACCATATCTCGTGTGTTTTTTATAGTATGTTATGGGTTTTACAGAGTTATTTCCAATTTCCATATGTCCTATTGCTTGCATTAAGGCATCACGCTTTTGATATGTTGTATAAGATTTTTTATTAATGTTTAAATCATTGAATTAAAAACAATAAGAAATACTATTATGTATAATACTTTCAGCAAACTTGCAAAAAATGGTCGGAAAATTTTTAAAATTATACATTCCACTTTACCCCAATATAATTTTTTTCCACAATACCCCAATTCCTTAATTTTTTTGTTAAGTAGAGATCTGTAAAGGTGCTATGTTTTCAGAACAAAGTCTATTTGAAATTGAAATAAGTGTAAAATAAAGCATTTTATTTTGTATTCATCGATTTAAAAATGCGCTTTATTTGAATATCCACCACAGAAGCATCAGCACTTAGAAAAACTTTTTAACACATTTTATTTGTTTGCTCTCGAAAACCAACAATATCAGAGTTAAAATATAATTTAGAAATGTAATACAATAATGGCAAACATAAACCATTTTTCTTTGCAAAACAATAATAATAATAATAATAATAATAATAATAATAATAATAAAAAATAAAAAAATAAAAATACGCGAAAAAAGTATTTTTTTTTTTATTACCCCATACGACATATTACCCCACTTTCCCTTACAATTTAAGTTTATGGAATTAGGATTCAATAATTGTAGTCATTTTCCAACTAATCTCTTTTCTGTGTGTAACAAACACACAATTTTTGTAGTAAATGTGAAATATTTTAAGCCACTTTAAAGTATGATAAATAGCAAATGATTTTAAGATCTATAGATCTTAGTAATTTAATAACATTAATTAATTAAAGTACTGAATTATTATTGTATAACTGCGAAATTTTAATAGTCTTATTAAAATATAGATATTATTTAAAAAATTTTTATATGTTAGGCAAGTTTCGTAAATCAGTTTAAAAATTCAATTTATTAAAAATTGGCTCGAAATTTGTCTTCATAGAGTGCAATTGTGTAAAATTTTAATGAAAAAATTTTGTAAAAAACCTTTACTATTAGAATTTTATCATGTAAACTCTAACAATAATAGTTCTGAAGAAGTTTTCGGAGTGAATTTAAACAGTGTTAAAGTTGCTTCAATCTAGCTATTTTAGACTCAATGCTGACTTTCTTAACTTTTGATATACATATTTTGTTAATTTTCTGCAAGATAAACTAAGCATGCCAAAACTACTTACAAATATATTGCAAGTCCTAATGATGTTTACAAGGCCCTATCGATCAAATACACGAGCTATTTTACTTGGCTGTCTTGAGAAGCGAAATATATTAAAGGCAAATATTACATACTTAAGTCCTGGTTTTAACTAGAACTAAATTATTGCATTAAATTTTTTTTGTGAATAAAAAACCGCTATATTTTATATAATTTTGACTCATTACCCTTGGCAAGAGATGCAAAATGATTTACATCTCTTATTTTAAATAGTTTTCTGTTGCATGTATATGTATACAATAAAAAAATTATAAAGTTTTATAATAATTCATATATAAAACTTTACTTGTAATATAAAATTATCTTTCGTTCATTGTAGAAGACCCGCTGGAATGGGTCTACTTGGATTCATTCCTGTTTAGAACTGTTTAGAATAATTTGCAATGTGTAATTTAATTAATTATTTGTTAAAACTTGAATCTCTAAATTTCAAACGGTATACCCGGAATTCCATGCAAAGCAAACACAATTTTACTAACTTTGTCTATATTAAAATTTGCTTAATTTCTTAAGGCCATCCACGTTGATATAATTTCCTCCCCAAGCACAAATTAAATAAAGTAAATATTAAGAAAAATATATTTATTTTCCTGCCTTTTGACTTAAATTTACTTATACATTAATAAACATCATACGGTCATAATAGGAATACAATGTATGTACGTATATATGTATGCATGTGTGTATGTATGTATGTGTGTATGTATGTATGTATGTATATGTATTTATTCAACTTATGTCACATTATTTGAATAAATGTGTACTTTGTTGTTAAGGAATATTTTCTATTAAGACATTTTTATAAATTGCTGCAACTTATTCCTAACTAGAAGAATCTTTTTAAATTCTCCGTTGCTGAAGTAAATAAACTTTGTAAAAAATGTATTTATTGAGTTTCCACTTAACAATTTGCATTTTTGCATTTTGAGCGATAATATGTAAGTATGTATATATACTCATATAATAATGGCTAACGAGTGAAGGTTAAAGTTTTCTTAATACGTAAATTATAAATAATACAATACACAGAATAGAATGTAATTTTTTAAACAGACCGAAACCAGAGTAAAAAAAATATGCATAAATTTATGAATGATTCCTTTTACTTTTTTCCATTGAAACTTTTACATGAGAAAATAATAATAGGTTTGCTCGTTTCAAAATTCTAACAAAACTAGTGAAAAAAAGAGATTTAAAAAATATTCTCAAAAATAAAATTTTACTCGAAAAAATAAGAAAACAGAAAACAGTAAAATTAACTTTAGTGTCAATAAAAAAAGTAATTTTTTTATATATATTAAATGGAAAATTGGAAACATCTCAAAAATACGGACAAATGTTCCTTTGCATATAATTTTTCACATATTTTGTTATCAAATAAAGATTAATGGGTTTTAGCCTTGTTGAATATCATAAATAGTTCAGTTTTTTGATCGGTTTATAAAATATCCTGTTTTAAGGATTTTAAAGAAATAATAGAAATACATAGTATATCTTCAAAATTCTCACAACTGGATGACTCACTTAAATCGAATGAATTATTGTACTGTTCATTTTTAAACCCTACATCACAATATTAAGTATATATTTAGTATAATAAATATCCTATTATTTATTATACGTTTATGCTGATGTTTTTAAAATTTACCTTAAAATATACCAATCCGCTTGATTAATCAGCTATATCGATTTAATTTTGTCCGTTTGTCATACGTCCGTCCATGTAAACTATATGCAGAAAAGATAATTCAATGCAATTTGGTACATAGAACTTGTATAATCCAGGGACGTAGCCTATTGTTCAAAATCTGCCCATTATTTTATCTAGCTCAGATACAAATGTATTTCCAGAATAGGGTTTGACTTCTATAAATCTCTTAAATGTGGCAGAAAACAAAAACAATCTTTTGTAACTTTAAACCATCACATCAATTTCTTAGTACTGGTATATAATTGACCAAAAGCCTTATATGAGTATCTTCCTAAATTACTTAAACGTGCATTAATCAGGCAAATCAGTTTATAATTGACCACGGCTCCAATAAAAAGGCATTTTCCATAAAATCACTTGAAGGTATACAAATTAGCATAGCAATACAATTTTGTATACGTAAGTTTTATAAAAGTTAAATCACAATTCCAAAATTTGCAAGACTTCATTCAAAATTAAAATAAAAAAAAAACTCTTGAAAAAACGTGATTTTTTAATTATACTTTTTTATGAAAAAAAAAATTCAATAGGAATTTGAAAATAAAACTTTTCAACTAGTCTTGCTCGTACAAAATATTCAAGTAAAATATAGCATAAGCAATGAAATGTTTCCTACTTTTACTTTTTTTATGCGTATAAAAGCTATTCGAGTAAAATACTTGCAAAAATAGTAAAAGTAGTAAAAATATCATGCAAACGAACAGACTTAATGTAGATAAACTTTTACTCATTTTTAAATTTGCAACAATTTGTAATGAGTGAATCAAATATTTGCAGTACCATTCTAAAGAAAAGCCAAAAAATAACAAAGCTATAACGAGGAAAATTATATGCATATCGTCGATGGGCTGAAGAAAAATCCTATGTGTAGTTTTCTGAAATCTTTTTTATTGGATCATATGAAAGCTTTAAATACTTGAATTAGTTCCGAAGTTATCGAAACGATAAAGATATAATTTTGCATGGATTTCATACAAAAAATAAAGTATTTTTTCGTTCTCATGAAACGTTGTTCAAAATCACATAGGCCTTTCGTCAGCGCACTGAAGATATTCTCGTACATTAGAGATATTCAAATTTACTTGTCTCTGCAATATATTTCCACCTACCTAAAATAGTGGAACAGAATATAAAACGTTACAAATTTCATCAATCTGTATTAATTAAAACATCGTATTATATTAAAAAAAAAAAAAAGACGAGAAAATGCTCCTAAAAAAATAACATTTTCACAATTTAAAAAATGGGATCAAGTGCATATTTTGCATTTTTTTGTTTGCAGTTTTTAATAATTATTCTAAAGAAGTGAAAATTAATTTATTTTTAGTACGAAAAAAAGGTGAATTATCTAAGAAAATTATATTATCTTTTAACATTGTTAAATTAATACTTTTATTAAACAATTTTATAAACATAGCTTTAAGAGAAGAACAGAGAAGTGAATATGAATCATAAGAAATAAGATCCTACTAATGGCAACCAAGGGTTAAAATAATAACTTCTGGAGCTCTTTTATAGTACAAAATGCTTCCTTCCAGTTCTCTTTTTGCTGAGATAGAATACATATCCATACAATTCGACAAAACATCTTAAGTCGAGTTAACCAAATTTGAAGACGATTTATGTACACTAATCATTTTCATTCTTTTAAAAAGGAAAAACGAACATAAAATGAAAAATAGTTTCTATTTTCACATGTAAGTAAATAATAGGGAGAAGAGTTCGAATATTTGGCATTTGATAAAAAGCCTGTTACAAATTTCTAAATAAAAAAAAAATTTTAACCGTTTTTTGTTGAAAATTGTGAAATAGAAAACAACATTTTTGGGGGAATTGAATTAAAATGCTTAAACAAAACAAATGTTTTAAATTTACTAAACGTCAAAAGTGAATAGTAATAAGTAGTAATAAGTAATAACAAATTAAGGTTTTTTGTTTATTTTAGAAATTAATTTAATACGGGCTATCCATATAATGTGGATCAGTGAATTTTATCAGGTAACTGCAATTTGATGTTCAATGGGTGCAAACAAATTTTAACGTTCAGAACAAGTTTTTGTATCATACACCACCATAAGTTTTTCGGATATAATGCATTTGTGCTGGTATTTGTAACAGACGAAAAGATCTTCGGATTCCCACTTAAAAGTATTCCGTTCTACAGAGAATCACTTCCTTAGTCGATTTAATAATGTTGGGGTAAAGTACAGATCTCAATTTTTAAAATCTTAATGAAATTTGTCGCAAATTAATATTTTGGTACAAGGACCAATTTGAATTTGTTTTCATGCTTTTTATTTTAAGATCACTGTTATCTTTTGTATAATTAAAAATAATGTAATTATTTTTGGATTTTATTAAAATATATTACTGTTCGCTCATTGATTTAGTTAACTTAATAATTTGTTTCCGCATGTAGCCCTCATTACGCGCCAATTATTTTAATCAAGAGGTTTGTTATATTATTTGCCCATAAAATTTTCAACTCATAACATATTAAAAGTTTGTTAGATAAAAACACAAATACTTTTGATTTTCTGTTTATATTGTGGAACCAATTAATTAATTAAAAATTAATGATTAAAATCTATTGGTATTCTTACTGATGTCTTAATACAAATTATGACAAACATTTTTCTAATTTAAAAGCTACTTTTTTTTTGCAATTTTAAATTTTGAAAGTAAGCTTTTTTAGGCAATATTTCAGGAGATAATAAAAACTGAGTACTCGACGCAAAAAATCAGTTTATACGATATTCAAAAAGCTGTTATTTAAAAAGAACCTACCGAAAATTTTCAAAAAAAAAACGGTTAAAACCGGTTCGATCTCCCTAGTATGCCGAATTTCTCTGTGTGAGAAAATTTATTATTAAATTTATTATTAAATTTATTAATTTATATTAAATAAAAAATGAAATTTATATAATTTTTTTAACTCAAGTTAACGAACTCACTTTCATTTTATACGAATAGTTATTTGAATTTAATTTGTTGATTAATCGAGTGCATACCCTCAGCATGCTTACATACATATATACATACATACGTACATACATACAACATACATACATAAAAATCTAAATTTTGAACCCCTCTAATATGCATATTAATAACAAAAGTTTTATTTGAATTTTTATCATATACTATTTCATACCAACTGAGGACTTTTGAACTGAGTAGGTAGTAAGTATTACATTTTTCAAGAATCTGTCTTCAGTTATAAAAACTACTAAGTATAAGTCAGACTTTATATCGTCACATAAAATGCAAAAGGCCGTAACCACAGAAAAATCAAATGTTGATTTTTTACTGAATTGTGATGTACTGGCCAAACTACATCTGCACAAAAGAATTTATATTCATATCTTCAAAAATTACATCAATATTGCCAGAAGTCAAAAGGCCTTAACATCAACTTCATAAAAGAAACAGTCGTAAAAATTGTTCCATTTCAGAAAAATTTTGGTTGGAAGAGTGATAATGCTTTATCTATTTTTGCTTTAAGTGGGCGATTAAAAAATGTTACTAATTGCTTAATTTTAAAGGAAAACACTAAAAATTGTGCCTACGGCCTTTTGGATTTTCATAATGTTTTTGCTTCTGCTGTAAAAAATTAAAAGGTATGTTTACGGCCTTTTGCATTTTAGGTGACGACATGTAAATGGATTTTATTTTATTTTTTTACTTTTTTGTTTAGATAATCATTGTGTCAATAAACTTTTGGCAACATATGTACAGTGGCTAACAACTTATTTTATGCAATGTACAATTTCGTAATTAAAGTTTCATAACAAAGAAGCTGATGGGAATTAAAAACAAAATTTGGTATCATTAGAAAAAGGAAGAGTTATAGTTTAACAAAGAGACTTCATTTATTGTTACGATTTACATTTAAATAACTTAAAAATAAGGAATAAAAAATTCAAATATTTTTATCTTACAGGATATGCATAACGTGACCAGAGGGGCTTTGTTAAAAATCGGGACCGAACGATTAAAAATCGGGATTCTGAGGAAAATTTTATGAAAAAAATGGGATTTTGAAATGTTTTGAAAAAAAGAGGGTTTCTCTTTTTATATTTCAATTATGAATCTAATTATCTGTTCTCACAAGCTCTTGTTTCATGATCCACTTGAACCGTTAAAACTTGAGAATGACTCAACGAAATTATGAAGTTTAAATTCAAATTGGGATATTCAAAAGTTGTTCTTAATTAATTCTTAAACCTAACAAAAATCAATTCTCTAAAGAAAAAAAGAAAAAAAATGATATTTTCTCAATTTAAGATCAAATGCTTATTGAAAAATCAGGATAATTTTAATAACTATTCGAAGAATTTAAAAATAGCCTTTTTCGAATAACGAATAATATGAATATTTTTATGTAAAAAATTCGAATAATTTGATTTTTTTGTAATTCATCTAATTTTATTAGAAAAAAGTTAAATATATCTTTATATTAAACTTAAATAAATGCACTTTTTTACTTCAATTATTCGAATAATCTAAAATACGTGTTCGAATAATTCGAACAAATTGAAATGACTTATTCGAATTATCCGTTTTATTTGCACAATTGGAAAAAGAATAGAAAAATCCAACAATTTGAATATCCTAATGGTTACGTGCTTTTGATGAGCTGAATACCGCTAAAATATATTAAATTTTTTTTAAATTTATCTTCAGTTCCCCAGCAAAAACTTTATGGTTTTCGATAATGGCAACTACTTATTAAAGTAGTTTCTTGGTAATGAGGCGTCATTATTATTTGCATACTCGGCATTACATAAATAAGTACTCAATAGTATAATAGCACAGTAATATTGCAATCACATGGATGAGTTAGCTATAGTGCTGGATTAACAACCAGAAGTTTGTTGGTTCAATCCTATTATGATGAATTATGAGACGTTAGTTATTAAAAACGAATGGTTAATTTCTGTCAAATTTTTTTTTATTTTTATTTTCGTTTAGGTATATATTTTTGAGTACCCCTAGAGCCTAAAAATAAATACTTGAATTTGTGGACATTTTTTGTATTTTATTCTAAAATTCTTAAAATAATACAAATTTTAAATCGTTTATGGTTAAAATATACCAAACTTAAGATTTTCAATCATTGTTAAGGAACTGAAAATTAATAAAAAAAATTTCAATATTTTATCCGTATTCAGGCCATCAATAGACATTGTTTGGGAGATCTTCCTACATCAAAGTTTGCAAAAACTACAGTTAATAGAGAAGAAAATCATCGTTTAATATTGTTAATCGTCAAAAATGATGTATAAAAAATATCAACTTTTCAATCTTATCAATCTTATTAATGTGTAGTTTCCAGTGGAAAACAATTCCAAACTTTTTTTATTTACACGTAAATATTGATAAGAATGTTATAGAAAAGGTCAATAAGGAAATCGAATAAGTAATTGTCTAAATAAAAAAGTAGGATTCCTTTATAAAAAGCGGAAAAAACATTTTAAGCACGATCGGAGTTTAAAAAGTGGGACGTCTGGTCACGCCAATTTTAGCATCCAACTGCCTGTTTTTATAACACGAGCGCAAAACGACTCGTCTAACTTACATTTAAAATAAAAACAAAATTTGAAAATTTGTTTTTGTTTTAAATGTTAGTTAGACGAGTCGTTTTTGCGTTCGTGTTTTAAAAACAGGCAGCAAAAGTTCGAAACTACGACCCATAGTTATTGTATTTAATACTTGGTGTGGTAGCCTATATTGTATACATCACATTTAAGGCGGTTTGACACCGATACAACCAATTTTTGTGTAACACTAAGCGAAATGTGTTCCCCACTGCATTTTCAGGACCCTATACATATTTGTAAATTTAAATTAGTATGTAAATTTTTCAAATATGGATCACAAATTTTCAATAACTTTGAGGTCTGGCGGCTGTTTAGGAGGCGTCACCAAATTTGGGCAGCTAAGTTTGAACAATACCAGATTTGATTGTAATCTTAAGAAAACTAAAAATATAATTGTATGCTCAGATTCTCTGCTGTGAGGTAAAATATTTAGTATATGTACAGATTTTAATTTTAAAGATATTTGGATGCGAATTTTCGTATAAATGAAGTAGCTTTATAGAACTAGAGTTCTTAAGTTTTTAAATTTATTTATTATTTATTTCATTATAGATGCATACATACAACATGAGTACTTACTAGGGTTTCGGAATCGGGAATTCCCGAGAAATGTTGAACTAGTATTCCTGCGAAAAAGAAAACGGGAAATTAAAAAAGTACATTTTTTAAAAATTTATTTTAATTTATTTTTAATTTATATTACTTCATTTTCAAGAAAACTGTATCCATGTACTATAACTTGTGAAATGTTTTCGAAATGACAACAATTTTAAAATTCTAGCACTCATACGGGTTTTAATAGAATGATTCGTAGAATATTTAGATAGGTAGATAGATAGATAGACAGAAAAGGTTGACGTGTTACAATCATCATACCACGTTTCCACCCAGAGACCGGTATCGGTCCATTGTGAGTTCTTTCATTTAAACAAGGCAGAAAAGGAGAGGAAGAAAAGAAAAGAGAAGAGAAAGGAGAAAAGAGAAAAAAGCAACAAGAATTCAATATGGATGAATTAGAAATTGTAAAAATCCCTAACTACCCCCCAGCCAGCCTATTAACCTATGACGTCTACAAGCTCCTTGTCCCGAACATCATATAGCCCGTCGAGAAATTGACTGCCCAACAATTTCATCCTACAATGTTGCAATCGTGGATAATAACACAAAATATACTCAATAGATTCGGTCTCGTCAACGTTCTCACACATGACTCCTATCATGATCCTCAAACTTTTCCTACTCAAGCCCAGGAGAGTATTTGTGCCTGTCATGTCCAGTGCTGGCCATAACGCCCTCGACACCTTATAGTCCACTCTGCTCTACCAAACCGAGTCACTCCTGGCCAAGATCCATATATTGATCTTCCCGAAGAAGAAACCCAGCGAATGTTCCACGGTGGTCTCCCTCTCCGAGACATCCTTCGCTGCGCCTTGCCTTGCCAATTCATCGGCTAATTCATTACCAGATATATTGCAATGACCAGGTACCTAGCAGAGTCACACCATGTAGTGTTCTGCTAGCTCTCTTAGTGACTTCTTACAGTTGGCTACTAGCCTGGATTTCACCATATATGCCTCCAAGGTCTTCAGAGCCGCCTGACTTTCCACATAGAGAGTAACTTCAGAACCCCTCGAAAAGTTCTGTCTGATTAGTTCCGCGGCCTTCAAGATGCCGAAAATCTCAGCATGAAAAACGATACATTCATCCGGGAGCTTTTCAAATCCGTGCCCATAATATAGACTCCCGCACCAGTACCAATGTCCATCTTTGATCAGTCCGTAAATACTACACAGCCTTCGTACGGTATCTCGGTGCCGGACCAAACCTCCATATCAGGTATCACCACAACAGGATTTACCCCAAAGTCAGTGGCCATGTAATCTGATGCCTCACCGTAGCTGAACTCGTATACGACCCTGTAGTGGCCTTTTCTTGATGAACTTAATCGTATAATATTTAAAGTGAACAAATTTAATGTCAACAAAAAAACAGACAATTTATTGCTAATCACCTTGTTTTAATCAAGACGACTACAAATTTCTCGAAATAAAATTTTCTCACGAAGTTACAGAATATTAAACATAGAAAATTATATATATTTTGAACTAATAACAAAACAAATTTAAATTAACAATTTTTGTGTAAAAATATAAAAAAAATATTTCGTTATAATTTTGACATTATCGCAAAATTCAGAATACGGATAAAAGTCTAATTTTTATACACAGAAAAAAATTCATAAGTTTAAAATTTTTCATAAAAAATAAAATTTTGTTCATAGACATTATATTGTACATAATTTAATAATTTAATTTAGTTTTATTACATTTGAATGCAAATGCTGAATAAACATATTTACAGAAAAAAATGTTAACATAAATGCCTTAAAATGGCAGATTCTTCTTCAATATGTAAAAAAAAAAAATGTTTGAAAATTTGCATAATTTTACTTCCATTCTGCAGCACATGTTACATTTTAATAAAAAGAGCTGAACAATCATTTTCCTGTTCCCTTTGTGTGGCTAAAAATCATTAAAAACTAAAAAAAATTACTTATCCAATGTGTCATAACCATGCACTATGGTTTCACCGACCACTCTCCTTAGCCAAAATTCAATTTTAGTCACATTTTCTTTTGTGTTTTTGTTATCGTAATTTAATAGTGAACACTTTAAAATGCCTGAAAATCAATTTTGTTTTATTTTTGCTCATTAGTCGCCATAATACCACAGATTAAATTTGATTTTCTTAAGCAAATCTAAAATATGTATTAAAAACATGTATTTTTTTAAAGACTTTTCATTAGTTTTAAATTATTGAATATCAAAATTAAAAAAAAAAAAAAAAAATTATATTATCTGAGTATAAGTACATTTATAATTGAAAACGAAAATAGTAAGAACATGTTGGCATAATGGGAAAAGACTGTGTGTTTCACGTAACTGAGAAAAAAATGGGGTTCGCAAAAAATTTTAACTTTTAACAGGCCTACAAGTTTTAGGTGGAAAATTGGTAAACAAAAACTCAATTAAAACAAATAGACCGATATCTGGGTCATATTTTCCATATCATCTGGTTTTGAGATTTTTACGTTTTTCGAGAAAATCAATTTTTTTTATCAAATAAGTTAGCATTGGCAATTCTTATCATCAAGGACCGGAAGTTAATTTATGTTTTTTAAGAGAATTTGCTTTAAATGGTAGTGCATATTTTGTTGAAAATGCATATTTTTGCATATTTTGCCATAAATGCATATTTTTGTATCATATTTAGTGCAATATTCCAATTTAAAATTATTTTTGTGTAGAAAATAAATTTTAAATATTAAATGTTAATATTAAAAATACCATGGACAAATTAATATTTAGTAAGCTATTTCTCCAAAAAAAAGTGCGTCATCGAAAGGTTCCTTATTTATTTATTTATTATTTGATTAAATCTATGGATATGAATCCTGACAGACTACTATATATTACAAGATTTTATATAAAGGCATTATTGACGAAAAAAAAGAAAAAAAATTTGTTAAGACATATTAAGTATTTAAAAACACGATAATATTGCGTTTATTTACATTTAAATTACTAGAAAAATAGATTCAGCAATAAAATTCATTGAAATTTTTGCATATTCTCCTCAAAGGATCAGCATCAGCATAATTTGTTTGAACAACAGGAAGGTGCAGAGTTATTAGGTGTCGGTTAAAAAGTCGTGGAATATTAAAACTTATGTTATGAAGAAGGAAGTCGGAGAGGACATCGCCATTAATCAAATTAATTAAAAATGCCGCATTTAGCATAGTCCTTCTTTTTAAGGTAAGTAGTTTAATTAATGATAACCTCGCAGTATACGAAGAAAGATTGCCAGAATAACGACCAAATGAGCTCCTCAGGCAGAATAAGAGAAACTGCTTTTGAACAGATTCTATTCGGTCTATGTGCATATTAATTTGAGGATCTCAGACAATAGACCCATACTCCAAAATTGGTCTTACTAGGGATGTGTATAGTTGTTTCGTAACATTGGGATCTGTAAACTCTTTAGACCATCGTTTAATATAAGCAAGCACACCACGAGCTTTATTTATCGTCATTGTAATATGCTTGCAGAAATCTAACTTAGGATTAAGTAGAATACCAAGATCCAGAAATTCTCCAGCTAACTCTAGTTGATACCCGTCCAGGAAATAGTGTAGCATTGAAGTGCAATTTCTAGAAAATCACATGTGCTTGCATTTTTTTAGGTTTAGCTCCATTTGGTTATATTTACACCATGCGTAAGGCTATTTAAATTCTGCTGCAAATACACCCCATCTGAAGATAATTTGTATCTGAGAAACATCTTAGCATCATCGGCGTACATTTATCTCGTATTAAGATGCGAAATTATACAGAATAAATAATTTCGTTTCGCAGAAGTATTGTGATAAAATATTCCACAAAACAATATCACTGAAAAAAATTTTTAGTATATCAGTCCTTGGATAGACTAAAACATAGAGATAAATAGAGACTTTCGGTGTCAAATTTCCAGTCATTTATCTGAAGTTCGTTTAACATCGAGTTATGTATATGAAACATTTGTTTTTGTTGTCATAGGCTTTTGTAAAACATAGAGAATTGATTAATTCTTTTTAAAGAAACTACCAATAAGTTTATTCTATCTAAGAGCACAATAAGCTGTATAGAGCTACCTTTAATAGCATTTTAGAAAAATTGATCTATCATTAAGACCACAGTCATCGAAAGAAGTGTTGACAATACAGTTGTTACAATTTTAGATTCAAGCGAAAAAATAATAAAAGCTTTCCACGTCAATTAAAAATGCATCCACCACATCTGTTGATGTCGAACGGTATTCTCGTTAGTAAATTTTTAATAATTATGAGGTGAATAAAATTTTACTAGCTCATAGGACTAGTAAAAATTTTGACAAATGAATATAAATTTTTTAAGTTTTAAAATTTATAGAAAATTTTCCATTTGGACTAAGTATTTGGAAAAATAACAATTATTTTAAAATCTTTTAACATTTCAAACACATAACGTTCTTTAAATTTCTTCATATTCAATATCCACGCATTTCTTTTGGATTTTATAATAATAAAATTTAAATATTTTACATTTTTAGAGCACTTTTTAAGCACCTGAAACACACTTTTTAAGTGCACGAACTTCCTGTCCTTGATTATCACTTACAAATGTCTAACTAAAGAATAAAGATATAAAGATAGAAATTAAACTAACAAGTGTCAATGTAATTCCTTTGTGTATCAAAATTATAGCTTCCAAAGCTAAATGCAGGAATTTGGGTGCAGTTTTAAGAGAAATATGAACAAACTTTCTTTGGAATGATTTTTTATCCAAAAAAAATTACTTCTAACGCATAAAAAATGTAAAAACGAAAAAGAATATATAGTCGGTCAAAACGTACTTTGTGCATAAGTTTTACATGGATAGCCAGAAAGCCAACCGTCCAGCCAGACGGACGGACGAACATCGTTAGATCGATTTAAAAAGTGATTCCGGGTCAATTGGTATATTTTAAGGTTGAAGTTGGATACATTTTTCTATGCGTTACAAACATCAGCATAAAACGCATAATACCTCAACCACCGGTGCTGGTGTAGGGTATAATTAATTAAAGGGATGTTGTACAAAATAAATACATTAAATTGCTTTGATTTTCATCTAGAAAATATTTCAAACGAAAAATTTTTTCTTTTAGTTTGATAATATTGGCCAAAAAATGTGGTCAAAGAAACCATAGTGCAATGATGCAAAGAAATTGAGGTAGTTATTCTCTCTTTTCGTCAGGATACTATGCTTCTGACGTTTGAGCGATTTATTATACTATTTTGCTACAATGTCTTCTTCACAAAATTCAAATTTTAATATTTTTATTTTGATCTCCTAAATCAGGATCGGATTGAAATGTATAGAAAAGTTGTAAAGGAGGACCTAAGCTTTCAGAAAAGTCATCTTGCAGTCGCCTGTAATAATGCGAGATAAGCTATAGGGTGTCAAAAATATCCAATTAGAGTAGGTAAAAGTTTCAAAAAATCGTAACTTCTAAAAATTAAGTCCGATTTCATTTTTATTTTATTTATTCTTTGCTTAGAGTTAAAAAGATATTTACTCTTGAATTTTAAATTTTATTTTTTTTCTCGACTTTATTTTAGTTTTCGGGAATAAGTCCTGAGGTATATGAGGATTTTTTAATATTGTGTAGTTTTTGATTATCTTAATTTGTCGAGCAGTGAAAAATATTCAAAGTCAGCACTCTGAAATTTCTTACAAATAATACATAATAATACACAATCACAAATTCGTTATTGCGTTCTTTATTAAAGTACTATATGAAGAAAAATTTTTGAATAAGTGTGTTATTTTCAAATATATAAGAAATCTTGGCGTACATTTTAACAAGTGTTTGATATATATATATATATATATATATCAAACGCTTGTTAAAATGTACGCCAAGATTTCTTATCGTACCAGACCATGCAATTTCTTTTCCAAATATTATAATATTTTTACTCGGGATATAGCAAGACTTTATTTTCTTATGAAAAATATAGTTTGGTATTTTCCTGTACTAACTAAATACTAAATAAATATTACTTTCGGAAAAATGTCAAAATTTGTTATTATTCTATTTATTGTTTTGAAAAGTGTTTAGACAAAAATATAACATACTCCAATTAGTTACCATCGGTCCATTATTTCACCTAGCCTCCGTACAAATATTCCCCCGGAATACGGTTTTAATACTTATAAATGCCATATTTATGTCACTTATATTCAATAAAATTTGGTATAAAAAAAATTTTTTATATTAAATGGAAACTCGAAACATCACAAAAATACCGGCATGTATTCCTTTGCAGATAATTTTTCACATATTATCTTATAGAATTTCTTTTATATAAGGATATGTATAATTACAAGTAGTGAAAAACATAAATATTAATGGTGTTTACCCTTGATGAATATCATCAATAGTTCGGTTTCTTGATCTGTTTGTAAATCATCCTGTTATAAAATTTTTACAGAAATAATATAATTATTATTATTTTATAATCTTCACAATTGGATGATTCACTTGAACGGAATGCATTATTGCACTGTTCTTTTTTTCAACCAAACTGATGCTTATAAGAACTAACTTAAAATATACCAATCGGCTTGAGTCACCAGCTGTATCGATTTAACTTTGCACGTATGTTCGATCATGTAAACTAGAGGTACATGTGGAATATAATTTAATGAAATTTGACACACGGAACTTGTATAATCCAGCGATGAAGCCTATTGTTCAAAATCCATTATTTCACCTAACTATAAAGTTACTCTTGGAAACTCACTTCGAAGCGTATTTAAGAGCGAATAATTCGTTCAATATTAAAACTTTATATTGGCAGCCCTTAAACAATGTCAAACTTACATATATACGGTTTAGAATATATAAAGCTTAGCCATTCAATCATCAGATTCGTCATTGTATTTTTTTTTTCTCTTTTTTAATACAGGATTATCAAATCTAAAATAAATAATGTTTAAAAAGTGGAGTCTATTCTCACCTACTATAGAATAAACAGACAAAATTTAAGTTTTAAAACCATAGCAAATATAGCGATGCAATGTGAAAAATGCTATAACACTAAATGATCATAAATATTTTTTGAAAATTTCTGAAATTTTATAAAATTTTGAATTTAATGTAAAGCTAACATATCATGAACTATTGTGTTAAAATATTGCAAAGTACAAAACCAATACAACTGTCCGAAAATATTCGCTAAATTTAGTAAATTTTTGAACAAAATGCCAGCACATTTCAAAAAGTATTATTTTCGCATTTTAAATTTTGTGGAATACAATTTATACTGTTTTAGACAGAGAACTATGCGTAAATTTTATTTTTAGTCATAAATTTCAAAAGCAATAGAACCGTGGTAAAAATTTTTGTACAGATTACATTCAAATAGTTATTAATGGAATGTGTACTTGCTGTTCCTTTTACTTCAGCACTTAAATCAATATAAAACGAAAGACTGATAGCTTTTGTATTGGATTTTTTTAAATTTTATTTTAGAAATATATATATATATCTGTGGGTGCAGCAAGGAGATAACTACCGTTGTCTCTGCGCCGAACAGTGGTCCCAAAACGAATTTTTTTGGTAGTAATTCTGTAACTTTAGAACTACTGGATGTATTTAAATGAAATTCCATATGGCCAATGCTGAGGTATATTTCAATTCATTTGGAGGAGTACGGGTTTTTAACTAGTCTGGGGGATTGGAGGTTAGCCTTCAAAGTTGGTCACCTCGAGTATGATTTTTTTAAATCGCCAATATTTCATTTACGCTTTGATTGTAAAAAACTTTTACATCTGGATAGTCCTTATAATTCTTTACCAAAGAGACGCTTACATATGATTTAAGAGCTTTGTAGACCGAAGTAAATTTTTGACCCATTTTTTTTAATTTGGCGGTCTCAATTGGAGTCCTAAAATTTTTCTGAAACATTCTCTGGATTTTGTACAAAACTCTAAATAATTTTCATGGTTCCTATAAAATGTTATATTATTTCGAAGTAGAAATTTTTAAAAATTGCGATTTTTTTAAATTTTCTCAAACAGGTGGTGACATTTTTTTACTTTAAATTCAATTATTTTCCTCTTGATAATATTTTTTTCATGTTTCTAAAAGAATGCTTTATATAAATGCATGTAAGATTCCATACGAATATCTTTCCCCCCCATAAATCTCTTATATCTCGCAGAATTCAACACCAATAAAATCTTTTGTAACCTTAAAAATTCACATCAATTTTTTATTATTGGTCTATAATTGATCATAAGCCTCATATAAGGACCTTTACCAAATTATATAAACGAACATTAATCATGCAAAAGTATATTAATACGTAAGTAAATTTAGATTTTAAAAATATCAGTCCATAATTGACCACGGCCCTTTCCGAAAAATCATTTAAAGGTGTACAAATTAGTATCACAATACAATTTTGCCACATAAGATTTATAAAAGTATAAATCATAGTACCAGGTATTCATTCATAGTTGGCCATAGGTCCCATACAAGGCCATTTTCAAAAATCTCGGAAATCATTTTGAGGATTAAACGCAATGGTGTGGGATATCATATTGTCGTGTATAACTTTTACTTGTTTTCATTGATATATAAATTTCGTGCTTTTTTGTGAAAAATCTACTTTTTAGTGAAAAATCGAATATATAGTGAAAAGTCGGATTTTAGATTGATTTTTAGTGCAAATTTTTGTTTACAATGTTATAATAGGTTAATTTGTGCGCATAAAATAATAAAAGTAGTAAACATTTCAAGAGAAAATATTTTTCTCTTTTGGTATATTTTACTTGAATATTTTGTACAAGCAAAACTTGTAAAAAAAATTTTTTTTTTCAAATTCCTATTGAATTTTATTTTGAAAAAGAATAATTAGAAAATATGTTTAAATTTTGTTAACGTTTTATGTTGGAACCTGTGGACAATTTTGAATGAATTCCTGCAAATTAAGCAATTATGATTTATACTTTTATAAAACTTACGTTCACAAAATTGTATTGTGATACCAATTTATACACCTTCAAGTAATTTTTGAAAATTGCCTTTTTGATTTGTATTTAAATGTGTCGATTCGTCTATATTTGCCTGATCAATGTACGTTTAAGTTTCCATTTAATATACATACATAAATAAAACGAAATTGAATGAATTCGATAATAATTTTTATTATTGATGACTTTATTTTTAACTAGAACTTATTTATTACTTATTATTATGATTGAAAATATAAAAGTAAATAGAATAAATTGAAATTTAAAAATAAAAATTAATAAAATAACAAAACAATAAGAAAAGAAGTTTTATTTTAAACGTCAAAAATTTATTTTAAAAATCATTTGCAATATGATCCGCGTTTCAAATATTTATTAACATAAATCAGACTTTTGGGATATTTTATCTGAGCTGAAATATTTTGTATTTCTAATATAAAAATAATAATAAAATATAAAAATTATAAAATAAATAAAAATACATAGTACAAGTGTGATGACAAATATTAAATTTATACACGTTTTTAAACACTGTTGGATAAATTAGAATTACTTTTACTCAGGGACTGAAAATAACAATTATTTTTTGAATATTTTAGCAAAAATAAAAGCAGGCTGGATTTTCATAAATGCTTTTTAAATTTTTAATTTATATTTTTACGAGCAGAAAAAAAGTGATTTTTTAATTTTTACTTTTTTCTGGAAAATATAAAAGTTATTTTGTAATTATTATTTATTGAAAACTCATTTTTTATTTATATTAGCAAATTTTTAAAATCATGGAGTCATAAATTTATTAACTCATTAATTCAAAAATTTATAAAACTATAAGTTCGTGAATTCATAAATTCATACATTTGTCATAAATTCATTAAATCATTAATTCATAAGTTTATAAATTCATATATTAATAAATTTTTAAATTTATATATTCTTGAATTAATGATTTAATAAATTTATGAATTCATGATGCATTGAATTTTTGAAATTATGAATTCATGATTCCGTTATTAAAAATTTATTAATATACATAAAAAGATGATTTGGTGTAGATAAAAATTACTAAATAACCTTAATATATTCCAGGAAAAAAGTAAAATTCAACAAATAACTTTTGCTTCTACTGGAATTTTTTAGTGTGGAAAATACAAAAGTTATGTTTTTAAATAATTCGGGCTTAACAAAAAAAAAAGAACATTAATTTTTATAATAACACTTAAAATTTAACTAACTTATCTAAGTCACTTTTTCCTTTGTACTCTTTGATGCGTATTAAATCTGCTACATGCCGACCACTTAAATTATTATGTAACTTACTCAAAATAATTTTAAGTAAATTTTGTAAATTTCATATTTTATTTCCCATATTAATTATCATTGATGAGCTTCCAAAAATTTTCTCTATTTTCTAAAGTAATTTCTAAATCGTTCTGTAAATCTCATAGCTTTTCTTGCAGTACTACGTCTTGCCGTTCTATTTCACAAGTAAGTGCATAATCGTATAATTCTATTAATTTTTCCATACATTTTAAATCTTGAAATCTTTCTGCATAGTTTATCATTATATCAAAACTATTATTATTAAATTCGGTAAAAATGATTGACATTTTTTCATGATTAATAATACTGTTGTTTTTGAGTTAATTTATTAATAAATTAAGTTTCCTATAAAAAATGTTTAGTGTTTTCTCTAATTAAAAATTTTTAATATCTTTACCTTGAAGAGTAAGGCTGAGCTCATTTAATACTTCATTGATGTCGCATAGAGACGCCAAGTCTAATTAAAAATCTAGAATTTAATTTTGAAAATATGATAATTTCTTTTCCTAAATTAGACAGCCGTTCTAAACTTTTGCTTCGCCTAAGCTAGCAATATGCAAATTATAGTCGAATAAATATTATTTATCTCTGTACTTTCGTCCAGCGACATTGAAAAATACTTGCATCTTTTTAATCTATCTTTAGCTGCAGAGTAGATAAATTTGCTAATATCTTAAGTCCTATGTATCAGTGTACGTAGAGAAACAGGAAAGTTTTAAATCTTCTTGAAGTTTTTTTTTTTTTTTTGTCCAAAATAACTCGAAACATCTGATTCTAAATAAAAAAAAGAAAAAAAAAACCATCATTAAATGGTCGACATTGTTATTCTAAAGCAGGTTAGGTTAGGTTGGAAAGGGTGGCGCATTCACGCCTACACCCAGAGGCCGAACGGCCCATTGTGATCCCTTTATGAAAGGAAGAAAAAGAAAAGTGGAAACTATACCCAATCAATCAGTTATGATTGTTCCTAAGCCATTTTATTCCCATTACAAACCCTATGAGGTTGACAAGTCCTTTGCCATTAACCTCACCTAGTTCATGTAGTGAATGGCTTCCAAACCACTTCAACCTATTACGCTGAAGCCCTACGCAGTGACAGAGTATGTGCTCCACTGTCTCTAGCTCCTCAACATCATCGCACGTTCTACAAAAGTCTGATGTGCCAATGTCCCACTTACTCAACATATTCCCAATTGAGAAGTGACCCGTAACCGTACCTACTATGACTCTAAGACTACCACGACTCATATCTAGAAGATGCTTGGAATCCTCCAGTTTTAAGCTAGGCCATAATGCCCTAGAAACTCTGTAGTCCGATCTGTCACTCCAGGCTCGATTCGTGTTGTCCAGAGTCCACTCCCCTAAGAAGGACCCAATTGGAATCTTAACAGATGACTCTATGAAAGACCTATCTAGCTCCGAGCCACTGCGAGCTAGCTCATCGGCTATTTCGTTGCCAAGAATGTCACAATGACCAGGAACCCAACAGAGTCTCATCATATAGGAATCCATTAACCTTCTCAATTCCCTTCTGCACTCAAGTACCAATCTGGACCTAACAAAATGACTAGTCAGAGCCAATAACGCTGCCTGACTAAAGCAATATGCTGCCTTTTTTAGAGGCATTGAATCATTCGTATTTATACGAGTAGTTTGAAAAGAGTAATAATTTTCATGAACCATAAATTTTAAGAAAAATGCTGCTTTTAATTCCAAAACTTTAATTTTTCGTTCATGCTCCTTTATATCCTATCATAACCTATGTGGGAAAGCAGAAATGGCTCTGTATATTATACAAACATTTGTTACTTAAAATGCGATAACGAGTAAGGCATTGTGCTTCACCATCCATATTCTCTAAAAAAAAAAGAAATCAGCTTTCCATTTTTCATCAAACATTTTGCTTAGTGTATTTTCTTTTAAGTTGCGTAGCAAGATTTTGCTTCAAAAAAATGCTAAATTACAACTGGTTTGATTTTCTTTGACGAGATTGAGATAAAGCAACTGTGGAACGATGTTATGCGTAGTTTATAAGTAGTTTATAGTGTACGTGTGACATATGCATAATTCCGCTATTTAATATTGTGATGCTTTTTTAACCCAAGTAAATTTTTTTGGTTCATAAAATTTTTACATTTCGAAATTTTTTGATGCGCCTCTACAAACACCACTTAATTATGGTAATTATCGCAAATTTCGTGCTTTCCATGCGATGTGCCCTAGCAAAAAGTGTTTGACAAGTTTCTAGTTTTCAACTATCAACGATATTTGACTTAAATTTATGGTCCCGTTATCGCCGTTTTTATATCTACATATACATGATTACAATTCTCTACATATTATTACAATTTTCTATATAAAAACACAAAAACAAAAAGTGCTATTTTTGCCTAATTTTCAAAAAGTTCATAATTTTTTTAATGAATTTATTATTATTTTTTTTTCATTTTTTTTATTAAATCGAAGGAGCATTAACTTCGATTTTATTGTGTAAAATAACAAAAAACTAAGTTCACGCAGTAATCCATGCTATTACATTAGAGACTGCGAATGTGCCTTACTATTTTTTTTTTACTTTTTTAATTTTCGCTCTTATTTTCCAAAGTTTGAGACTATCTACTGCGTTGACTATTTAGCGCACATCAACGAGAAATAGCGCAAATAAGCATGATAACTACACGTACACTATGCGACAGTCAAAATCGGGATGGGATAAAACCAACGGGAAATATTATATCGGTAAAAAAGAAGTTATACGTGTCCCGGCGTTTCGCTGGGTCACGTCTTGGAATCGAGATATATCGATTTGAAGTTAGTAACTATCATATAGGGGAAATTGTGACCTTTGGTGGTCTTTTTTTTTTGACACAACTCGAGAACCACCAGTCCGATTTTGCTGAAACGAATTCAAATTATGCTCTCCTGGATCAGTCCAAATCATTGGTACACCAAAACGAAGTGAACTGCGTTTCCCTTGGATCCACATGTTAAGACCATTGTAGCACGTTTTACAAATTTTGTCTGGGACCCACGAAACGCCGCGAATTATTTCGCAATCAAAATAAAGTTTAAAAGCGCGCTCCACTTGCTCAGTGAGTAATGCAGCATTTGTTGAAAAAGCTCTTTTGCCACAAACGTAACAAAATAAATTGATATATTCTGGACAATTTGCACTCATTTCGGTTTTATACTTTTATTACTTTTTCGTCACTTTAAAAAACTGTACTTTACGCGTTCGGAGACACTTGTTGAATGACAAAAATCGATCAGTGAACACTTATGAATTCGCGCATCTTTTAAGGGTGGCTATAAACCTGATTCGTGTGCGTTTTAAATTTTTCGAAACGTTCTAAAACATGACCATTCATAAATATGGGTGCAATTTGTGTAAAAAAATCATGCAGGTAGCCAACGGAAAAAACCCAAATAATTATAAAAGTCCACTTTCCTTTTTTCCTTTTAATTGTCCACGCACATTTATGACCGTTTTTTAGTTTGTTACCGCTACCATAAAAATCAAATAACCTTTTGTTTATTACTTTTTTTTAATTCTGACAATCATAAAAAAAAGTCATCAATGTTTTTTCCAAGGAATTTTGAGTATATCTCGAGTAAATCTTTGAAATTCATACCTTCACTTAATTCTGAATAAAAGCGAAACGCGTCCATCGATTTTCATGATCTATGTCTCATTTTGTCTCATTTGTTATGTGACTTTACGTGAAAGTAATAGGACTTGACACTTTTTTTACCGTTTTGGATTTTTATGAATTAAAAATAAAAAAAATAAATTTTTTAGGCAAAAAATAGTTTTTTTCTTCATACATTTATTTATAACTGCGAAACTGTTGCTTATGTAGCGAAACGTTGTATGAACAGATTAAAGGAATTGTAATTCCTAATTTTTAAATTTGTTTCAGCAAAATCGGACTGGTGGTTCTCGAGTTATCTCAAAAAAAAAAAAAAAATACCATAAGAGGTCAAAAATTGTTGATAATAGCCCATATTGTATAAGTAAATTTTAGTCGACAGTTGTATTCATAATGCATAACCGTGTATATTCATCCTGAAGCATTTTAAAAACTACATAGTGGATGCAAAAAAGAGGATTAATTAAAAGAAGGATTATATTACTTTCAGTTTAATTTTGTTACAAAAAATTTCTCATTGGTGCATCAAAAAATACTTTGCAATTATATATATATATATATATATATATATATATATATATATATATATATATATATATATATATATATATAACACATGTTTAATATGGCATTCAGACCGACGCGAAATTACGTACTTTCGAGATTTCGGCGGAAATCAAGTTGAAATTACGTAATTTCCCATACATTTTGACACTTGCGAAATTACATAATTTTGGGTAATTTCGGCGAAATTACATTTAAATTACGACGCCCATTTCCGTGCAACTCTGTACATGGTTGGAAAAACTACTTTTTTTCAATTATGTACTACATGTTTCAACCGTGAGATGAAAAAAACGATTCACACATTTAAACACAAATCTTAAAATTAATTATTAAAGTGATTTTGCAAAATGAAACCTATCCTTTTTACATTCTTAATTGATTCAAATTAATAATTTCCAATTAAGTAAGTAATTCTTTCCTATTTGTTTCCATTTCAAAATACTTTATTTACCCTTATAATAATTTAAAATATAAACAATAAGTATCAGCTGTTCACGAAATTACATAAAATTTCATCTAGCCAGTATGAAAACTTTAGATTTCATTAGTAATTTCGGCATGAACTTTCGTAATTTCGCGCCGGTCTGAACAAGGCTTAACATAGAAAAGTGGTAAGTACACATGTACACAATTTACAAATAATTCCCAAATTCTTTATATTTCTCCTCCTATTTAAGTCTCCTGTTTATTTTAACAGAGGTCCAACACGAAAACAAAAGTTGTCTACTGTTGTTTACATAGTGTTTACATTAGAGACCTTTTTATAAGGACAAACGTCAAACTTAACGCGAATTTGTGTGAGGTGGCAACAGTTGCAAAAAACAAAAATATGGCGTATTCATTATTGTTTTTTATTTATGTTTGATAACTGTAACAACCAAAATAATAATCAGCTGTTTAACTAAGGTTACCTTGTATATATTCGCACTGATTTTGACGTTTGTTTTGATAAAAATTTGCTTAATTTAGACACTAAGTTACATAGTGTCTACATTTTTTTATCAAGACAAACGTCAAAATTAACGCAAATTTATGGAAGGCAGCAACAGTTGCACAAAAACAACAATAAGGCGAATTCATTCATGTTTTTTATATATACAGTTTGGCAGCTGTAACAACCAAAAATAATGATCAGCTATTTAACTGAGATTACCTTGTGCACTGATTTGATTTTGATAAAGATTTGTCTATAACATTCATTGAAACAATTCAAGATCACCAGAACCATTAAAATTTAAATATTTGTTTAACGTTAATAAAGGTTTTTCATGTTATATATCATTAAAAAGGTATTTGTAAGAGCTTTTAAATTGTATAAATATAATTGAGATTTCACATGTATTAATAAAAATATTCAGAAAAATATATTCATTTTATAAAGACCTATAACTTTTTAACTTAGAACGAGCGTAAAAAATTTTATTTACAAATCAATAGTTCCGGTGATCTCGATTTATTTTTAATAAAATTATGTATTCTTTTATTATAAAATGGCGAATAAACACTTTAAGTCAAAATCCTTTTACAATTTTTTAAAAAATTTTAATTTCGTACTCAATGCGTATTTATAATGACATTTTTTAATTATTTCATTCAAAATTTAACTTCGTATGTAGTAGATGAGCTTACAAATTGCTTTTGCTTTTTTCTATAACTTTTCCAGAGACAAGGTAAATAACTTATTTTTTCATAATAGACCGAGAATATAAAATTTACATTAATTTTATATTTTTATTTTTTTATTACTGTTATTGTTTTCAATTTAAAATTTAATTTTTCATAAAGAAAGCAAACAAAATATTCATTAGCATATAAAAAACCTAATTTTTGATAACGATTTTTTCTCAAAATTTTACGCCAAATTTATCTGGCAACTATGACTACATGTCTGTTTATACAGTGGCCAAAATAAGTATTCGACAGACCATTTTATTTCTTATAATTTCGATATAATTTATATACTTATTGAATTATTTCGAATAGAATGACAAACATTAATTTGAGATATGTGTTTCCTTCTATTTTGAGTAATAGTTGGACCCAAATGCACAGAATCATTTCCGATAACTATATTAATCCATTTATGCTTTTTTGATGCTAGAGTAAAATTTACGTAAAATGAAACAAAATTACAAACTAAATGCATCGAACATAGCTAAAAATAGTGAAAAATACTTGGGAATATATAATTTTGGAGCCAGTTCTGTTCAAAAAAAGCCCCCACATTTCAAAAAGGATATAAAATTGAGATTAGAATTTGTATGAGGATATGATAAGAAGTCGAAAAAGTTTAGGAAGGATGAATTTTTTGCAATTGGGATTAAATTTAATCATTTTGTATGCAATATGAATGTCCTAATCTATCGAAAACCATATATCGAGCTAAAAGAGAGAAATTAGGTAACTATCGTAAGGTACGGTGGTTGAAATGTTATGGTTAGGGGGTATGTGACAGGGTCTGAAGTAGATATTTTAGTATTTATAGGTGGAATAATGGATCATCGGTATTATACAGACAATTTAAAATATAATTTATACGAAAGTGCTGAGAAATTTGGATTTCCGAGAGATTTATGTTTACCAGGATAATAGCCCAAATCATTCTGCCAAAAATATAAAGCTTAGCTTTCTCTATAACTGCACGGATATAATAAAAAACCCACTATAATCACAAGATGTCAATCTAAATGGACATTTGTTGAGTTCTTATTAAAAAAAAATAAAAATGTCAGAATTTTACAAATGAAAATGGTATTAAATAAATATTGTAAGAATAATAAAACAAAATTGATCGTAAATATAACAAAATCCTTGTCAAATCTATACATAATCATTTAAAAGAGGGTATAAAGTGAAAAGAAAAAACTACGTGTTATAAAAAAATAATATGTTTGTAATATTTCAAAGAATTAAGTATGATGTCGAATACTATTTTTGCCTTGAATGTTTATGGCATTATATAAATGGCTTTTTAAATTAACTTTTATTTCCATTAACTTTAAAGTTTATGCAGAATTGAATTCTTTATGTTCCAAAAAGAATCATCGAACACCTACCTTAAAGTATACCAATCGATTGAGAATCACTTTCTGAGTCGATCTACCGATGTCCGTCTATCTGGCTGGCTGTCCATGTAAACTTTGTGCACAAAGTACAGTCGCAATTTTGAAGACAATTCAATGAAATTTGGCACGTAGAAATTTCATGACAGAAGGATGTATTCTATTGAAATTCGTTATGATCGGTCATTCATAGCAATATTTTAATGAAATTCGGTATAAGGAAGTTTTATATAAGTATAAATTCTTGTGCCTAATTTCATGAAGATCGGTCCATAATTGACTATAGCTCTCATATAAAACACTCTTCCGAAAATCACTTTAACGCGCATAAATCACATACACCTGTTATTATCAAGTTTATATTCGACACAAATAAGTTTTGTATAATTAGAAATCACAGTGACAAATTTTATCATGATCGCTCCATAATTTACCAAAGCTCCCATATAAGCTCACTTTCGGAAATCACCCTAAAGCGGATAAATTCATATAAATGTTAGTATTAACGTAATATTCTGTATTTGTATATTTTATTTTAAACTTAGTAAAAGAATCGGTCCGTAATTGTCAACATGTCTAATATAAGACCCTTCTACGAATTTTGACGGACATACACAATGGTGTGAGGTATCATATGGTCGGGCTTGACCGACTATATCTTACTTACTTGATTTTTTTTTTCTTTTTTTTTTGCCACTGTATATAACAGTTTATATTTAATCTCCCTATTATTCATTATTGAAACTTTTCATTTAAGGTTTTCTTTTATCAACAGATTAAAAAACGTAACAACTAATGATAAACAAAACGAAAAAATTGGTGAAGGCAAGGTATTAAGAAGTTGTATAAAAAAAAAAATTAAACACGTTAATATTTCGAGATGACAGGTGTGTGATATCTTCTCTCATTATATTTTTTGGGACATATTTACATTTTTTAGTTGCTTTGGAGACTGAAATTTCTGTCTGGCGATATATAACATGGTAGCGATTTGTTTGGCAAATTTTTAAAATTTTATTAAATAGGTAATTATGGAGAAAAACTATTAAACTTTCTTACTAGAAATCGACTACTTTTAGTATTTGCCTATCTAGCAAAATGAAGATCCTTAATTTGTAAATTGGTTTAACTTAGTTTACGAAATTTTATCCCAAAAAAATATATTTTACAATACTTATGTATTAAATATTTAAAAATTTGTTTTCCATCATCTTTCAAAATATTACAAAAACTTTTTTCAAATGCATTTTAAATAAAATTTTTCTAAAATATGTTTCAAATTTCAAATTGATTGGGGTTAGTTTTTATTTCAAACATATAAACAATTAAGATTCAATTAAAGTGTATAATAAATTCTTATTATGAAATATATTTTAAATACTAATAAACAAAACTTTGAAGTGGTAAAATATATTACTATAAAAATTATGTAAGCAAGTTACAAATGAATAACTGTTCCAAATGAGCAACTTCAAAAAAAAAAAAAAAAATATATATATATATATATATATATATATATATATAAACATTTAAAATCGGTTTAAAATTAATTTAATTTATGATTGGAACTTGTATTCAAATGACTTATTGTTTAGTAATGTCCCTTTTATTTCTAATTTTTCATTTAATTCGCTATTTCCATAAATAGTCTAAACCCAAATATCGCGAATATGAGCGCTAACTTTGATAAACACCTGTCACCATTGAATTCAACGTACTCGAATTTGCTTTACCAATAGGGTGCCCAGTTTGTTAAAATTTGCAACTAGCATAGTGTTATTGTTAGCTATTGCAATTATCATTGGCTTTGTTAAAACTAAATTTATATTTACAAATTATACGAAATTTTAGGTACTGAAAATTGTACGACACTTAAAATTCTAGTTAATTTTAAAAACCAAATAAAATTTAAATTTGGCGATTTTTGACGTTTTCTGGTTAACAATTTGGCGACAGAGGCTCTAAGAATCTGGCAACCTTGACTGCAATTAGTTTTTTTTTACGCATTTCCAAGTTTTGAATGATTTATCGCTTTTAATTTTTTTATATGTTTTAGTTCTTACCACAGTGTCTACATTAGAGATTTTTTTATCATGAAAAACGTCAAACTTAATTTGAATTTATGTGAGGTGGCAACAGTTGCAAAAAACAACAATATGGCGTATTCATTATTGTTTTTTATTTATGCACTTTGACAACTGTAACAACTAAAATAATAATCAGCTGCTTAACTAAGGTTATCTTGTATATATATTCGCACTGATTTTGATGTTTGTTTTGATAAAAATTTGCCTAATGTAGACACTAAGTACAGTATACATGAGAAAGTAATAATCTGTGTTTGAAGAATGTGGCAGAAAATGATATTAGACATGCTTATATTCCAAAAATGAACTAAAAGTTGAAAAATTAAAAATTACAAAACCAAAATGGCGGAAAAAAATTTCTAGTTACTTATTTGAGACTAAGATCAAAATTTTAAAAAACAAAATGTGTTTTTTTTAACTCGTTAAAGGTACTTATTTCCTTCTGGGAACACTATTATTGCTGTGATTCAGCTATTTATCATTTGGAGCAAGTTTGGGCAACTTTTTTTTCAAAAGATAACATTCTATTAGATATTCAACATTTTTTTTAACAAGGGGAATATGCACTTACCTTTTAAATAATGAATACCAGCTTCTAAATTTAGCTCTTTAAGGTTTTGGAGCAAATATAAGTTGTCAATTGAAGGTAATGTTTCAGTAGAAGATAATTTCACTTGTTGGTCATACCGCTTAATAAATAAAAAATAAGTCAAAGTATTTAAACGATGCACAATATAAAACTAATGCGAATTGCATGACGAAACTTGAAAGCAACCGATAGACAAATAAAGACTGAGCGAGCAAGTACAATTTGTACTTAGTTTTTGAATTTTTATACTTATATTAAGTATTTCATACTTAGTTTTTAAATCATTCCCTTTTTGTACTTGTTTTAAGTATACCTCAGTGAGTGGTATCGAAATATTTAAGTGCGGTTTTTGCGAAAAATAAACTTGACTTTAGAATGTAATTTTTCTAACTGTGTATGAAAACAAAAAATGTTTTTATCGGTAGAAGAAAAAATTTATTTTACTAAAATGTAAAATAAATATACCTGCTATATGTAAATTATTTGAATTTTTTTCGAGTCAAATGGGAAGAAAATCTTAAACATTAGCCAAAAACTATTGGCAAAAAAATACATTTTTAGCAAATTTTTAATATTGAATTCATGCAACATGGGACATATACTAACTATATGCCATTTTCTTTTTCTGGCTTTTGTGCATTGGGGATAATCGCCGCATTTGTTTTAAGAAACTTTTTTTTAAAGATTGTTTGACAAAAAAAACTAATTAATTTGAAAAACTCCTCTGAAATTTTTAGCCAAAGATTACAAAGGAAAGAAACTGGCTCAATTTTCTACAACAACAACATTTCTCTCTCCTCGCATGCAAGATCTGTGCAAATTCAACACACTTGTGAGTGAGAAAGACAACACAAAATAAACAAAACTTTCCTTTAAAATTTAAGGAAAATTACACTCGCGACACATTTTTTCACTAGCACACAGTATTTTTATAATCTTTTCACGCACATTTATTGCATTTTAATTCCCGTAACACAAGTATTTTCCACAAATCGAAAAAAAATATTCTTTTATATTTTTTACCTTCTTTTTTCTGTGATAAAATTTAATTTGAGCGAGCAAAGTCTCCACTTTTGGTATTAAAAATAATATTCATAAACGAAAAGCCAGAAAAATAATTTTATTTATATTTGCAAATGTATTACCTATTAAAAGATGAAAATTTATGGGAATCTGCGAATATAGTTGTGATGAATTATATTTAATAATTTTTGAATACTCTTTCGTGCAATTATGTTTTTCTACGATGTCAGTTTTTTTTTTTTTTTTTTTTTTGTTGACGACAGAGTTAGGTTTTTTGATAAACCTTCCATTCCTTGTATTCTTTGTTTTTAGCTTTGCGACGAAGTGAAACTTTTCTTACCCGGATTACTTCTCTGAACCTCTTGTCTACAATCATAAAAGTTGAAGTGAAAATCCGCAATGTTAATAGACTCAAAGTCGAAATTTTGGAAAAGAGAATGAAAATTATTTAAAGAATGATAAATACACAATTACACTAAGAGTAAAAATTCGATTCAAAATCCATCACGGTTGTGGTCACATTAACAATTTGCGGTATCAGCTTTTTGGTACCGTTCGTTTACAAATTTTAAATACCGCGGTTGTTCGATTTTTTTGAGCCTTTGTTGCCAATTGTTAACCAGAAATCGCCAAATTAAAATTTTATTTGTTTTTTTAAAGAAACACTAAAAGATTAACTAAAACGTTGTGTCGTACAATTTTTCGTAATTAAAATTTCGTATAATTTGTAAATGTTATTTCAGCATTAACAAAGCCAACGATAATTGCAATAGCTAACAATAACACTGTGCTAGTTGCAAATTTTAACAAACTGGACACCCTATTGATAAAGCTAATTCGAGTGCGCTAATTTCAATGGTGACAGCCGTTTTTCGAAGTTAACGCTCGTATTCGCGTTATTTGTGTTTAAACTTAATTATGGAAATAGCGAATTAATTGAAAATTAGTAATAAAAGGGACATTATTTATGTATATATATGTCATAAATTAAATCAATTTTAGACCGATTTTAAATGATTTTATATTTTTATTTGAAAAGTTGCTCATTTATACCACCAGTTAGCTTACTTACAGAATTATAATATTTTTTGCCAGTTTAGAGTTTTGTTTATTAGCGTCAAAAATATATTTGATAATAAGAATTCATTATTATACACTTCAATGGAATTTAAATTGTTTATATTGTTTAAATTCAAAAATTACCCCAGTATTTATAAACTAATTTTAAATTTAAAGTACATTTTAGAAACTAAATTTTTATGAAAATTTTAATTTAAAAAGCATTTTAAATTTAAAAGTGGTTTATGTATACAGGGCTAAATTATTAAATTTAAGCTAAGAAACTTAATTTTTCTAAATCCTTTTTTTGTCTTTTAAAATGAAATACCTCCAAAATGAGCGCTTTACAAAATGGCTAACACTTCTAAATTCAACGTCGTCGATTTAGCTTACCCCAATGGGAGCCCACATTTTTAAAAAATTAGTCTTGTTTTCAGCCACAATGTAATTGAAAAAAAAAACATCAACTTTTAAAATTTGTTGGACTTTATTATCATTTTTATTCCTTATTATTATTATTTATTATCTATTAAAACAATAATTCTAATATTATATAACAACATTGGTCCTATTAAATTTATAAATTATATCAAAGAATTAATTTTTTCATGAACGTTTCTTTCATTGAGACCAAAATCATGAATATCCAATATTTTTGAAAGATAAGAAATAACAAATTATCAAACATTTAATACATAAGTATTGTAAGATATGTTTTCGGGGATAAAATTTCATAAACTAAGTTAAAGCTATTTACAAATTAAGGCAAATACTAAAAATAGTCAATTTCTAGTAAGAAAATTTAATAGTTTTGCCATACAGGGCAGATTCACTATAGACAGTGAGTAGTATCTTTTTCTGAACATATATACTCGATTTATCTCTGGGTGTAATCATTTATTTCGAATATACGTATAGTTTGATTATTAAGGCGACTCACTGGAAAAAGTATTTCTGTTACCCCATGAAAAGTAACATTGGTATGTTTTATGATGTTTTCCAAAATATTTCAAGTCTAGTGATGACCGTTAATGAGCTTGGCCGTTTTTCAAAAAGGCGTTTATACCCTACACCACCTTATGTGCTTGGGGTATTATGCGTTTGTGCTGATGTTTGTAACGCATAAAAAAAGTGATCCCAAACCAACCTTAAGGTATACCAGTCGACTCAGAATCACTTTTTAAATCGATGTCCGTCTGGCTGTCCATGTAAACCATGTGCACAAAGTACGGGCCGCAATTTTAAAGATAATTCAATTTTTTTTTTAAGACCTAAAATCAAAAATTTTTGATATATTTAACTGTTGTCGCATAGATTTACTTAAAATAAAATATTTCCATGGTACTATTTTATTGACCATAGCTGTATATGTATCTTAACATAAAAAAACATCTAATGACCTCATTACAATATGTTAAACTCATATCACTGACACATGCCAGTCATCTGATATTTCTTGGAACAGGTCAATTAACTGCGAAAAATATTTTCGTAAATATACATTTTAATTTAAACTTTTAATTTTTGTCAAAAGGGCACTTTTGATATCAAAATTGAGTATGTTTATGTAAATGTACATCAGAATGACTGTGTTTAAATCTCTGAATTTTAAGAATATTGAGATAAAAATTTAACAGACTGTAGCAAGTTCATATCTTCAAATAAGTAAAATTTTAAAAATTTTTGCATTAAAAATAACAAACAATATTGAGAAAATAATAAAATAGCATATCTTGTGGAATATAAAAATATTGAGGCCATTCTTTGATATGTTTTGTATACCAATGGACGATACAACATTTTTTATGCTTTGCTTTAGGAAAAATACACACATTTTCAAAAAAATAAAAAAAAGAGAAAGAAAGATATAGTCGGTCAAGACCGACTATGTGATATCCTACACCTATATGTAAGAGTATAAAAAATATACAAATACAGAATAATGCGTTGATATTAACACCTAAATGATTTTATGCGCTTTAGGGCGATTCCTGGACCTGGATTTATACGAGAGCTGTGGTATATTATGGACCGAGCCTCATAAAATTTGGCAATGTTATTTCTACTTACATAAAACTTATTTGTGTCCAATATTAACATTATACTAACATTCGTGTGGGATTTATGCACGATTTTCGGAAGAGGGACTTTTATGGGAGCTATGGTGAATTGTGGACCGATCTTCATAAAATTTGGTACAAAGATTGATACTTGTACAGAACTTCTTTGCACCGATTTTCATTGAAATATTATTACTTTTAAGATATTTTTGAGTGTTTAAATTCTATTCTAGGAGAACATTTGTATAAGGGCTAGGTGAAATAATGGACCGATCACAACCAATTTCAATAGGCTTCGCTCTTGTATCATAAGAGTTCCACGTGCTAAATTTCATTGAATTATATTCAAAATTGCGACCTGTACTTTATGCAAAAGTTTTATATGGACAGTCAGTCTGCCAGATGGACGGACATCATTAGATCGACTCAAAAATTAATTCTCAGTCGATTGGTATACTTTAAGGTGGGTGTTCGATGATTTTTTATTTGCGTTACAAACATCAGCACAAACGCATAATATCACAACCACCTATGATGGTGTGGGATATAACTATAATGGTTTATAGCTTATTACATAAAGAATTCAATTCTGCATAAATTTTAAAGTTAATGGAAATAAAAGTTAATTTAAAAAGCCATTTATATAATGCCATAAACATTCAAGGCAAAAATAGTATTCGACATCATACTTAATTCTTTGAAATATTACAAACATATTATTTTTTTATAACACGTAGTTTTTTCTTTTCACTTTATACCCTCTTTTAACTGATTATGTATAGATTTGACAAGGATTTTGTTATATTTACGATCAATTTTGTTTTATTATTCTTACAATATTTATTTAATACCATTTTCATTTGTGAAATTCTGATATTTCTATTTTTTTAATAAGAACTCCACAAATGTCCATTTAGATTGACTTGTGATTACAGTGGGTTTTTTTATTATATTCGTGCAGCTATAGAGAAAGCTAAGCTTTATATTTTTGGCAGAATGATTTGAGTTGCTATCCTAGTAAACATAAATCTCTCGGAAATCCAAATTTCTCAGCACTTTCGTGTAAATTATATTTTAAATTGTCTGTATAATACCGATGATCCATTATTCCACCTACAAATACTAAAATATCTACTTCAGACCCTGTCACATACCCCCTAACCATAACACTTCAACCACCGTACCTTACGATATTTACCTAATTTCTCTCTTTTAGCACGGTATATGGTTTTCGATAGACTATATTGCGTACAAAATGATTAAATTTAATCCCAATTGCAAAAATTTCATCCTTCCTAAACTTCTTCGTCTTCTTGTCATATCCTCTTACAAATTATAATCTCAATTTTATATACTTTTTGAAATGTGGGGGCTTTATTATTGAACGGACCTGGCTCCAACATTATGTAGTTTTTTAAGATCTCTAAATTTATAGAATGCATAGCGTATTGCTAAGTATTTTTCACTATTTTAACCATGTTCGATGCATTTAGTTTGTAATTTTGTTTCACTTTCAACCAGGAATTGTAAATTCTATCATCAAAAAGCATAAAAAGATAACTTTAACTTCTTAAATTTTTCAATGTAAATGGTTCATTGACACAAAGATTTTTGGGAACCAATATAACATTCATTGGAACAATTCAAGATCACCAGAACCATTATAATTTAAATACTTTTTTTAACGTTAATAAAGGTTTTTCATGTTATATATCATTATATATCATTGTAAGAGCTTTTGAATTGTGTCAATATAATTGAGACTGCACATGTATTAATAAAAATATTCAGAAAAATATATACACTTTATAAAGACCTATCACTTGTTAACTTAGAACGAGCGTACAAAATTTTATTAAAAAATCAATAGTTCCGGTCATCTCGATTTATTCCCGTTTAATATTTTTGATAAAATTATGTATTCTTTTATTATAAAATGGCAAATAAACACTTTACGAAAGGCCAGAAAGCTTTTGCAATTTTTTTTTTTTTTTTTTAATTTTAATTTCGAAATCAATGCGTATTTATAATGACATTTTAAATTATTTCATTCAAAATTTAACTTCGTATATAGTAGATGAGCTTACAAATTGCTTTTGCTTTTTTCTATAACTTTTCCAGAGACAAGGTAAATAATTTATTTTTTCATATTAGACCGAGAATATAAAATTTACATTAATTATATATATATATTTTTTTTATTACTATAATTGTTTTCAATTTAAATTTTAATTTTTCATCAAAAAAAAAAAAGCAAAGAAAATATTCATTAGCATATAAAAAATCTAATTTTTGAAGTTGACGATTATTTTCTCAAAATTTTATGTCAAATTTATCTGGCAACTATGACTACATGTCTACTTATACAGTGCCAAAAATAAGTATTCGACATACCATTTTATTTCTTATAATTTCGATATAATTTATATACTTATTGAATTATTTCGAATAGAATGACAAACATTTATTTGAGATATGTGTTTCCTTTTATTTTGAGTAATAGTTGGACCCAAATGCACAGAACTTTAATGAGCGCTACTATTTTTTCAACAGTATACGAATTCAAGTGCAAAAAAAGAATTCGACATGTTGTGTATTTGTTCATTTCCGATAACTATATATATAACTATATATATATATATATATATATATATATATATATATATATATATATATATATATCTTTATCTTTATATATATTTTTTTTTCTTGTTCTATATAATTTTTATCTTTCGATTTTTTTTTTGTTGATACGCCTCTGTATTTCCATTGAGCATTACAATGTCCAACTATTTATGACAATTATGGTAAATTTCGTTAAGTCAAAATCTGTTTTGACAAAAGTGACCCGTTTTCAACTATCAATGATATTTCACTTAGATTTATGGTCCCAATAAATTATATTTATCGCTGTTCCTATATCTAAATATCCAATATTTGTACAAATTTCAATTTGCTATATATAAAAATACAAAAAAAAGTACAATTTTTGCGTAATTTTCAAAAAGTCCATAATTTTTTTATGAAATTTATTTTTAATGTTCCTTCGATTTTATTGCGTAAAATAACAAAGAACTAAGTTCAAGCATTAATCCATACTATTTCCTTTGAAGCTGTGAATGTGCCTCGCGAAAAACTGACTTTTTTAAAAATTACAAGTGTCATAATCACAAGAAGTAACGTTCCTTATTTAAAAATTCTTTTTTCGTTAACAGATACTAACTACTGAAACCAAAATTAAGTACGTACAATTTCCTCATGTTACATACATACATACAAACATACATACATAGACATGGAGACACATCTTTGTTTAACACGAGCACAGTTCCTTTGTTCAAGTTTCTGTGGCTCTTTTTGGTTTTGAGTTGTGCGAATGTGTGTGTGTGCGTTTTCAATATACAAATATGGGCGTTCATTGCACCTGTGATTAGAAAGTTTTTTCGTTTAATGGTTTTTATTATAATTTCGTCTTTTCTTTATTTTCATACTAATATCATAACGGATTTTTTTTTAGTTTTTCATCCATAATTTTTTAAACATTTTATGTTTCTCTTAATCTCTTTCGCATTCGTTAGTCATAAACGTGTCTGCGACAGAGATGGAAAATAAAAAGATATGTACATATAAGTGAAAAGTTATTTTCGATTTTTTCAGAAGCTCAAAAACTGTATATCACTTCCTGACGTTTACAAGACATCGAAAAATTCTTATGTTATCAAAGTTTTGCAGAAAATATTAAACTTCTGTTTTTCCAAGCAAGTCATTGATTCTATTACACAAATTCGGATCAATTTTTGACCTGAGCAGGTGAGAACTAATTTAAATGAAATTGAAGGTGCTGAATTCAAATATGGTAATAATTTTTCAAGATTTGTTCTAGTTTTCGAGTTCTCATGTATTGGAGCAAAACGAAGACGTTTGGATGTTGACGTCGCACAGTGGGGTCAAACGCAAATTTTTTGGTAATAAATCTGAATCTCCTAAACTACTGGTCGGATCAAATTGAAATGTATGGAAGAGCTGTAGAGGAGGACCTAAACTTTCAGAAAAATCATCTTGTAGTCACCCTGTGATAACACGAGATAAGCTACAGGGTGTCAAAGTTAACTACCTCGAGTATGTAAAAGTTAAAAAAAATCGTAACTTGTACAAATGAAGTCCGATTTTAAAGATTTTTATATTTATGGAAAGTGCTTGGCAAGGTAAAGAAAAAATAAGCTTACTCATCTAAGTTATCTCTTACAGTTAAAAAGATATTTACGCATGAATTTTGAATTTTTGATTTTTTGGCTCGTTTTTCGGGAATAAGTCCGGAGATTTATGAGGTAAAAATTTTTTAAGAATATTCTGTAATTTGCAACATATTTCAAAATAATATGCTGAAAGAATTTTTGGATTATCTCAATTCGTCTAGACGTGAAAAATATTCAAAGTCAGCACTCTGAAATTGGCATGAAAAATGACTATTTTTTTTTTACAAAAATATAGTACAATTCATTCACTTTTTTCTCAAAGTGCCGTTAGTAAAAAAAGTTTTTCCTTATTATTTCAAAAGATAAGGCTTCATAAATGGTTAATAAAGAAATTTTTAATTGATTTAAGTTTGCACCCTACATCCAGCATTGGCCGAAAATTGTCAATTTTAAAAAATAGTTTCATATTTATCGATTAATAAAAAAAAATGTCATGCGAGCTTTTTTAAATTTAGTACCCATATTTTTTATAGAAATAGATTTAGAATGATTTAACACTAAACTGCTTCTCGCCCGGCCAAAAATGAATGCAGGAGTGGAGATTTTATGTTAAAAGTCAGTTTTTTAACGACTATTTTTAAAAGCATATTAAAAGCATATTAGCATAATATTTTTAATATTATTTCTTATGTAATGTATAAAACACAAATCATGCTTTCATTCCTAAAAAAATCAATAAAATAGTTCCAATAACCTATTTTTTGTAATTTTTCAAAAATAATTTTTTTTTTTAAATAGCTGAAAATCCAAAAAAATTTAATTTTTTTAATACAACCCCACTAATTTTTCAAATACTTTAAAAATGTTAAAAGAATATAAAAATAAACATATTTACCAATTCAACGATATATAAAATATTGATATAGGTCATTTAATAATAGTAATATGATGGCCTCAAAACTACCAAGTCACGTCAAAAGTTGCAAAATTCACTATTTTGTTCCGTATTTCCATATGTGTGTATACGTAACATTTTAGTTTTCTAATGTATTATGTACGTATATATTTGTTATTATAACGTAGTAAATTCTTTATTTGAGTAATGTTTATTTAATTTGTTCTACATATTTACATACTTATTATACATATATCCCGTATATTTATTTTATTAAGAATATTTTATCGAAGATATTATTAGAGATTTTCTTAAAAATAATCAGAAACATCAAACGTTAGCAAATTTTTAACTTCCTTAGCTTCGGAATCCTCTTTTTCTATTTCAAGAGTGATTTTTGGTAGCCATCGTGTTCTTATAGAATATATAACTGGATATGACGATATTAATAAATATTCCATTGAGTCCATATTTTGCGCTATTTTCGAACATTTTCGGGTTTTGAAGAGTCGGAAATGTTTAACATCTTTATTTCGGGCTTCCTGTGCTTTCTCTGTTAGCTCTCCCAATGGCAAAATATTATTTTCTATTATTTCTTTACCATGAGCCAATACTTTGTGAATTGTTGAAGTCATTGATTTCTTTAGTTTCGTAAGCAAAAATTTTAAATTTGTCCACATTAATTTGTTTTTTGCTATTAATGGCTGCCAATATAATCTTAAAACGCTTCAAAATATTTAAGTCAATGCCTGTGATTGAAGATGTGAGTTCCGGATTTTCAAAGAAACGTCTTGCTGTATTTCCATCATTTGAGCTTCCATAGCCATGTAGAGGTTTATCAATTATTAATCCGAGTTGTTCTTTGAATTCTAATTGAATTCTTTTCTTCTCCTCTTTTCGTAATTCGTGAAGTTCCAAATTGTTTTTTACTGTAGCATTTTCTTGCCCGGGAATATTTCTGTACTTCATATCATATGCAAGATGTAAGCAGAACTCCAAAAATCTTATCCTTGCGTGGAGTGGTGATATTCCAAATTTTAAAGAATTTTTATTAACAAGCACTTCAGAATTATCCTGAAATTGTGAACTTCCACATATATTACATTTCCATGTAGATGTTTTATCTGTTATAGCGTTTGCAACTTTTCTATCAATCATCGTTTATTGTTGTTGAAATGTAACTTTAATAACTCTGTTTGTTACTTTTACATATATTGGGGGCAATGCTTTAATTTCTGCTTCCAATTGGTTGACAATGCTGTTTATTGTAACCGTGGTTTCTTTTGTGTAATCAAAAAGGATTGGACGGCACAAAAATTTGGAACCTGGAGTTAAATTTATCCATATATCATCAAAAAGCGAGTCATTTCTTGTCGATGAGGAAGGCTTATTTAAGCGCATTCGAAGTGGTACCAGAGACGCTGTAAACAGCGAGGAATAATTATTTCCAGAATTACTTCCATCCAGTTGTTTGTATTCCGAAAATCCTGATGTTCCATCGCAGCCCCATTTGAATATTAAAATAAGTTCAGAGTCTTTGCATTTTTCAATGTTATAATTGCTGAAGGTAGATATAATTTTAGAGGCAGTATTTTCAAATAATTGCAATATATTAACTTTAGCACTTTTAACAGAAGCATTAACCGGGTGCTCCATAGGCTGTAAAATATTACTTTTCGAAAGATATCATATCCTTTTTCGCTAACAGATTTCCTCAAAATCTCGTATTGGTTTCTTGATAATCCTAAATTTAATATTAGAGCTAAAGCATCTTCAGAGGTAAAGGACGATGTTGATTTCGGTGTCACTATGCTTTGGATTATCCGATGTAATCTTTTGGGGGAAGCTGTTGGTAACACATCTATAACTTTTTCTACTTCCTTTGGTTGCATACGTGGTACTAAAGCTTTAAATGTATCTTTTATTTCGACATTCGTATATGAATTTAGAATAGATTCCTGTTTGGTCTTCTTTGTTCTTAGCTGAACTTCATCGTAACTTTTTTTTTGGTCGACCCTTTTTCTGCTTTCCGATGAAAATTGGTATTTCTCCCTCCAACCACTCTTTATTTTTCTTCTTGAACTTTGGTATTGACCAATCTGAAGCTTGCATCCTTTTTTCGTATGATCTATAAAAATTTTCGAGCTTTAAACTGTCTTCTGCAGTAAGAGTTAAACCAAAAGATACTACTGTATCAATGAGTTTTCTTATTTTTTCTGGACGATTTATAATATCAGATAGATTATCCCAGATTACTTTGCAAATAGAAGTGTTTTAATGTAATCTCCATTATGGCAAATTCACTAATAAATCTGCATATTTATAAGGATACTTATATATAGAAAAAGAATATTTATATCAGGTAAATGGTGAGAGGAAAAAATGAGTTAAAAAATTTAAATTTTTGCTCAAACCCCCAATTTAATTCAGTTTATTTTTATGACCTGTAGTATTAAACAGGTACGTCAAAAAATGTACCTATGCGATTGTAAAAAAATCATTTTTGTTATAATACATTAATTAAGTAGCTAGGTAAATTATTTAAAAACTTAAAAAAATGTAATAAAAAACGAAGGAAAATATACTTATTTATGTACTTAGGTAATTTTAAAAACCTTTTCAGTAGAAAAAAATTATGAACACTTTAAATAAATTCATTAAAAAATATTATTATCTCGTAACAAAAATAAGCAATGCGGTTGAGTGTTACGTATACACACATATGGAAATACGGAACAAAATAGTGAATTTTGCAACTTTTGACGTGACTTGGTAGTTTTGAGGCCATTATATTACTATCATTAAATGACCTATATCAACATTTTATATATCGTTGAATTGGAAAATAAGTCTATTTTTATATATATTTGTAAAATTATTAAAAAAATTAATTTTTTTTGGATTTTAAGCTATTTTTTTAAAAAAAAATTATTTTTGAAAAATTACCAAAAATAGGTTATTGGAGCTATTTTATTGATTTTTTTAGGAATGAAAGCTTGATTTGTGTTTTATACATTACATTTTTAAAAATAGTCGTTAAAAAACTGACTTTTAACATAAAATCTCCACTCCTGCATTCGTTTTTGGCCGGGCGGGAAGCAGTTTAAATCATTCTAAATCTATTTCTATAAAAAATATGGGTACTAAATTTAAAAAAGCTCGCGTGACATTTTTTTTATTAATCGATAAAAATGAAACTATTTTTTAAAATTGACAATTTTCGGGTAATACTGGATGTAGGGTGCAAACTTAAATCAATTCAAAATTTCTTTATTAACCATTTATGAAGCCTTATCTTTTGAAATTAATAAGGAAAAATTTTTTTATTAACGGAACTTTGGGAAAAAAGTGAATGAATTGTACTATATTTTTGTAAAAAAATAGTCATTTTTCATGCCAATTTCAGAGTGCTGATTTTGAATATTTTTCACGTCTAGACGAATTGAGATAATCCAAAAATTCTTTCAGCATATTATTTTGAAATGTGTGGCAAATTACAGAATATTTTTAAAAAATTTTTGCCTCATATATCTCCGGACTTATTCCCGAAAAACGAAAGAAGTCGAGCCAAAAATTCAAAATTCAAGCGTAAATATCTTTTTAACTGTAAGAGATAACTTAGATGAGTAAGCTTATTTTTTCTTTATCTTGCCAAGCACTTTCCAGAAATATAAAAGTCTTTAAAATCGGACTTCATTTGTACAAGTTACGATTTTTTTTATCTTTTACATACTCGAGGTAGTCAACTTTGACACCCTGTAGCTTATCTCGTGTTATCACAGGGTGACTACAAGATGATTTTTCTGAAAACTTAGGTCCTCCTCTACAGCTCTTCCATACATTTCAATTTGATCCAACCAGTAGTTTAGGAGATTCAGATTTATTACCAAAATATTTGCGTTTGACCCCACTGTGCGTCGCTTAATGATTGATTTTAATCATAATTTTAATATTGGATTTTATTCCATTTTTTTTTTTCAGAAATATATTAAAATCATTAAAAAGGCGATTTTAAGCATTTTTATTATGTTTACGAATGTTATATACTCGGGAAAATGGGCAAATGGATGTCAAATGCTTAGAGATGAGTATTTTCCTCACTTTGGTTTATATTTTTCATTAACTGAATTAAATGACTTGACTTGAGGTTTGAATTTACTGAAAAAGTTGTCAGAGTTGATCGCATTATAGATACAGATTGCATTATAGTTTGACACTGTAAAACCGCCAATGTAAATGAAACAAAAAAAAGAGCTAATATTACCGATACTCAAGGGAACAACAACATATACTCCAGTGTTATGTTTTTGTTCTCTTGGCGGGGGCACAAACCCAAAAAACCAAAAAATTTTATAGAATTAATTTACAAAGTCTGATTAGTTTATATAAGATCGCATGGAATCAAGAAGTATAATTCGCACTTTTATACAAAAGGTGTAAAAGAATGGGAAAATGTTAAGTAATTTTTAGCCCTTTTTTTAAATTTTTGAACTTTGAACAACAGTCATGATTATAAAATGAAACATAGGTGCTAAAATTTTGCGCTATATTAGTTTCAAGTCTTGTGTGTTCAGAGCTGTAATCCGTCTGTTTAAACTAATATTACAACAAAACATATTAAAGATTAAAGCCGTTTTCAATCAGATTAAAAATTTTTGATAATGGCCCATAAATGCTGACATTTTTTTGTTTTTATAAAAATTAGTTTAGACTATCGAAAAAAGAAAGTTGTGCTTCGTGTAAATCATGTTTAAAATCCTTAAGAGGAACATCGATATCAAATTAAAATTTTTTATCCCACGTTAAAAAATGCAACTACGAAAAATACATTCATTTGCACAACTGCCGATATATGGAGTGCTGGTAAAAAGTTTTTTTATACCGCCTATGTAATGAATCTACAAAAAAGTAGTCTTTCATTTTATCATGCAAACGTCTTCTGAGTTCACACACTTTTGATAAATGTAGGAAATAATGAACGAAATAAATTTACGTTATGAACTAAAAACAGGCTGTTGCGACAATAACAAATGCTTCAAATTTCGTTAAAGTTTTTAAGGAATTTGGAATTTTTGTAGATAGTGAATTTTTTGAAGATGTTAATACCATAAATTTGATTGGAAGAGATTTTATTAATATTTTAAACAAAAATAAATTATTTGATAACCATTTAAAGGTAAGTTCGAGATATTACTATATTAAAAGTTGAGTTTTAACACATTGCACAATGGGGAAGACCTAAATGTACGTTAATTATATGTACATTCAAAATAAAATATTATGTTTATACATTAATTTCCATAGTTTCTTTTTAATGGAAAATAAGTGTTTTTTCAAGACAAAGATATGATAAAAATAAAACTTACTTTTAAAGCTGTCGCATTTATTTATTTATTTATTTATTTATTTATTTATGCTTAAAACTCCAATCTTGTAGACAAATTTAACTATTTCTTTAAAAACTGTTTTCAGCAAATTTTTAAACTCTGAGAGTATAGAGTATTTTCTTTTTGATATTGAATACACTAAAAAAATAGTCAGCATTGAGTAATGAATACCGAAATACTCCATACTTCACCAACTCTAAAATATAACAAGATGCTTGTTTTGCTTGAAATATTTTTAAGGAAAATATATAAATAAAAAAAAAAAAAAAAACGGGTATTAGTATTTTTTTCAATATAACTTGGGGTTTTATTTTGCTCGGGGTTTTTCGTTATTTGTACGTACTGTACATTTTGGGTTTACAAAAGTAAGTATTACAAAACATTATGTACACTAGTAATGTGGGAAAATGTAAAAGGGTAAAAACATAGAAAACAGCCACTGAACAATAATTAATTGTTGTTTACACTATGCGCGAAAACAATGATTAAAAATTATTTTATAAATTTTGGTCACCACAATAATTTATATAATTTGTAACAGATTTTGTTGCAAGTAGACTTTTTCTTTTCTTTCTTTCTGCACCCGTTAAGTGGGGATTGATTTTTAATTTTTTTGGTATTTCGCGAATTCCCGCCAAAAATAAATTGTTAAATGTTTTAAGTTATTTATAAGATGATTCAGTTAAATGAAGGATGAAAATATTAAAATAAACTAATTATTCATAAAATGGTAAACTAATTCAGTCCTTTTTGAAATATTGACATTTTGAAAATTAAATGAACACTTTTTATAAAACAATTAATTTGTAAGTCGAATCATTACTTTTTTTTCATATTGCCCTGTGGTTTTCATATTCCCTCTATAATTTTACGGAATTAAGCCTGTTATTAAGAGAGCCACAAACAATTATACATATTTCTGATGCCCTTTTCTATGAATAATGTTTTTCTCATACAAAAATATGATTAAGTCCTTTTATTTTCTTGCTGCACTATTAATCTATAGCTAAGGAAAACCCGAGATAAAAAATGAATGTACATCATGTGTAGTTCTTGGAAAATTGGACCCTTTAAATTTTTTTACTTTTAGTAATTCATCTCATAAAAAATCCATATACAGTTTATTAGTTTGGCCCACATTTTCACTGGTGCTTTAAAAATATATGTTGTTTAAGGATACCAGACATATTAGGGAAATTTTTTTACAACTTTAACATGCGTGCAAATTACGTCTTCAAATCGTTTGTCGATATTTACTTTTTACTAATTCTATTTATTGCTACATCTTATTTGATCATTTCCTCTTAGTAAAATAATCTTACAAAATAGAATTATTTTATTTTCCACCTATTATATAAAAATACAAGAAGGACTCAGAAACTATCAAAAATATTTATATATTTCCTTAAAGATATTTAAGCGCTTAATAAAATCAAATATAATAAATAAAAACAAATGTAAAACACATTATGTACTAAAATAATCATACATAAGTTAGAAAATACAAACATTTTGCATTTAAAAAAAATTCCAGTAATTCCCGCATGAATTCTCGGGCTTACATGTGAAAAGCTCTAGTTGAAACAGAAAAAAAAATAAAAAACTTATTTTTTTTTTTTTTTGTTCTTAGTGAAATTCAATAGACCACAAATTTTAATGGTCAATACATATATTTAAAAAATTAACCCACACTCTTACAAAATTTATATTTGAGATTTATTTTATTAACTTTTATAAAAAAAAACTTAATAAATTAACTAAAATGGTAACACTTATATTTTTATTACATATATTATAAAACCCAAATCATGGACTTTCGTTCTGTCTTATTCATTGAAATTCTGCAAAAACAAAGTTCATTCTAGTGAGAGTTATTAAGAAATAATAACTGCATATTTTAAATTAAGATATATCGCAAAATTTAAACAATTTTTTTTTTTTTTTTTTGCAATTAACCCCAATTAATATTGGTAAGTTCTGCATTATTTAGAGTTTTAGTGTAAGAATTAAAGATTTATAAAACGCGTAAAACTGCATAATTTTAATGTAAAAGGTGGCTAATTTTAATGTATGAAATGATTATTTCTTAATGTAATAATTAACGATATTTAAAATCACATAAATTGATATGACAAATATTCATCAATATATCCATATATCCTTCATGCTTTTCATCATTAAACTCGCCTCGTTATGTGAAGCTCGAAGTCTACCAATTCGTCTGCATCACACAGTGGCTCTAAAATGATTTTTTTTTTATAATTTTGTAAATTTAGCACTAATTGATGTATTTGAATAAAAATTCACATATCCAATTCTAAGGTGTATGAACATTGTTAAAAAAAATCGGCAAAATTTAATTTTTGATTTTATTAAAAAAATAATTTACACATAGATAGTCCTTATTCAAAAAATATATGCGTGGTATATCTCTTTTACTTTAAGAGATATTTAGACTGAAGTAAAATTGATCACATCTTTTAATTATTTCTTTTTTGACTTTTTTTTATCACCAAATAAAATAAAAATAACCTAATTACTACTTATTGAAAACTCAATGAAGTTCTGTGCAAATATTTATATTTCTCTAATCAAATTTTTATCCGCTATTAAAAGAACAACTGAGTATTCTTTTTCTTTTTTATTTATTTTTTTTTTTTTTAATTTTTTGTATTCGAGTCATTGTATTCAGCATATTAAAGATTGGAACAATCAGGTTTATCCCACAAGTTTCGGTAATATAATACAACAATCAGGTATATCCAATCATTTGATATTCCTTAGAACAGGGAAATTAAGTAGGTCAATTAATTAGATATATTGGTTAGAGCAACTCATATACCTGTGGAATATGACTTTTTGCGTAGTCTTATAGTACATAGAAAACGTTCTTCAGTATATAAAAATTCTTTTGTTTTATTTACATTATCAACACATAACCAAAATGACGAAAACATTGACATATAAAGCTTTGGGCTGCTTTCTTTGGGAAATGCCTAAAAGGAATAGAGCTGAATATATAACTAATTTAACACATTTTATTAAAGCGCAAACGGATTCAACAATTGTTACTGGAAAATTGGATAAAGTTGAAAATTGTTTCAAATTATTCGAAACAAATATGAAAGCAGTAAATAATTGCGTACGGAAGTTCCAATTGAAGTATGGCACCTGGTTGGAAAGCATCATAGAAATTAAAACCACTAACGCAGGTCCATCACTTAAGCAGTATGATTATCTGGGCCAGAAATCAAAAATAAAGTACAGTGTCTGAAATACTGTCCATGCAATCCGAGTCTGAAGTTAAAGACCCTTTTAAGGCCGTGTTACGAAGAAATATAAAACCAGATAAAGCAGAAAAAAAAATATATATATATACAATACAATACAATATACATAAAACTGAGTTGATACAATCAAACAATCAATTGAAAATTTAAGTCCGGTATATGGCTATTATATCAACGTACACTTTGAACTTCAATTAACAATGATTGATGGAAAGGTATGCAATGCCATTAAGAATACTGATTCAGCATCGAAATTGAAAAAATCACAATTTCACAAACTCCTGCAGACAACCCTACAAATGTTAATAAAGATTCCCTAAACTTTGGTATATCTCCCCCATATGCCCTTATACGCTTTTTGGAATACATGCTTCTTATTGCGTAAGATCTCAAACAAAAAAGTGTTAGGAACAATAAAGAACTTATGAAAATGAGAGCAGATGAAAAATGGCGAATTCAAATTGAGTTTAAACTGACGACGGTTATAATATAGTTATATGGGTTATGGGAGTAAACATGATGGCAACGCGGCAAGGAAATTCTTTGAAAGCTATGAAATTGCGTCTCAAATTTCTAGAATTGCTGTGGAACTTCTTCGAAGATGTCATGTGATATTGATAGCAGTTAACAGCAAACATCATATAAATGCAGAAAAATTTGAGTTCTTCACCACAGATACTTTAAATGAATTAACAAAAAACCGCACAGGAGGCCAGAAAGTCAAGTATATTCAACTATGTTATACAAGAAAAAGTTCGAGAATATATCAAAACCAGGACCTTTCGAATTATCGCACCTTTTATTGTTTTCCGATTCTGCTCTAACATCGATAAGAAATAAGTGAAATACTAACAATAATGTAATGTACGAAAAAGTTGATATACAGGAGGTCCTTTTAGGCAATATAAACCTAAAGCTAATAAATTACTAATATCCGAGGTGACCTATTTCGGAGGCCTCCCTCTACCCCAAGACCAGATAGGAACTTGTGCTCCTTAGCAATAACTAAGTGAAATTTCATTCGAAATTTACACAAAATTATTAAAGAAGAACAGATGTACACTTATGTATATAGAATGCTACAGCACATTTACTATAGAAATGAAGAAAAATGTTCAAATTATGCTAAAGGGGTCGAGTTTCAGTTAGTTTTTAAACGAATGTATAAACTGTTTATGCATGTATTTGGTATCATTGGAAAGGTTACAACTTGAAAAATAATGTATAAAAAGTAAAAATTTAGGTCTAAATTTCTTCATTAAATTAAATTCCTTCATTAGTTATTTGGTAAAAAAAAATAATATTTGAAGTTAAATAAAATCTATATTAACAAAGATGTATTTATGAAATTCTAGTATAATAAAAAAAGTTTTTCTTAGAACATAAATAGATTCCCAGTTTTTATTCCGAAATACCTAAAATCCCAAAAAGCCACGCCTCTGATAAAAAATAATGGATTTTAAAGTACAAAAATATCACCAGCTTTTTGAGAAAAATCACAAAAAAATTACATTTTTTTAAATTTTCTACTTCAAAATAATATATCTTTTTATTATATATATATTTATTAATTACGTAGCTATATGATTCTTGCACGAAATTTATATAGAATTTTGTACAAAATTGAGAAGTTTTAAAACTCAAATTGAGCCCACAAATTAAAATAAACTGAAAAAATATATCATAAAATAAAAGGGTTATCCCACGTATGGAATCGTATCATAATCAAAATTATAAAGACGATCTAAGCGGATAATCTTTTAATCAAATCATAAATGAAATTTTGCCGAATTTTTAACAAATTTTCATATCCGAGGTGACCAACTTTGTCAGAACCTCTAAGAACCTGCGTTCCCCCAAATCAATTAGAACACATCTCAGGATTGGCCATGTAAATTTTCATTTAAATACAGAATTATTTCCAAAAAAAAAAAAAAAATTGCTTTGGTTCCATTGTAGAGAGTTATGAAAGCTCTATAATTACCAACGTCGTTGAACTATAAACAACCATCATAGGATCATCGAACAGGGTTATCATTTGCGGCATTCTGATAGCACTATATCAGAGCGGTCTCATGACGCTATTACCATCATGAAGAGCGCTATCAGAGCTTTTTCATGAAGTTATTTTTCTGCCTGGTATGTTATTAATAACATAATATAATACATACGTATGTTTTATGAAAATATACACAGGTTCCCTATAAGACCCCATTCCGAATTTTGATACACATGCACAATGGTGTAGGGTATCATATGTTCGGGCTTGACCGACTATATCTTCCTTATTTGTTTACTATTTTTAATATCTCATAGTTTGCTTTTGCTCCCAACAAACAACCATTCAAACCTAAGAAAACTTTTGGAAAATTTCCTTTAACAAATGGTTTATTTTTCAAATTGTATTCGAAGACCCAAAATATGTGTTATGAAATAAACAAGAAAATTTAACAAATGTTCTATAAAATAGGCTTTTATAAAATTTTCAAGTGTTTATTTTTAACTTGTTTTAAATAAATAAAAATAAATAAATATAATAAAACATACAATTTTGTGGTAATGTAAATGGTACGGTTTTCTCAAGTTGTTTTTTGAATTTGACTAGTTAAATTGTGCAGATATAAATTGGTTATTATGCAAATGTTTTTCACATTTAAGACAGCTTTCAATTTTTTATGCTACAGGTAATTAAGAGTATATATAAGTTTATCATTATGTTTGTAATTTTCTATATATATATATATATATATATATTGTGGATCCTTATTGATATTAAAATCAGTTTTTAAAAAGTTTCAGTTATCGTATGTACATATACATTTCATACATACATTTATATTCAAAAGTAGTAGAATTTGGTCTTATTTAAATATAAGATAAGGATTTAAATTCACGAAACATGTGCACTATTTTAATTTTACATTTAAATTTTTAGCTATTAAGAGTTTTGATTTTAAATACATTTTTAGTGCATTACAAAACACTCACCTTTAAAGTTATTTTAACATTTGGTCCTGCGAGTTGGTTAGTGACTGTTGGAAACAGTCACTAACAAACTATCTGCTAAGGAAATAATTAAAAATTGTATGATCAATAGATCTACATTTTAAAAGCGTCAATCTCGACTTGGACAAAGATTGCGGTAAAGAATAATTGAAGATTATTCCGACAATATTAACATAATAAAAATAAAATAATAATAGAAAACATACATTTTAAAATTGTCGGGGATTACATTGCACTCAAGTTATTATTACAAAATGATGACATCTTTGAAGTTTTGGTTGACGAAAAATCAAATCATATGGGTAACTGGAAGTGTCCAGATACCTTCAAACAAACTGAACTATTAATTGGACAGTTAGATGAATACTCTAAAATCCCAACAGTTAGAAGTAATCGACTACTTTGAGGGGATTATATTATAATACTAAAAATTTGTGTTAACTTTTTAAGGTTGTTAATTAGTCTTATTAACGGAAACGAAACAGAATATATACCGGTCAGCAGAATTGGGGATAATGATTTTTCAGTTTCTAATAAAAAAAAAAAAATGATAAAGAATATAGAATTCGCCATTCCCACTTCGAAAGTTGATAATATTGAACTTAAGTTTTTCATACAAAAAATTGTCATTTTTGAATATAAGTGATATGAGTAGCTGGAAGAGTCTAGATATCTTCAAACAAACGGAGCTGTTGTTTGGACTGTTAGAAAAAGACCCCAAAATCCCAGCGATTAAAAATAACAGAGCAGTTCGAGAGGATTTTAACATAATAGTTAAATTTTATCTTAACTTTTTAAAATCGTTAGTTATCGAAGTCCCGATCAACAGAATTGAGCATATTGATTTCTCAGATTTCTCAGAAGAAATTGATTTTTCCATCTGCTCTATGGAAGTCGATATTGATCTCTCTGTTCCCGTTTGTAGAGATGTTATATTTAATGTTCCATCTCATGTATGCTTTGAAAGCCATCCAGTTGCTGAGAAGGTACAAGACTCATGTTGGACAAATACATCTAATCAAAAAAAAAAAAAAAAAAAGTATCGAAGATGAAATACTGATGATAATGGTGATATGGTAGCTTATGTTAAATAACAAGTTGAAAGGGAAAGAGGTGAAGTATATGGTGAAAACCATGAAAGTCACGATATCGGCATAGAAGTTGAAAACTAAACAAATAACGAACGTTATTAGGAAGAAAATCAGGTGTACAATGATAATAATACCGAAGAGGTTGTTGATGAAGTAAATAGCAAAGAAATGTATCCTTGACAAGATAATAAGTCCATTACACAGAAGTTCTGGCAGCACAAAGTATTAATGAATATAATCATTAATGACTGGAAATCCTTTGGTAATAGATCCTATTAATTATGACGTTAATACTTATGGTATGTTCCAGCTGAACAAAAATCAATATCAGCGACAATGGCCCAACTCTGCTATAAGGAAATGAGTAAATATCTAAGGCCTAGTGAAAATCCCAAGCGTGATCCTGATCGCCTAAAATGTTTTTTCTCTCGTCTTTTGCATTTTACATTTGGCGCAAAATTTGTGGTAATAAATCTGTATATCTTAAACTACAGGTCGGAACGAATTAAAACTTATGGGAAAGTCATGGAGGAGGACTTAAAATTTTAGAAAAAATATTCATAAGCTCAGGGTATCAATGTTGAACACCTGGAACTTGTAAAAGTTTAAAAAAATCGTAACTTCTGCATTTTTATATTTCTGTAAAGTGCATGTTGAGATAAAGAAAATATATCCTGCCTGATCTAAGTTATCTCTTACAGTTAAAAAGATATTTATGCTTGAATTTTGCGCTTTTGATTTTTTGCCTCGTCTTTATTTAATTTTTCGGGAATCTCTATACATTTTAGGACTAAAATATATAGAGAAAAAAATTTTTAAATATTCCGTAATTTTTATTACATTTCGAAAAATATGCAGAAGTTTATATTTTATGATAAAAATTAACTTTTCAAAAGGTTTTTTTTTTATTGCACAAAAAAAACATATAATCATTACATTATTACGACTATTTCTTACATATTGTATAAAATAAACATCAACCTTTCCCCTAAAAGTCATTCAACTAGGTTCAACAACTAATTTTTGGAAAGTTTTCAAAAATATATAATACTAGCTGACCCGAGCCGCGTTGCTGGCCCTAAGCAAACATTAGTGTTGTATTACTGAACGATTTAAATTGATATTTTAACGAAATTTACGACCTTTAAATAAAAATCTAAGGAATACCTATTATAAAGTGTTTTTTACAGAAGAATTTAAATATGATGTAGATGTGGGCTCAATCAAAAAATATACGCATGTATTTAAGGCAAATTTGAATTTATATTTATTTATTACTTCATCTTAAGGTTAGCGGATAGACAATGTCTTTTTTTTTTGAACGGAATGATGAGAGCTGTAGTCGAAATTGCAGTTGTAATGGAACGCTACTTGATTCAAATCAGAACTTGAAGCAATTCTTCTTATGCGTTGATTAAAAATTTTAAAGTTGTTGAATTGCTACATTTGCTCGACGATTTCTCATTGCTAACCGAGCCGTTTCATTTCTCGCCTGCCTTTCTTCCTGCGTTTGTGATGTACGAAGTCGGGCCAAACTAATACGGGGTTGTTCTCGTGCGATTTCTCGTTCATATATATTCAATTGATTGACGATATTACGATAAGTACTTGCATTACGTGTTCGACGCGAAATATTAGATCTCCGGGGTCGCGGCATTGTGAATAACACTTAATAACGAATGCCAAAAATACAACAAATGGTTTTAAATATCACATCCTCACTAAATGATGAGCTTTACTTGGAACTTGCCGTTTGGAAATAGAATTCTACACCACCATCAGAAAACAAATTGCACAAAAAAGTAAGCGTTTCGATAGAAACAGAAACAGTAATTGTTATAATTTGTATTAAAAAAAATATTTTTAATGATTATTAAGGCAAAGAAATTATGACAAAAAAGAGTTTTTTTTTATCGCGGATTTTTCGCGGATTTTTTTTCGTATTATCCTTTTCTGGCCGGTGACCGGTCCGAATTGGTGAGAATCATCAAAATCGGTCTAGTCGTTCTTGAGTTATAACAATAGTAACTAACATCACTTTCTTTTATATATATAGATTTTAAAAATATCAAAAACTAAAAAATATGATATTTTTTTAAGCAAAACTCCGCCTGCTTTCCATAAACTTATAAAATATTAAAATAGTATAAATATGGACTTATTTACCAATTCATTGTTATGTAATATGTGTATGTGGGTCATTTTAAAAAGTTAATATACATAATTGCCTAAAAACTTGTGTCGAGACTCTCTAAATTCACTTTTTTATAATATTTAAGTCAGTGTTGGCATCTTGGTTATTCTTAACCAAAATTGGTTATTTTATTTTCCAATGTGGAGTTCCTATAACTTGTCATTTTAATTGTAACTGAAAAATGAAGAAAACAATTTAAATCAATAGAAAATATAAAGATTTTCTAATATTTAACCGAAATGTGAAATGGATTGGACGATTTTTGTGAGAAAGTTTTAACGATGTAACAAACATGCTAAATACTTGTATTGTAATTACAAAATAAATTGCTATTAAAAACTAAATGTATATTCGGTGGAGACCGCCTATATGATATCGTACACTATTTTGTATGTGTATGTCTTAAAGTAATACATACTTGAGAGACAGTATTAAATGGGTGCTATGTTTAATCTTATTTGAACCAAAGTTTATTAATATATGAACATTATATATGATTTAAGTACTTTTAACTGATTTTCGGGAGAGGATTCTATATAGAAGCTACAATTAATTTTTAAAGCGGTCCTTTTGAAACTGAATGCCGTATTTTATGTGGGTACATAAAAATTTTTTTGCATTATATTACAGGATTAAACATATTTTATTTGTGCATAATTCTGTAGAAATTCGTTTATATTTATTTAAGATGTTTTAGCTTCAAAATATTATTACAAAAGAACATTTATTTAGGGCTAGGTGAAATAACGAACCAATTTCGTCTAGCTAAGGAGATTCTGAGTCGATTGGTATTTTTTAGGGGGCTCCCCCACTTCGTGTTGTAGGAAATAAAAAATGTAGCTCGTTTAGTTATTAAAACTGTACACTATTAAATAATATAAATGTAAAGATGGCACCACATTATTTTACAAATAATTGCAATAAAATGGTTTTATCTATCCCGATGTATTTTCAATTGTACCACAATTTTGTACAGAATTTTTAAATTAATTTATTACAATTAATTGTCATATGTCAGTGCTTTGGTACATGAACAATTGGAATTTATATTACCAAATGAGATTGGCTAAATCCCTATAAAAAATAACTCTTGTTTGCATTCTTTTTCTGTGAACACATAATTATAATCACATTTTAATAAACACTGTTCTAAACAGCTCAATTTTAAATATATATTTTTTTCTCCTAAAGACTTACTAAAGTTTATGATTAGTATGCAAAGAATTTAAAACCTGAATACATATATTAAGCTTGTATTAATTTTTATATAATAACTTTGAATTTTTAAATTTTTTTAATTTTTTCCTGATTTGATTATTTTTTTTTTCAAAATTTTGGTTAGAAAAACATTTTTGCCGTGCAACACTAATTTGAATGTGTATTTCCAAATGTGCGTATACGTAACATATAAATTATACTAGTGTGTGCTGCTTGTGTAACGAGATTTTATTCTTAATAATCGATTAAATTTATTAAATATTGTTTATCTTTGAAAACTTGCAGAAAATTGGTCGTTAGAGCTATTTGAATGATGTTTTGAGGAATCAACAATGATATTTATTTTAAACAATACATCAGAAATAATAGTAATTATAGAAAGCTAACATGCAATTGCAATTTAAAAAAGTCTTTTGAAAAGTTGACTTTTTTCATTAAAAAAAAAAAAAATCATGAAACCTGCGGGAAGTATTTTAAAGGCTAAAGCGACATAAATATATATTTTAATGAAAAAACTCGCATTACATTTATTTTTTTTTTTTTTATTAATCGATTAACATTAAATTTGTTTCTAAAATTCACCATTTTCGACGTAATACCCAAATCTAAATCGATTTAAAATTTGTTTGTTAACCATTTATAAAGCCTTGTCTTTTAAAAATCGTAAAGAAAAAAAAAATGTGCCCGGCGGAATGTTCAAACTTTGTTGAAGATAATTTTATTATAATTCTAAAAATGTACTTCACTTTTTATGTTTAAGTATTTTCTAATTGTTCTTTCAAATGTTGTTGGATATATTTATTGCAATTGTATTAGAATAGATCATTATAGATTTGTTATGGTTCCATGCTTATATAACTTATATTTGAAAAACAACCCTCGTCTTTCACACCTGAAGGGGTCTCATTTAAAGACGAGATAAGGATTTAAATTAAAGCCACAGGTGTACTATTTTAACTTTAGTTTTTATCTAATAAGAATTTTGATTTTAAGTAAACTTTTAGTGCGTTACAAAACACTCATCGTTAAAGTCATTTTAGCAGTTAAGGAAGCATTTATACAGGAACTTATACAAAAAAACTTTTTGTATTAAAAATTTTTTAAACTGACTTACCATGGCCTCAAGAAGGGTTATTGCATGCATTCTTCGCGTGATTTTTCACTATAGCAACATGTCGTTACATCACAAAAGTGAAAATATAAATATTTTAACACGAAAAAGATTAATTATTTTTAAGAAATTTACAATTTCACCAACTTAAGCAAAATATTTATTAAAATAAAATATATAAAAATAATTTTAAGATTTTAAATTCAGTGAATAAAAATCAGAAAAAATAGCATCCCAACAATGACAACCACGGGCTAAAATAATTACTTTTGCAGCAATCTTTCATCATTAGGTACTTCATTTCAATGAAAATACTATGTCAAAATCACTACTTTTTCATCACATTTGTATTTCTTTTTTTTTTTTTTTAGGTAATCATGTATGAAAAGTTAATCCACTTGCTTATATATAATCTCGGTAATTTTTATTTGTTTTTAAGAATAATAATATTCAATATTACCAAAAATATTATAAATCAATTAAATGCAGATATTAAATTAAAATAGTTAAATTTAAAAATCAAAATAGTTAGTAAAAAAATAAATAAAAAATATAGTTTTATTATTAGGTAGAACATTTAGACTAACCGGGAGAGAAAAATTATACCTCGATTAGTTTGATGGTGTGCAAAACGATCGCTGTTATGGTTCAACTCATTCCTAAAAATTCATCGCAATAGTAAATCTTAAAATGGGGTATTAGAATTCTAAATATTTTATCTATAAATAATATTGAGAAAGAAAGTTTTAAAAAAACATATAAAAACCTTGAGAAATAAAAAAAAAATGAAAAAATAAACTGAAAAGGAAAACAAATATCCCTGAAAAGGTAAAATAAATTAATAAAAGCAGAAAATAATAAAATAAATCAAAATACTTACTAAAAAAACCAGCACCTCTTTACGATCGACGGGAGATAGAAAACCTACCCGAACCATACATCACCCTCATCGGTAGATTAGCAGGAAAGGAGTTGAGTAGAGAATCATTAAAGCTGAAAATGGAAAAAAGAAATACATATTAAAATTTTAATTAATGAAAATATTTATTTGGAATAAATTTATTTGGAATAAAAATTAAAAGAACAGTTGCTCTTAATTCTTGATTAGTAATTTATTTTTTTCTGTTTTTTTCTCATAATTTACTTTTTTTTTTAATTTATTGCGTGAAACTGAATGAAAAGCTCAAAACTTGTAAATGAAATGTTTGAGAGTTCTGTTATTTAAAATGATGTGGTAGACAAATTAAAGAGCGGTGAGTAAACGGGGAGAAGCAGAATGGTGTTTAAAATAATTTAGAGACATTCCAAAGAGAAATATATGGGAATGTAATGGTAAGAGTTAACTTGCTCTGGGAGAGAAAAGTAGGGTTTGGCGAAATACCAGCCAAATCATTATTATTTTTTTGCATGTGTATATTAGGGAGTTGGTTTTGAATCAGACTTACTTTGGGCCTCAACATATATTCTATATTCTTATGTGTAGCAGGGAATTTCTTTATACTGCTTAGGCCCTCAATTAAAATTCTTTTGATTTGATATACTAATTCTTTTAGCTGGTATGATAGTTTTTTGTGTGTGGACATTTACCCAGCTCTGGCGGCAGTACCACCCCACCCGGCGTGCTCCAACCTGCAAAAGCGAGAATACCAGCGCCGCCGCCAGCCTTGCCACTCTATGAGACATGAACAAGCAGCTGTTTTGTTTATGTCTCGTCCACAGTACAAAAATTGTGTCCAACGTGGGGACTGTATCAGTACATAGCCTGAGTTTAGAAAAATAGCTTTAGTAGGTTTTGTAGTTCAAGGAGTAGGTCCAATTAGGCTAAACTAAGAGTCCCTAAATCGCTGCGATATCTCGGAGAGAAAACTCTAATTTATATTCCTACTATTAAAGCAGTTTGCAGCAGAAATTTGAATCTCGTAATTCAGCATGACTAGTATCGTTCCCTCGTCTGTAAGTCCCAAATTTCGATTGTTAGTCGTCAGAGCTCTCACAGTCCAGCCAATTTCAATTTCGTTTTTTTATTTAGATTTTCCTTTAAACCATTTACAAACTCCTGAAAAATTAAGCAAACCCGACATATTATGATGACATATACACATTAAAAATCAGAATTTTACATATAAACTCACCTTACTAATTTACTTTTTTCAGAATTACCACCGCAACATTTTTTTTATTTAATAATTTGTAGTTTTCAGTTTTGATCTAAAAAAAATGCTCGCTTATGCCGGGCTGGAGCTCGCCGGATGGGGTGGTTCTTGTCGCCAGAGCTGGGTAAATATCCACATACAAAAACATCATACCAGTAAAAAAGTTTATAAGAATATAGAATATATGTTGAGGTCCGAAGTAAGTCTGATTCAAAACCAACTTCCTTAATGTTGGTCGATTTTTTTATCGGGCCTGTACTAGCTGCATTCTCTATTCAACTCCTTTCCTGCTCTTCTACCGATGATTGTGATGTATGCTTCAGGTAGATTTCCTGTGGTCTGTCGATCGTAGAGAGGTACTGGTTTTTTCAGTAAGTATTTTGTTTTATTTTATTATTTTAAGGTTTTATTAATTTATTTTATATTTTCACGAATATTTTGTTTTCCTTTTCAAGTTTGTTTTATTTTTTTTTTTATTTCTCAGGGTTTTTATATGTTTTTTATAGGTTTCTTTCTCTCTATTATTTATAGAATAATCACTAAGAATTCTAATGCCTCATTTTACAATCTGCTATTACGACGAATTTTTAGGCCTGAGTTCAATCTTAACCGCGCTCGTATTGCACACCATCCAACTAATCGAATTATAATTTTATCTCCCGGTTATTCTAAATGTTCTACCTAATAACTTTTATTAGGTATTAGTTTATTTTTACTAACTATTTAAATTTTCTTTAATATTTTCTTTTAATTTTTAATACATTTTTTTATTTTATTTTTAGTATACTCTGTTCCGTCCGTTTAGTCGTCCGGGTAAAATCATTTAATGGTCGAAAACCTTTACCTAACACCTCTGGCGTGGGGGTGCTAGAGAAGCGACATCTCCACCGTTGATGAGACCGATCACAGATGATTAGTGAATTATATTTATATATATATATATATATATATATATATATATTATTTTAGGATTGAGTTTATATATGAAACAAACATCTCTTTTTTTTGTTTTTTGTTTAATAAAAGCTCACAGCCACTATGTTGTTGTTGTTCAAATTATTGTGTTCCTCCGCCACTGGACTAACCATCACCACCAATTCAAAGGAAAACTAATTTTTTTATTTTTAAAATCTAACTTAATACCTCAAACAATATATCTCCCTTAGCCATTTTCCTACTTAAACTCTTCAGCAATTAGTCTGTTTATATTTTTATTCTTCCTTTTTTGCTTTCGTTTGTCTATATATTATTATAGTTTGAAAATTAAATTTACTTTCACACAACCGGGTGCACACGACATATTTTAATTTAATTTCTCCAATAAATTTCACAAATAGGGAAAAAAGGAGGAAACACCAGAGATCTTAAAGAGGGGGCTCCAAATCTTTGGTGGGAAATACCTCTTGTGTTCACCTTGAAAAAGAAATCGAAAGTAATAAGTTAAAAAAATAAATACAAATGGTTTTAAGATTAAAAAAAATATTTAAAACTTACGATTTAATTTTCATCTCCTTCGTTCAAAGGTACAAATTCCAAGCAACCTAATAGAGAGAAGGCTGGATTATTGATTTGACCTGGAAAAGTCCCACAGCTAAGTTAAATAAAAACCAATTAAAAACCAATCATAATTTTGAATTTCCTGTTGGCAGGTTTGAATAGGTGAGTCCAACTCCATAAAAAAAGGAAGACCACACAAAAAACGTGAGCGGATCGGATTGGTACCAAAAGAAAATCATCAATGTTTGGAATTGTCTGGTGAATAGATAGTTAATAAGTTATTTACCTAAATAAAATTTTAATATTGTTTGCATTTTTCTATTTCAAATAGAAATCTGTTAACATGAAAAAAAGTATAAAAAAAGAATATTAATTACTAAGCAGACGGAAATGAATCTAGTATATTTTGTAATGTTAACAGAATTCCGATAAAATTAGGTTTTGCATAGCCCCTGAAAAAAATGTTCAATACTGGTAGCTGTGTACTCTCTTTCAATTATATTATTGTCAGAAATAATCCAGCCAAAAAAAATATGTAACAAAAGTTATTGATATAGGTGACGAAAAATCTCTAGCTTTTTAATGGCATAGTTCCCCTAGGGCATAAGAGGTTACCCTATTGGAGCAATAAGCAGTTACAAATTTAGAAACGTTACCAGTTCAGAAACGTTATTTAAAAGATGAGATGAATAAATATGAATATTGTGAACGGTGCTTGATTTTCTCTGTCAACTAATATGGGATAGGAGTTTGTATAAGTTCATAGATTAGCAGGTACTATGAAAACATAATTCACAGGAAAGAAAGAAATACGATGTCGTCATTTACGATTAACACAATAATGTATTCATTTAAATTACTAACCATCTTACTTAGAATATTAATAAGGTATTTGAGTGATCAGCATGGAATCTTTATGACTAGATACACCAAAGATGCTGAAGGCTACTGCTTCAGAACTTTGGAGTGAAATACCACTAAAGATTTCCCTTGGAAATCTTCAACTTCGTATATGCTTTTTGCTACAGGTTTAAAATCACTTTGTTGGAAGTTTCGGCGGTAGACTTCCTGTCCCGGGACAAACTTGACTAATCGACAACGTGCATTATAAGTCTTTTCATTTTTAATGTAGACTTGCTGTAGGTTTTCTCGTATTTTTTGTCTCAACAAATCAATTTTCATTACAAAATATTAAATTCCGGATAGTTCAGGCTAATTTTCTGGCCAATTTATAGACAATAAATACTCTATTTCGGGAAGATATTTGCCCCATTCGGAGTATCTTCTTGTAATTGTGAACGTCTGACTGCAAGAATCGATTAATTCATATGTTCCGACCTGTTTGCTTCTGGTCAATGGGTTGCAGTTCGGATGTGTCTTAAACCAAAATTATCTACCGTCTCTGAAAACTGTCCGCTTATGAAGTGTTTGCTATTATCTGACATAATTGTTTCCGAAATACCCAATTTGAATAAACCTTCATAAATCAAAAACTTTACCACATTCTTGAAGCTTGTCTTAGCCATTGCTTTTAATGATGCGAATTTTGTAAGATGATCCAAAACGATGAAAATATAGCTCTTTCCGTTTTTTGAACGCGGGTAAGACCCTAAAAAGTCGACAAAAATACTTTTAAATGGCCTCTCGCTTATAGTTTCTGACCCAATCGGAGGTCTAAATGTTCTATTGACAGGCTTAGTTTCTTTGCACATTTGACAATTTCGCACAAGGTCCCTCACTTGTATGTTTTGATTACGCAAAACGGATAGCAGTCTGCACTTTGGCCGGATCAGGTTTTAGTTTGCCACCTCCAACTATATACCCTAGATATCTTAGCTCCTTGAGTAAGGACCATCTTAGCCTCAGATAAAGTCTTTTGAATCCTGTCATCAACCTCCCTCATAAATCTTACTTGGCAGATACCGACTGAAGCTTCTACAATCTGGTGGATGCTATCCGCATTCATTCGGAACTCAGTGTCAAAACCACGTATTGCACTTCTTCGGATTCCTTGGCGGATACTTTGACCAGTAGCACTGTTAAAAGTTGGCGGTATGACACCTTCAGAGGGGAAAGAAGTCATGTGCTGACTCTGTGTGGAGAATTGGATGGGATTCAACAGCTGCTATGTCAATTGTAGACGTATTCGTACTACTAGTGGTACTTGCACTGGTCGTGGCCACACTTTCAGCTACCAGTTTACTAGTACGCATAGTCAAAGTTTGACCAAAATTAATCACGAAATTCAAAATATAATAAAAACCAAAACAATCGAGACAAATAAATGGAAATTAAATATAAAATGTTCTCAAGGAAATATCTACGCAAATTAAAAATATTGACTAGTTTGCAATTTTGCCCACGAAATAAAACAATCAAAATTTAAAAATTTAAATACCCAGAAAATCACAGGTTAAAAGTTGCAATAATGACGAAAATAGAGTTTTGTAGCTGCAAAAAAAAAAAAAAATAATTTGAACACTGAAAATGATCAAATACTAATGCTGCGGCGGTAAGTCAAGGAGGGAGAAATCGGCAAGAAGACTATGTACCTAAGTTAATTGTATAGTTTTTTTGCCGAGCAGCCAAAATAATTGAACAGCTACTAGAACTTGGCTTAAACAGTATCTAAGAAAACTATGATTAGCCCAAATTATTATGGTTGCCAGAAAACTAAAACCTATTGTCGGATAAAAAGGTTAGTATAATGGAAATATTATATTTCCTCTATTCTTTTCTAAACCATAACTACCAATTTTCTTTAATCTTCTCTTATAACTGGAGCAATTAAATTTTTATGATCTCTATAATGCAAGCCTCCAGTTATAACCTAAAATTGAGACAAATGAATCTGTAACTCTTCATGACCCTTTCGTCCACCTCATATGTCGCAACATGGATTAGTCTATAAACCCGTGACTTACATTTAAGCTGAACTATAAAAGCCTAGGCGAATTATCAGATTCATGACTTACTACAACTAAAGTTAATAATAGCAATAATTGATATTATTTTTCGGACAAGATAGGCTATTAAAAGTAACCGTCGGTATTATCAAGTCCTCATGTCCTGCAATTAAATCAATTATTAAACTGTCCTCTGTTAGACTTCGTCGCATAAATTAGGGACTCTTATTCTATCCTAATTGGACCTACGATTCAATAGCAAACTCCAAACTAAACTGTTAGAATTCCAAAATAAGAACTTTTCTTCGGGCCCCACTTTGGGCGCCACATTCGTAATGTGTGAACAGAACGAAAACTAAACTGCTGCTTGTTCACCAGCACATAGAGTTGCCAAACTGACGGCGGCGCTAGTATGCTCGCTTATGGAGCTCGCCGGATGGGTTGGTTCTTGCCGCCAAAGCTGGGTAAATGTCCACATACAAAAAAATTACGCCAGCAAAAAATTTTATAAGAATATAAAATATATGTTGAAGCCCGAAGTAAGTCTGATTCAAAACCAACTCCCTAATGTACAAAAGCAAAAAAAAAAAAAAAAAAATAATAATCATTTGGCTGGCGCTTCACCAAATCCTATTCTTCCCTCCCAGAGCAAGCCAACTCTTACCATTACATTCCTATATAATCTTTTCTTTCGAATGTCACTAAATTATTTTAAACACCTTACCATTCCGCGCCTCCCCGTTTACTCACCGCTTTTGAATTTGTTTACCACATTATTTTAAATGATAAAACTCTCAAAAATTTCATTCACACGTTTTGAGCTTTTCATTTAGTTTCACCAAATAAATTACAAAAAAGGTAAATTATGAGAAAAAAAAATAGAAAAGAAATTTAAATTGCTAATAAAGAATTACATGCAACTGTTCTACTAATTTATTCCAAATAAATTTATTTCATTAATTAAAATTTAATAATGGTGGTGATTTTTTATAGGATCTGTGTAACTGCTTTCTCTATTCAACTCCTTTCCTGCTCTTCTACCGACGACGGTGGTGTATGGTTCGGGTAGGTTTTCTGTCGTCCGTCGTTCGTAAAGAGGACCCGTTTTTTCAGTAAGTATTTTGTTTTATTTTATTATTTTCAGGTTTTATTAATTTATTTTATCTATTTTTTTTTCTTTTTCTGGTTCTTTTTTACATTTTTTATTTCTCAGGGTTTTTATATATTTTTAAACGTTTCTTTCTATTATTTATAGGTTAAAAATGTAGAATTTTAATGCTTCATTTTATTTATTACGACGAATTTTTAGGCCTGATCCAATTCAAAAAAGCGAATTATAATTTTCTTTCCCGGTTAGTCTAAATATTCTACCTAATAATAAAACTACATTTTTTTATTTTTTTACTATATATTTTAATTGTAACCCTTTTTATTTAATATTTTCTTTTAATTTTTAATTATGTCATTTAATGGTCAAAAACCTTTACCTAGCAGCCCTGGCAGATGCAGCCGATTACAGATGATTAGTGGATTATATTTAATTTTAACTTCATTAAAATTAGTTTCTAGTGTATGTTAACTTTTCTTATTGTTTAATATTGTGTATGTTTTATTTTGATTTAAAGTTTATACGTTTAAGTTTTTTTTTTATTTTAGGATTAAGTTTATGGTTGTAACAAACATCTCTTTTTTTTTTTTTTTTGTTTAATAAAAGCTCACATCCACTATGTTGTTGTTAAAATTTTTGTGTTCCTCCGCCACTGGACTCACCGTCACCACCAATTCAAAGGATTATATGTATCTATTTTAAACCTTTTATCAAACAATATATCTCCCTTAGCCATTTTCCTACCTAAACTTTTCAGCAATTAGTTTGTTTATGTTTGTATTCTTCTTCTTTTTGTTTTCGTTAATTTTGTTTTTGTCTATATGTTCTTATATTTTCCCTCTCATGCACGTTCGCGTTGCCAATTAAATTTGCTTTCACACAACCGCGTGCACACGAAACACCCAATCGCTCCTGTAGCCCCTGTGTGGATACATCATGGGGGGAAAATATTTCCTTTAATCTTCGTTAATTTTAGCTGTTTTAACAGTTTTACCATTTGGCAACTCCTTTTCAATTTCATTAATAATTGTAGGACCAAATAATAATTAATTTACATATGTAGGACCAAATAATTCTTTTATATATAAAAATTCAAGTTTATTTTTGGAATATTTTAAATATGATAATTTACAAAAGCTTTAAATTCAAAAACAAAAGAACGATTATTTCTAGTTAAAATTATAAAACATTTATACAAAGCATTTTGTGAAAAGGTTCGTACATGTACTCTCCCGCTAGCTAAAAACGTATACTTTGTTTTGTATATTTTTTTAATTTAAATTAAAAATCACCTTTTTTTTGTTTAATTTTGTATTAATAATTTCACCACTTGTGTGTGTAATGTAAAAATTTTGCAGCTCTGGCAACTCGAACTGATCATGAATGACTAGCCGTTTTTATGAATAAACGAAAATTGACGAAACAAACAAGTAGTAGTGTTGTTGTAAAAATTACAACAAAAACATTTTCTGTGTGTCACACAGTGGTAGAGGAGGACCTAAGCTTTCAGAAAAATCATCTTGTAGTCACCCTGTGATAACACGAGATAAGCTACAGGGTGTCAAAGTTGACTACCTCGAGTATGTAAAAGTTAAAAAAAATCGTAACTTGTACAAATGAAGTCCGATTTTAAAGATTTTTATATTTCTGGAAAGTGCTTGGCAAGATAAAAAAAAAATGAGTTTACTCATCTAAGTTATCTCTTACAGTTAAAAAGATATTTACGCTTGAATTTTGAATTTTTGATTTTTTGGCTCGACTTTCTTTCGTTTTTCGGGTATAAGTCCGGAGATATATGAGAAAAAAATTTTTTAAAAATATTCTGTAATTTGCTACATATTTCAAAATAATATGCTGGAAGAATTTTTGGATTATCTCAATTCGTCTAGACGTGAAAAATATTCAAAGTCAGCACTCTGAAATTGGCATGAAAAATGGCTATTTTTTTACAAAAATATAGTACAATTCATTCCCTTTTTTCTCAAAGTTCCGTTAATAAAACATTTTTTTCCTAATTAATTTCAAAAGATAAGGCTTCATAAATGGTTAATAAAGAAATTTTGAATTGATTTAAGTTTGCACTCTACATCCAGCATTGGCCGAAAATTGTAAATTTTAAAAAATAGTTTCATTTTTATCGATTAATAAAAAAAAAACGTCACGCGAGCTTTTTTAAATTTGGTACCCATATTTTTTATAGAAATAGATTTAGAATCATCTAACACTAAACTGCTTCCCGCCAGGACAAAAACGAAAGCAGGAGTGGAGATTTTATGTTAAAAGTCAGTTTTTTTAACGACTATTTTTAAAAGCATATTAAAAGCATATTAGCATAATATTTTTAATATTATTTCTTATGTAATGTATAAAACACAAATCAAGCTTTCATTCCTAATAAAATCAATAAAATAGCTCCAATAACCTATTTTTGGTAATTTTTCAAAAATAATTTTTTTTTTTAAATAGCTGAAAATCCAAAAAAATTTAATTTTTTTAATACAACCCCACTAATTTTTAAAATACTTTAAAAATGTTAAAAGAATATAAAAATAGACATATTTACCAATTCAGCGATATATAAAATGTTGATATAGGTCATTTAATAATAGTAATATAATGGCCTCAAAACTACCAAGTCACGTCAAAAGTTGCAAAATTCACTATTTTGTTCCGTATTTCCATATGTGTGTATACGTAACACTCAACTGCATTGCTTATTTTTGTTAGGAGATAATAATATTTATTAATGAATTTATTTAAAGTGTTCATAATTTTTTTCTACTGAAAAGGTTTTTAAAATTACCTAAGTACATAAATAAGTATATTTTCCTTCGTTTTTTATTACATTTTTTTAAGTTTTTAAATAATTTACCTAGCTACTTAATTAATGTATTATAACAAAAATGATTTTTTTACAATCGCATAGGTACATTTTTTGACGTACCTGTTTAACACTACAGGTCATAAAAATAAACTGAATGAAATTGGGGGTTTGAGCAAAAATTTAAATTTTTTAACTCATTTTTGCCTGTCACCATTTACCTGATATAAATATTCTTTTTCTATATATAAGTATCCTTATAAATATGCAGCTTTATTAGTGAATTTGCTATAATGGAGATTACATTAAAACAGTTTTCTATTTGAAATGTAATCTGGGATAATCTATCTGATATTATAAATCGTCCAGAAAAAATAAGAAAACTCATTGATACAGTAGTATCTTTTGGTTTAACTCTTACTGCAGAAGACAGTTTAAAGCTCGAAAATTTTTATAAATCATACGAAAAAAGGGTGCAAGCTTCAGATTGGTCAATACCAAAGTTCAAGAAGAACAATGAAGAGTGGTTGGAGGGAGAAATACCAATTTTCATCGGAAAGCGGAAAAAGGGTCGACCAAAAAAAAAAAAAAACTATGAAGTTCAGCTAAGAACAAAGAGGACCAAACAGGAATCTATTCTAAATTCACATACGAATGCCGAAATAAAAGATACATTTAAAGCTTTAGTAACACGTACGCAACCATGGGAAGTAGAAAAAGTTATAGATGTGTTACCAACAGCTTCTCCCAATCGATTACATCGGATAATCCAAAGCATAGTGACACCGAAATCAACATCGTCCTTTACCTCTGAAGATGCTTTAGCTCTAATATTAAATTTAGGATTATCAAGAAACCAATACGAGATTTTGAGGAAATCTGCTAGCGAATCTTAACTTTCCCAGTAGCAAATCAGTGAGAGAAGCGAAAAGTAATATTTTACAGCCTATGGAGCACCCGGTTAATGCTTCTGTTAAAAGTGCTAAAGTTAATATATTGCAATTACTTGAAAATACTGCCTCTAGAATTATATCTACCTTCAGCAATGATAACATTGAAAAATGCAAAGACTCTGAACTTATTTTAATATTCAAATGGGGCTGCGATGGAACATCAGGATTTTCGGAATACAAACAACTGGATGGAAGTAACTCTGGAAATAAATATTCCTCGCTGTTTATAGCGTCTCTGGTACTACTTCGAATGTGCTTAAATAAGCCTTACTCATCGACAAGAAACGACTCGCTTTTTGATGATATATGGATAAATTTAACTCCAGGTTCCAAATTTTTGTGCCGTCCTATCCTTTTTGATTACACAAAAGAAACCACGGTTACAATAAACAGCATTGTCAACCAGTTGGAAGAAGAAATTAATTAAAAAATTAATTAAAAAATTAAGCATTGCCCCCAATATATGTAAAAGTATCAAACAGAACTATTAAAGTTACATTTCAACAGCAATTAACGATGATTGATGGAAAAGTTGCAAACGCTATAACAGATACAACATCTACATGGAAATGTAATATATGTGGAAAAATAAGTTCACAATTTCAGGATAATTCTGAAGTCCTTGTTAATAAAAATTTTTTAAAATTTGGAATATCACCACTCCACGCAAGGATAAGATTTTTGGAGTTCTGCTTACATCTTGCATATGATATAAAGTACAGAAATATTCCCGGGCAGGAAAATGCTACAGTAAAAAACAATTTGGAACTTCACGAATTACGAAAAGAGGAGAAGAAAAGAATTCAATTAGAATTCAAAGAACAACTCGGATTAATAATTGATAAACCTCTACATGGCTATGGAAGCTCAAATGATGGAAATACAGCAAGACGTTTCTTTGAAAATCCGGAACTCACATCTTCAATCACAGGCATTGACTTAAATATTTTGAAGCGTTTTAAGATTATATTGGCAGCCATTAATAGCAAAAAACAAATTAATGCGGACAAATTTAAAATTTTTGCTTTCGAAACTAAAGAACTACTTAACATTACATACCCCTGGAAATCAATGACTCCAACAATTCACAAAGTATTGGCTCATGGTAAAGAAATAATAGAAAATAGTATTTTGCCATTGGGAGAGCTAACAGGGGAAGCACAGGAAGCCCGAAATAAAGATGTTAAACATTTCCGACTCTTCAATACCCGAAAATGTTCGAAAATAGCGCAAAATATGGACTTAATGGAATATTTATTAATATCATCAGATCCAGTTATATATTCTATAAGAACACGATGGCTACCAAAAATCACTCTTGAAATAGAAAAAGAGGATTCCGAAGCTAAGGAAGTTAAAAATTTGCTAACGTTTGATGTTTCTGATTATTTTCAAGAAAATCTCTAATAATATCTTCGATAATATATTCTTAATAAAATAAATATACGGGATATATGTATAATAAGTATGTAAATATGTAGAACAAATTAAATAAACATTACTCAAATAAAGAATTTACTACTTTATAATAACAAATATATACCTACATAATACATTAGAAAACTAAAATGTTACGTATACACACATATGGAAATACGTAACAAAATAGTGAATTTTGCAACTTTTGACGTGACTTGGTAGTTTTGAGGCCATTATATTTAAAAAAATTTTTAAAGTGTTTGCAAAATTAGTGGAGTTGTATTAAAAAAATTAATTTTTTTTGGATTTTCAGCTATTTAAAAAAAAAAATATTTTTGAAAAATTACCAAAAATAGGTTATTGGAACTATTTTATTGATTTTTTTAGGAATGAAAGCATGATTTGTGTTTTATACATTACATAAGAAATAATATTAAAAATATTATGCTAATATGCTTTTAAAAATAGTTGTTAAAAAAACTGACTTTTACTCCACTCCTGCATTTGTTTTTGGCCGGGCGGGAAGCAGTTTAGTGTTAAATCATTCTAAATCTATTTCTATAAAAAATATGGGTACCAAATTTAAAAAAGCTCGCGCGACATTTTTTTATTAATCGATAAAAATGAAACTATTTTTTAAAATTTACAATTTTCGGCCAATGGTGGATGTAGGGTGCAAACTTAAATCAATTCAAAATTTCTTTATTAACCATTTATGAAGCTTTATCTTTTGAAATTAATAAGAAAAAAATTTTTTTATTAACGAATGAATTGTACTATATTTTTGTAAAAAAATAGCCATTTTTCATGCCAATTTCAGAGTGCTGAATTTGAATATTTTTCACGTCTAGACGAATTGAGATAATTCAAAAATTCTTCCAGCATATTATTTTGAAATATGTAGCAAATTACAGAATATTTTTGAAAAATTTTTACCTCATATATCTCCGGACTTATTCCCGAAAAACGAAAGAAAGTCGAGCCAAAAAATCAAAAATTCAAAATTCAAGCGTAAATAACTTTGACATCCTGTAGCTTATCTCGTGTTATCACAGGGTGACTACAAGATGATTTTTCTGAAAGCTTAGGTCCTCCTCTACAACTCTTCCATACATTTCAATTTGATCCGACCAGTAGTTTAGGAGATTCAGATTTATTACCAAAAAATTTGCGTTTGACCCCACTGTGTGTCAGTAATTTTCTAAAAAAATTATAATAAATTGTTACAAATATTTTAATTAAAATATAAGTTACAATAAATATTAACATTTTCTTTCTTCTATTTCAGTTATCGATTGGTGATGGTTTCAGTTATCGAGAGGCTATGGAAAAAAATCACGTTTTGGATGCTGTACAAGATGAAACAAGGCAAGTGAATTAAATAATAAAATAAAGTGAAAAAAATGATTTGAATATGCGAGCGGTTTATGGAGAAAAAAATTTTGTGTAAGAAAAAAATAATACTGTGAAAAAAATCTAAAAATTGAAAATGGTGTGACAAAAGTGTGTGTGCAAAAAAAAATCTCTAACAAAAGCGAATGCGTTGCAATTATAGAAAATTTTTAGGAAATTATGGTGCGAAATAAAAGTGAGTAAAAAAAAGTTTGAGTAAAAAAAATTTTGGTGTGAGTAAAAAAACGGAGTGTACATAATTGTGAAAAAACTTGTGTTAATGAATTCTTTTGTGTGTAAAGAAATCCTTCTTCCGATTTAATTACGACGGTTTTAGTGAACATGCGTACGTAACGTAACTTGACGTAACGATATACCATTCATGTAAAATTCGGAAATTAAGTGATATAAGGTATTTATAATGTAATAATTGATAAATTTAAACGAAAAAGTAAAATCTGTAATGAATTAAGTATAATCAAATTTTAAAATTAAATGTTTTTTGTTTTTTTTTTTGTGAATTTTTTGTAAACAATTTTCTAGAAATTGTCAAATTCTTTAAAATTAATAAAATTTTTGCACTTTTTAAAAATGTTCGTAAATAAATTAAATTAACAATAAAAAACATTAAATTTTATAATGTTAAAATTAAATTTTTAAAGGTTATCATCAAAATGAGCTGGTAAATAAAATTAACAGCGTTGAGTAAAAGGGCAGATTAAAATAGTAAGGTGAAAGTCGATTTCGGAAACATTTCACAATTTGTATAGCATGTTAAGGTGAGATGATTATGTGTGTAGCCGGAAATTTCTTTATACTGCTACGGACCTGAATTTAAATTCTTTTGATTTGATAAACTAATTCTTTTAGGTGGCATGATATTTTTTGTGTGTGGACATTTACCCTTCTCTGGCGGCAAGAACCACCCCATTCGGCGAGTTCCAGACGGGAATAAGCGAGAATATCAGCACCGCCGTCAGTCTGGCCACTCTATGTGCTGGTAAACAATCAGCTATTAGTTTTTTTGTCCCGTCCCAACAGCACAAATTAAATTTGCATTGTACATGACAATACAAGCAATTAGAAACAAATCAGAAAAAAAATTATAAATATGCAAGAATAATTTTTGGTACTTAATCTGTATTTACTAAACTACTGTCGGATCGAATTGAAATATACAGGAAAGTTGTACAGCCACCCTGTAATAACACAGGATAGGCTACACGGTATCAAAGTTGACCACCTTGAGTTCCACAAATTAAGCCCGATTTCAAAGATTTTTATATTTCAGTAAGGTGCTTGGCGAGATATAGAAAAAAGACACTCACTCATCTAAGTTATCTCTTACAGTCAAAAAGGTATTTACGCTTAAATTTTTAATTTTTAATGTTTCGAATCGACTTATTTTTTCGGGAATAGGTCAAATCAATGTATTTTAAATACAATTTCTAACGAATTTCTTTTCGTATCGAAATACGCAATAAACCCCCTGAGATATATGAGCGATTCTTTTTTTTAAATATTCTTTAGTTACTAATATACTTCAAAATAATATGAAAAAAATTGATTATCTCAATTCGCCTAGCCGTGAAAAGTATTCAAAAAGCACTCTAAAATTAATATGAAAAATGGCACATTTTACCAAAAAAAAAATTAGTACAATTATTTCACTTTTTTCTCAGTTTTTTTTAATAAAAAAAGTTCTTTGCATATTTCAAAAGACAATGCTTCATAAATGGTTGATAAAGAAATTTGAAAGCTATTTTGATTTGCTCCTTACATCCAGCATGGTTTAAAAATGATGAATTTCAGAAAAAAATTATGTTTATAGATTCATATTTTTTTTTTTAATTTATTGAAGCTGTTTATTTAAAAATGTATTTAGATCATTTTGGCACTTCCCGGCAAAAAACGAAATCAGGAATATAGATTTTATGAAAAAAATCAACTTTTGAAAAGACTTTTTTTAAATAGCATAAAAAACATTTTAACTGTAAAAAATAACTTAGATGAGTAAGCATGTTTTTGCTTTATCTCGCCAAGTACTTCACAGAAATATAAAGATCTTTAAAATTGGACTTTGTTGAACTTATGATTTTTTAAAACTTTGACACCATGCAGCTAATCTCGTATTATAACAAAATACGATTTTTCTGAAAGCCTAATTCCTCCTCTGGAACTTTCCCATACATTTCAATACGATTCGACCGGTAGTTTAGAAGATACAGATTTATTACCATTAATTATTAATTAATTAAAATTAATAATTATTATTAATTTTGCGATTGACCCCACTGTGAGACGTACATACAGTTCAACATATACGCCGGTTGGTGTGTGCTTTTGATATAAGTTCTAATTTAATTTCTAAAACGTACCTACGTAGTACGCTTCTACGCTCGTACGACATGTTCCTAGCATAAGTCTTAAATTGAACAATAAAAAATTATTATTGGCACCACTGTGCGGCGTTCGTTTAAAAACATTTAATTCTATTTTTTACGAAATATACGACCGTATATGTTAAATGAAAAACAAAAATAAGAAAAAACAATTAAGATATATTTTTTAAATTAAATTTTTTATTATTTGAAAAGAAAATTCAAACAAAATAAATAAACGCAATTTGCGATTTTGTTTAGTTTTTCCAATATTTATTAAAAAAAAATGTACGGCTACGTCGCAGTTATGGGTAATAGGAACGCATATACAACCCAAATACAACAAAAATCCTGTCGTAGTCATTTCTGTTCATAGTTATTATTATTATTATTATTATTATTATTATTATTATTATTATTATTATTATTTTCTAACAAAAGGTCATCATTACATTCACTTTTCTTATCAACAGTCAGAATTCGTCAATTATTTAATGTAACCAACTTTTTTATTCTTCTCAATGACATTTTTTATAAACTGACCGAATTGATTTGTTCTGCAACAATAACTGAATAAAATATTCAAAATGATGGCAACATATGACAAAAGTAATTTCAAACTTGATGATGCAACATAACTTTTTTAAACCAAACCCGCACGCAGTTCACAATAAAAAGGAGTCATTGAAATTTATTACATTATCTGTTCCTTTTTTGTACGTTTCAGTAAAAAGTTATGGCTTCTCATAACATAATATTTAAGTAAATAGCATAATATAAGAAAGCAAAATAAAAACTCTCTTAAATATAAAATGACCCATAGTCATTAAATAAATAATATAATTTTATTTTGTAAGCAATATCATAAATGTAACACATCATTTCACAAGTGAAATTAAATGATATTGAATGAAGTAAATTTTCAATATTTACTTCATTCAATAAAAGTTCGATTAATATAAGTGTATTGTTGCTTTAGCTACATACATCATCACTTGTGAAATGGTGTATTACACAGTAACACACTTTGCAAAAATTTAAAACGTACCTATATGATATTGCTTACAAAATAAAATTATTTTGAGCGTATTTTTTGTTTACTTTTATTCTTCCATTTAGAAAATGAAAGATACTCTAACATAACGGTTTGTTGACAGTAATAACAGCACAAAAGTTCGATAGATTATATATTCCAGGTAAGATATTTTACCATCAATGTTTGCCTCCTTATGATTAAATTTTATCATTTGCCATTGTACTCGTATCTGCATTTTGTTTACTAAATGTTAATAAAAATTTACTTTGAAATACTGAGAAAAAAAAACGAATTTTACATTATTTTTAGACAAGCTCAATATTGAATTTATTTCATTAAATTTCAAAAGAATACAAGTGAAATCAATATTCAAATTCTAAAATGTTGTACACCTGTACTTTCATACATTGTTAACAAACATCTGTGTAAGTATATATATATTGCAACACCGTTTTACAAAGAAGCAATTTCTTCAAAGTAGTTTTGATGTGAGTAAAGTTTTTCTTGTCTTCCAGTTTTTTTTTTTTTTTTTTTGTTTTTTTTAGAGCAAAACAACACCTTGCACAATGGCTTAGAAAATTTAGAGAGTATTTTGCAATTGCAAGGTTTAAATAAAACAAATGCAGCTATCACATATAATTTTCATTATATTTTCTTCAAATTTATTTTTTAAGCAATTAAATTATGAATTTAAATAGAAGAAATATATGGAATACTATTCCGAGTGAAAAAAATAAACAAATTTGAGTTTTAAAATTGCTATTGGGACAATTATGGATTTTTTTCTATACTTTTACACTTTTTTGAAATGAATCTATATTGAGATGATTTTATAGTAAAAAAATTCAGGATTATAAAATAATGCTACCTCTAGCTCATTTGGAAATTCAACTATTTTGTACAAAAAGTTTTATTTTAAAAATTTAAAAACAAAATGCTCTTTCAGAATCCTTAATATATATTTTTTTACTATTGTCTTTTAAGAGACACATAATGGAATTATCCCCTTATAAAAAACTTATCTTTTTCGATGTTTAATGGAATATATTAAAAGTACAAAAAAGAATATATGGCAGGCTTCTAAACTAAAAGAGTTAGAATTATAAAACGTTGTATGTTTATAAAGGATTTATAAATGTTTTCAAATTTATTAAAAAAAAAAAAAATAGAAAAATTTTTAAATAAAATTTAAAAAAATTTTGTATTTTTATAATTATTATTTTTTTCTTTAAAAAAGAAATAAATTATAAGGTTTAATATTCAGATTTTTTGAAAATTTATTGATATTAACATAAAAGGATATATGGCTAGCTTCTAAACTACAGTAGTTAGAATTGAAAAACTTGCTGTGTTTGTTAATGAATTAAAACTGCAAATAGTGGTATTTGTAAAATTATTTATTTAAAAATTGGAAAGTTAAAATAAATTTTAAAATTATGTTCTGATAGAACCAATATTATTTCTATAAAAATAGAATAAAGAAAATAGAAAATAATTGCAAGAGAAAATTTAGAATCTACAGATAGTTCCAATATACATGCATAAATTTCAAATTCGTTTTATTTTGCCATAGTAGAAATTATTTCAGCATATTTATAAATACGATGCATTATATTGTGCTATATTTATTTGACCCTTACCATCCCAACGTACGATGGCTACATTTCTTTAGTTATTTAATAAAAACCCTTGCTTTTGTTTATTGCCTTTGATTACTATTACTCGTATATTTATAAGTACTAGTTTATTAAAAAAGTCGAAATTTTCAGAGTTATTCGAAAAATAGTTTAAAAAACGGTTGATTTTGCGGAATGATTTTACTTTAAAAACTCGGTTAACCGGTTTTTATTATATATAAAAATATTTTAAAAATGTTTATTATTTTTAATAAAAATACATATCATTTATAATGATATAATAGAAAAATAAAAGTAGCTAGAGGATCATGTTCAAATTTTGTATTTTTTGAATTGAATTCTAATAATTCTTCTTATGATCCAACTCTACCTCTTTTACTGAAATTCACCTTATTCTTGCGTCAAACGATAAAATTAAAATTGCTTTTTTACCCAAATTTTGTTAATAAGAATATACAAATCTTGGTTTTGAGTACATCTGGTGTCACTCAAATTAGAAATTTTAAAAAACTAAACTTAAAGCTTTATTAGGTCATAATGTATGTAACGGAGAAATACTTTCAAATTCGAATTGTTTAAAAATAAAATTTGTATGAAATCTACTCAAGAAATGTGTAATGTAATAATTTGTATGAATTTTATTTTCAAACAATTTGATTGTTATAATGCATTGATGAATTGATTTAACGCCAGCACCATAGACTAATAACTATATATTTATGAGAGAGAAGAAAACCTGATTCAATTGTCAAATACTTAATTCATGCAAAAACAAAATAGATGTAGTCATATATATGTTTTTGTGCTTTGAAAAAAATTAATAATTTTTTGAAAATTTAGTTCGAAGTGCCTCTCACATAAACTTCTAGCCGTATTCTATGGCCAGAACAAGCAAGAAATTTACACTTTTTAAAACTAATAAAATGGTTGCCAAGTAACCATAAACAAAATCGATACAAAACAAGTTTAATTTTTTTACAAAATTTTTCGGTGTTGAAACGCTTTTAGTAAATGTAAAATGTCATCGGTACAAGAACACAAAGAGATGGTTGTAAAAGGACTAATAAATATCTAAAATTATATCGAAAAGTGTTGAGAGAGATATATAAAAACTTTTGTTCAATGTGCTATTTTAGCCAAATTTAACCACCACTTGCAATGGAATTGTACAATACATATCGTCACCTAAAATGCAAAAGGCCGTACCCACTGAAAAATCAAATGTTGATTTTTTACAGTACTGAGCCAAGCTACATCTATACAAAAAATTTCATATTCATATCTTCAAAAATTACATCAATATTAACAAAATTCAAAAGGCCGTACATACTTCATGAACGAAACAGTCGTAAAATTTGTTTCATTTAAGAAAAAGTTGGTTTGAAGAGTACTTTGTGCTTTACCTAATTTTGCTTTAAGTGAACGATTTAAAAAATTTACTTAATTATTTCTTAATTTTACAATTTTATTATATCAATTGTAAAAGTTTATTGGACACTCGACAGAATGGAGTGCCCGAATAAATTTACAAAATTCTAAAACTATAAAAGTTCAATAAAAATTACAAACAAATTAATTGCTTAATTTTAAAGTAAAAACTTGAAAATTGTGGTTACGGCCTTTTACATTTTCATAATGTTTTTTGCTTCTGCTTAAAAAATTAAAAAGTATGGTTAGGGCCTTTTGCATTTTAGGTAACGATATAATATGATTTTTTTATCATAAAGAGGTAAATCCTTCAAACTACCCGGAGATCCGCCAAAGACCAAATAGATAGCACAAAGCTGCTAAAATTTTCACAATGAGTGGGGAAGAGCCTGCCTTAATGTTGATAAAAGTACTATACAAAGACTTATGAGAGTTGAGAAGAAAATGGTACGAAAATTTTAAAATTTAGATTTTCGAATGCAAATAACTTGAAAGCTTTAAGAGTTAAATAGCACAGGCCAAAATGTTTTTCGTTGACCTTACCGAGAGCTTTAAGAAGATGAAAAAAGTATTTGAAATCAGATAGGAAACAAATATTTCTGAAGTGATATATTTGGAACGCGATTCTGAAGGTCTGTGGGCTCCCTAAGAAACTACGCTTATGTAAATCCAACCAAGCGATTAGAATTATTTCCAAAAAAGTTCGATTTTGACCCATTGTGCATTGTATGAAGATGTCTTTATGTATACACGTATGGGAATTTTCACTTAATTGTAAATAAAATCATGATTTGTGCTTCAATGTTGATGATACACAGCTTATTTTATTTGTAGCAATACTATATTTATGACAAGCGATACAAAACTGAATTTTTTGCCGATTTCATTTCTTAAAATAACTTTTAGAGAAAAAAATCTACAGTTTTGCATGAAATAAATTGTATTCCTAAACACTAATTTTTTTTAAATCTCCGAAGCTATTGAACAAATAAAATAATATGTTGATAACTTTAAGACACATTTTGTTATTTATAACTATAAATATATCTAAAACGTACAAACGGTTCTCAAGTTGTGGACATGCCCAAAAAGATCAAGTCCCAATAGAAAAAAACTGAAACCAAATTCGTGTTCACCTATTTTTGTTTAAGGGAGGAAAAATATGTTTTTCTTTTTCATTACCTTTTTGTTCTCCATACCAGTCCATCTACACGTAACAGAATATGTAAGGTTTTTTCTGTCATAGAGTGTCAAATTCGCTCTCTGAGAGAACTATCTCATGTATAGATTCAAATATTAGTATTGTAAGAAGTATTATGAGACTGCTGTGATGAGATTTCTCTACACAACTATTTTATAAGATAATTTGTCAAAAAAAAATCGCATACACATACACACACAAATACAAAAGTTTGTTTGTGTGTGCATGTGTATTTTGGACATTATTAAGAAAACAATATTTTTCTTGCAAAATAGTTTCCTTTTAATGATTGTTTTACATTTTAAAAAACATTTTTATAAAATTTTTTTAAAAATGTGCGAATTTCTTAAATAAAAAGGACATGTTTACTCTGTAATTGATTGAAAATAATGATATCTTATAGGATTTTGTAACGTGGAATTAGTACACTCAAAACTACTATTTCCCGTATTTCTTAATATATTAATTTATGAAATTTCTAAAATTTTTCCTTTTTCTTTACTATTTTATTTATGTATTTTTAATTATTTTCCTTTTTTATAATAATATATTTAATACTTTATTAGTAATAAGAAATTACATTGAGCGCCCCTACTGTAAATACTACATATACACCCACACACACGTATAACAACTGCTTTAGTTTTCCAGTTGATGTTGGTTGATAGTCAACAAGCAATATAATTCTCATTTAGTTGATACATGAATAAGTATAAGTAAACAAAGTTTGGTTACAGTCGTCTCATTTCAAACAAGACAAGAATCCGCCACATAAGTCTCTGATATTATTTTATATAATTGGAAGAGCCGATTAGATTTTGCGAAAGTAGAATATAATATAGTTTTGCATGAAATAAATTGTATTCCTAAACACTAATTTTTTTTAAATCTCCGAAGCTATTGAACAAATAAAATAATATGTTGATAACTTTAAGACACATTTTGTTATTTATAACTATAAATATATCTAAAACGTACAAACGGTTCTCAAGTTGTGGACATGCCCAAAAAGATCAAGTCCCAATAGAAAAAAACTGAAACCAAATTCGTGTTCACCTATTTTTGTTTAAGGGAGGAAAAATATGTTTTTCTTTTTCATTACCTTTTTGTTCTCCATACCAGTCCATCTACACGTAACAGAATATGTAAGGTTTTTTCTGTCATAGAGTGTCAAATTCGCTCTCTGAGAGAACTATCTCATGTATAGATTCAAATATTAGTATTGTAAGAAGTATTATGAGACTGCTGTGATGAGATTTCTCTACACAACTATTTTATAAGATAATTTGTCAAAAAAAAATCGCATACACATACACACACAAATACAAAAGTTTGTTTGTGTGTGCATGTGTATTTTGGACATTATTAAGAAAACAATATTTTTCTTGCAAAATAGTTTCCTTTTAATGATTGTTTTACATTTTAAAAAACATTTTTATAAAATTTTTTTAAAAATGTGCGAATTTCTTAAATAAAAAGGACATGTTTACTCTGTAATTGATTGAAAATAATGATATCTTATAGGATTTTGTAACGTGGAATTAGTACACTCAAAACTACTATTTCCCGTATTTCTTAATATATTAATTTATGAAATTTCGAAAATTTTTCCTTTTTCTTTACTATTTTATTTATGTATTTTTAATTATTTTCCTTTTTTATAATAATATATTTAATACTTTATTAGTAATAAGAAATTACATTGAGCGCCCCTACTGTAAATACTACATATACACCCACACACACGTATAACAACTGCTTTAGTTTTCCAGTTGATGTTGGTTGATAGTCAACAAGCAATATAATTCTCATTTAGTTGATACATGAATAAGTATAAGTAAACAAGGTTTGGTTACAGTCGTCTCATTTCAAACAAGACAAGAATCCGCCACATAAGTCTCTGATATTATTTTATATAATTGGAAGAGCCGATTAGATTTTGCGAAAGTAGAATATAATCGTATTTTGCACGTTCAACTTCGGTTGGGTCCCTGAATAAATTTTACACGAGTGACTTCGGTTGCTCGTTCTCACAAGTGGCTTCCTACTGTTCGTTCTCACAGTTGACTTCGGTTAGCTGTTCTCACGAGTGATTTCGGTTGCTCATTCACACACCCCCCCCCCCCCGAGTGGCCTTGTGCTGCTCGTTCTCTTAGTAGAATAATAACCCGTAGAAGTCCATGGTAATTGTAGTTTGAGAAGTAGCTAGACACTAGCTTTAAGAAGCAATTGTACGTATTGTAGAGAAAATATACGATCTTCGATTCCCGAAGCTGCCACCTGAACCAGAAACCGATCTTGCCGAATACTCGAACCCGATTGATAGCTGAGGTGTCGAAACCGAACGTACGACGCCGATCTTAATTTTTTTACCGAACCAAGAATCTTCGATTCCCGAAGCTGCCACCTAAACCCGAAACCGATCCCGCCGTAAACCCGAACCACTTTGACAGCCGAGTGTGTCGAAGCCAAACGTTCAAAGCCGAAGCTAAGAGTGTCGAAGCCGAACGTACGATGTCGATCTAAATTTTACTACTGAACCTTGCCTACTATAATCCGATCAACCGAACCGATACTAATATAAGTCGAAGAACCGAAGCGATCTTAATATAAGCGATAGAATCAACCGATCCTAATATAAGCCGAAGAACCAAAATAAGTCTTGTTGAAGAAGGGAGAGCCGAAATAAGCCTAGTTGAAGAAGAAACGATTGAAGACGACTATTATTAAGTCGATGGTGTCCAAACTGAAGTTGTGAAAATTATTTTCTCGTAATTTTTTTATTCGAAATATTTTTGAAGTATTCAATAAAGAAAATATTATTAAACCCCCAGACAGGGTAAATCAAACGTCTTATTACTTAAGGTTTGTGGATCCGTAAGTAGACCTTGGAGGTGACTAAGTTACCTCAGCCGATGACAAAACCACGTTATAATTTATTAGAATACGTGTACCCCTTATTTAAGATTTAACATAATGTAAAAAAAATGGTTACGCTCTTCTGACAGCGCTATCTCAAATATTATATCAGCGTTAATCTCAGTTGTAGACCTGGGGTACAATAAGTATTTACAAATGTTAATTTCATCTAGTCTTACCAATTTAGCATTTTTAGTGCTAGATCTAGCACTTTTTAAACTCATTTAGCAGAAACCAGCTGCGGAATGTCGTCATATTTTGGTGGAAGTTTTGGGATAATGCTTGAGATCAGACAACAGTGATTTAGACGACTAAAAACTGGGGATTTCGATAGCATAGTAAGGAGGATCCCTGCCAGCTGGAAAAGTTTGAAGATGAAAGATTAGAGGATTTGCTCTTGCCAAATGCAAGAAGTGATTCCAGAATCATGGGGAGTAGATCAAGCAACGCGGTGTGGTATGAAAATTGGATGCAACACGACCTAAAGTCAAAGGATGTCGAAAGGCAATGTTGTATGTCTGAAATGAGGCTTTAGCGTCACAGAACGATGTCGCTTGTGCATAGAACGGACAATGGAAAGTGGATCCATTACGATAATCCAAAGTGAAAAAATCTTAAGTGAAGCCCGGAAACCCAGAAAATTTACAACAAGGGAAATCGATGAATATCCGGGGTTTGGAATTACGGGAATTACCGACTGGAAATTCCCAGGAAATGATGAACTAGCATTCTCGGAAAAAATTTACTTAATTTCCCGGGAAAACGGGAATTAAAATTATACACTTTTTAAATATTTCTTGCATTTTAGTTTAAAATTTTATTTTGCTATTATTATTTTCTTTTTTATATTTTTTTATATTTTTTGCACTAGATTACAATAGCTTAAAAAATATTGAAATGAAACACATATGTATAATTTTTCTTAATCCGATTAATATCAAAAAATTGTATTAATTAACATTTTTAACAGCTAAATAATAAATATTTGTAGATAATTAATTATAATTGAGCAAAATAACGTGTTAGAAGTGGTAAAAATGTTAAAGAAAAGACTTCGTTCTAATAGATCGTCTTGTAATGTTCATGTTTTAAGTTGTTGAGAATTGAACTATTAGTAAATGCTATTAACTCTCTCTGAGTAGTTTTGGAGTTTATGTAAAGTAAAAAGTAGCTTCAAAATGATGGTCATGTTCATAGAAAATAAACAAATTACTATTTTTAAATCGCAGTTTAAAATATTTTGCTTCAAAATATATCCAGAACAATTGTTCAATTCTAAAATTTTTAAAATAAATAATGTAATAGATAAAACAAGCACAAAACCTATAGAAAATCCGAAGACTGGTGCTTTATTAAAGGAAATATGTTTATGGTATTCGCTGAAATTTTTATAACAAAAGCAAAACGGCTCGAAAAATCAATTTTTAAGCAAATAATTCATTACATTACATTCATGCTGACGAAAAGTATTATATGTATGTAGTTTCTTACTTCTTTACTACACCATCTGATTTGTTTTCTGTTTGTCCATTAATTTACAAATCTGTTTTTAAATATCTGTGTTATTCCTGAGTGTTATCAAAAGAATTGATAAAATTAATGCAATAACTCATTTTTGCTCTCCTGTAAGCATATGAATCTATAAACAGTTTTTTTTGAATTTTATCACATTTATGTTAAGTACTTCAGTCGAATTGCTTTCGAAGAAAAAAAAAAAATAATTTTGTTATTATTAGTTATGTTCGTTTTGTATTTTTTTAAGCTAATTTAGAAATACCGGCAATTCCCGGGAATACGATTTTTTCACTCCAGTTTCCGGAATTTACAAAATCTAAAATAACTCTTGAACTATTCAATAAGTTACATAAAAATGTACTTTAGGAAATTTTTAGAAAATTTTATTATCTCTAAATGTTAGTTGATCGGGGGGACAGGGAGATCTTCCAAAGTTGGTCACCTCAGGTAAAAACATTTTTGGAAAAATCGCCAAAATTTCATTTATCATTTGATTTAAAAAAATTGACATATGAAAAGTCCTTATAATTCTCTACAAAAAATATGAGGATACAAATGTGTGAAATATCTCTTCTACTTTAAGAGATATTGAGACGGAAGTCAAATTTTGATCCATGTTTTTTTAGTTTTTTTTTTGGTGGGCTCAATTTGAGACCTAAAATTTTTCTAAAATATTCTCTGGATTTTGTATATTCTAAATAATTTTCTTGCAAGAATCATATACTTTTACGGTTCCGATAAAGAGTTATATTATTTTGAAGTAGAAAATTAAAAAAAATGTAATGCTTCTCAAAAAGATGGTGATATTTTTTTACTCTAAAATCCATTATTTTCCGCTGGATCATACATTTTCTAATGTTTTTAAAAGAACGCTTAACGTAAATGCATGTAAAACAAATCTAAGGGCATTTGTGGTAAGAGACTCTCCGCTAGTTCTATCAGAATTTCGCTAATTTTATTTTTTTTTATTTATTTCTTGAGCTCCAAAATGGCAGAAATTTAAAAAAGAACAACTTGATTATATACTACATATGTTCGCTAAACACACAAAAAATGAGCCACGTCTCTGATAACGGCAGGGTGACCATTTTACTGAAAAAATCAATTTTTAAAACAAGTTTTCCTTGAATTGGGATTTTCGGAATAAGAAAGTAATAATTTATTTATGTTTTTGTTTTAAGGACAACCTTTTTTATATTGTATTAAAATTTCAGAATAATAGCTTCATTGATGTATATTTTATTTAAGTTCAAATATTAATTTTTTCCCATAATAACACTAAAAATCAAAATTAAAGGTTGTTTGGCAAATTTAATGAATAAATTTAGCTCTAATACTTTACTATTTAGATATTATTTTTCAAGTTCTCACTTTTCCAATGATACTAAATACTTGCATAAATAGTTTACACATTCATTTAAAAACTAACTGAAACTTCACCCCCTTCAGGAAAATTTGCACATTTTCCTTCATTTATATGGAGAAGCACAGGTTCTTAGCTGGTCTCGGGACAGTGGGAAGACCTCCGAAATTGGTCACTTTTTTTAAATATTTCTTATTTGACTTTATTTATTACCAAAAACAAATTAAAATAATTACTGCTGATTAAAAACTGAATAAAGTTCTGCGCAAATATTTGGATTTGTTTAATGAAATTTGTATCCGATATTAAAAGAACACCTGAGTTAAAGGTATTTTTTTTTTAATTTTTCCAATAAAAATTATTGTATTCAAGTCATTATATTCAGCATATTAAAGTTTCGGTAATATAATACAAAAAACAGGTGTATCCAGCCATTTGATATTCCTTAGAACAGTTAAATTAAGTACGTAAATTAATAGAAATATATTTTAGAACATGTCCTATACTTGTGGAATTTTATAAAAATATATTATATTTTGTTTTATTATATTATTAATATTTTTACCACAATGACAATAACTTTGACATATAAAGCTTTGTGCTGCGATCTTCGGGAAATTCATGAACGGAAAGGAATATGATTATCCAGGGCAGAAATAAAAAACAAAGTAGACTGTCGGAAATACCGTCCACGCAATCCAAGTCTGAAGTTAAATATGACGAAGCAAAAATAAATATATAAAATTTAGGAAGGTTTTACTCGATAAAGGATGCCCAATGTTACAAAGATATACTGGAAAAAAATATAAGTCCAGTTTGCATTGAAATATATGGCCATTATATCAACGTACACTATGAACTTCAATTAGCAAGGATTGATGGAAAGGTATGTAATACCATGACGAATACTGATTCAGCCTGAACATGCCCTTTATGTGAATTGAAAAAAATCATAATTTTCACACACTATTGCACAGGCTCTACAAACTTTAATAAAGATGCTCTAAACTTTGGTATATCTCCCTACATGCCGTATACGCTTTTGGAATACAAAAAAGTGTTAGGAACAACAAGGAACTTATGGAAATGAGAGCAGATAAAGAAGGCGGCACTCGTCGGCTGTGGGAGTAAAAATGATGGCAACACGGCAAGGAAATTCTTTGAAAACTATGAAATTACGTTTCAAAATTACTGGAATTGTTGTGGCACTTCTTCGAAGATGTCATGTGATATTGATAGCATTCAATAGCAAACATCATATAAATGCAGAAAATTTGGAGTTGTTCACCACTGATACTTTAAAGCTTTTACGATCATTATATGAATGGAAGGAATAATCACCCACTATTCTGAAAGTACTTCAAATAGTCGTCAAATTTTTTAATCAAAGATGTTACCACTAGGTAAATTAACAGAAGAATCGCAGGAGGCTAGAAAGTCAAGTATATTCAACTATTTTATACAAGAAAAACCAGAACCTTTGAATTACCTTTTAATGTTTTCCGATTCTGCTCTAGCACCAATACGAAATCGATGGTTCAGGATTTACTTGATATATTCGATGTAATATTTTTTTGCAATAAAATGAAATATACTGAAATAAATAAAATATAATTTTTATGTTTTTTGTTAAGAATAGTTATTTTAAGCAATATAAAGCAAAGCTTATAAATTACTAATATCCGCGGTGACCAATTTCGTAGGCCCTCTCCCTGCCCCGAGACTATGTAAAATTTTATTGAAATATATTTAACGGTTCAGAAGTTACACAAAATTATTAAAAAAAAAAACATGTAATCGTATTTTTTGTAGAAAGCTACAGGGACTATCTTTGTGTTTATTTTTTTAATCAAGTCATAAATGAAATTTTGGTGATTTTTAAAAAAATTTTTTTACCCGAGCTGACCAATTTTGGTGGTCTCCTCTGTCCCCCAGACCCGCTAAGAACCTGCGCTCCTCAAATCAATTGGAATTTACCTCAGGATTGGCCATGTGGAGTGGTTCTAAAGTTACAGAATTATTAAAAAAAAAAATCGTTTTGGGACCACTGTACATCAAAGCTAATTTTCGGGCGGTAACAAAAACAATTTTTTGAGCGAGTCACCTTAGTATACATTAAAGTGCCTTACAAAAAAATTTTAAATATACGTCTCTAGAAATGAAGGTTGGTATATTCTTATATAATTCTTAAATATTACGGCTGAATATTTTCATTTAATTGGGTTGGACCATTTTTAAAACACGGATTTATTTCAATAGCGTTAAAAAATATTCGCTATAATCAAATTAAGTTCAAAATATTATAGACATATTAACACTTGGAATAAATAAATAAATAAAAAAGTAATTCCTACATCTCTTTCACTGTCTTTGGTTGGTTATTGGTGAGGCCCTTTATGGGGGTTACGTGGTGGCTTATAGTTTCATGTGTTTTCTGCTTGCAGAAACACACGAGCACAAGCGTAATCAGAGAGGGTAGCTCCGATTCCCTAAGCAATGGGAAATGATTTGTCCAGAAAGCGAATTATTAGAATTGCAATATGTATGTGTAATAGCATATGGGGGCGTTTGTTGGCGCAACATTCTTCACCCGGTGCTAAGGCCACCGTGGGGTTGGGCCGTCAAGACAGGTACCCACGTTAGACTAATCAAATCTCTTTTCTTTCGTGAACAGTGTTGCCAGGAAAAGAGAAAAAAGAGGCTAAATTGATCTATAAAAAAGGTCAATAAAAGGTTACACACACCAACAAAATAAAGCCAGAAAAAAGTTAAAATTAAAAGTAAAAATTAGAAACTTATTTCTTCTCGTTCTCATTAGATTTTATAAATAACACTAAGTAAAATAACTCAGTAAAAAATCGCCCAAAAATTCCCATAAATATTTCAGTTATATTTCATATGAAAAATTACCCAATAATTTTTCGTCGTTTTTGATTGAGCATTATCAAATATTTGAATGATTTTTCCAATTAATAAAATTTTATTTAATCATTTTCATAAATATTTTCTATTGTTGTTGAAGTTTATTAAAAAATAGTTATAATAATCAACTTAATAACTACAAAATATGTTAAAGCACTTTTAATTTGGAGAATGAAACGCCGCAGTCCAAATTTTTTATTATATATACTCGTATATATATATATATATATATATATATATATATATACATATTTCTTGAAATTTTGTCAAAATATTATTTATTGGCTCAAAAACTAATATGAACTTGTAAAATTTTTTTCACAAAATGTCATTTACGTCTAAATAACCTTATGATCTATTACACTGGGCAATAATGATTCTGTGATTCGGAATGTGTCAATCGATTTAAATACAAGTAATCATAAAGTTCGAAGCCTATAATTCACTTATGTCTCAAATATGAATAATATACTAAAAAAAATAATATACATTTAAAATTTAATACAAAATTTTTAATTTTTTTTTCAAAAAAATTAAAAAAAATTTAAAATAATAAAAATTTTTATTTTTATTCTCTTTTTTTAGAAAATAAATAAAATTATTATTAAAAAGTAATTTTATTTTATTTGTTTTTCTTTTATTTTCTTTTATTTATTTACTTGACTTTTTTAAGGGCAACGATTAAGAGGATTCCTTTAAGATATATTTTTCATCCGTTAAATGATCAAAAATTAATTAAGTGAAGAAAATATTCCTATACCTATGCATTGCGAATTTAGGCAACAGCGTTAAGACCAAACAGGTTATGCGTGGAACTCCACAAGGGGGTGTGATTTCTCCGCTGTTGTGGCTTATTGTCATTAATACCATCCTGTGTAAATTGGAAGACAAGGGAGTGAAAGTCGTGGCTTACGCGGACGATGTGGTGATACTAGTATCAGGACTATTTCTGAACGTGATAAGTGATATCATGTCAACTGCTCTGGCTACACTCAGTGACTGGGCCAAAGAATGTGGACTAGGAGTGAATCCGGGCAAAACAGAGCTGGTACTTTTCACCACAAAGACCAAGATTCCGAGCTTCAGACTACCACGTTTAGGAAACTGTGAACTCACCTTGTCGGACAATGCAAAATACTTGGGCATTATTTTGGACTCTAAGCTTTCATGGAAACTGAACATTCGACATAGGGTTAGTAAGGCTACGGTAGCATACTACACCTGTAGAAAGATGTTCAGTGTGAAATGGGGCCTGAGTCCAAAATTGACAAAATGGCTATACACTGCAATAGTACGGCCCATTCTTGTGTATGGATCTCTTGTATGGTGGACCGCTACTAGTAAGAGGTATGTGGTGGATCAGCTTTACAGGATACAAAGATCCGCTTCCATTGGCATTGCAGGTGCATTACGTACTAGTCCATCAGAAGCTCTGAACACTATATTGCACCTAACACCTATAGACCTATACATAATTGAATCATCAGTTAATAGTGCGATAAGATTATCTGCAGCGAAAAACTGGAGATCAGGAACGTATGGGCACGCGAGGATACTAAATTTATTACCCCCGCAATACAATAAAGTTACCGACTATATGATTCCCCACTTGGACTTCGGAAGTACTATTAAAGTCCTATTCCCCACCAGGAGTGAATGGAGAAGGGGCAATCTTCTTGAACAATTTAGAACTAGAATATACACTGACGGCTCAAAGATGAACTGCGGTATTGGCTCTGGTGTCTTCTCTGATGATCTTGGAATTAGACACTCATGTAGACTCCCTGACGAGGCAAGCGTATTCCAAGCGGAGATACTAGCGGTCAGGGAAGCGTGTAAACTAATTTGCGATAGAAATATTCAAGGGAATATTGGTTTATTTGTCGACAGTCAAGCGGCAATACTATCGCTCAAATCACCGAAAACTACCTCTATTCTAGTCAGACAGTGTAAAGAGGAACTGCTTGGACTAAGTCGACTGTATGACATTACTATAATCTGGGTTCCTGCGCACAGGGACTACTATGGTAATGAACAGGCAGACGAATTAGCCCGGGTAGGCTCTGCTATGAATGCCTCCTTAGCGGTTTCTGTCGCAATCCCGTTAGGAACAGTCAAAAGCAGAATCCGAAAACACTTTCTAGAAAAGGCGGAAAATAGATGGCGAAATCTGGACAAATGTAGAGTCGCGAAAGAAACGTGGCCTACCTACAACGAGAAACGCTCAATGCAACTTATTGGCTACAAACGCAAGGACATCTCGAGACTAATAGCAGTGTTTACAGGTCACTGGACGATCGGTAAACATGCAAGTAGACTTGGTCTCCCTTACAATGAATATTGTAGTAGTTGTGGCAACAGCGAGAAGGAGGAGACGGTTTTTCATCTTCTATGTGAATGCCCAGCCTTGAACGCAAGCAGACATAAATTTCTGGGAGGGCACCAATTAGACAACCTCTTTGAGATATCTGACACTAGACTCAGTGACATCATTAAATATCTCAATGCTACAGGCTGGATTTAATTAATTTATGTTCTCATTGTTTCTTCCCTACATTTCTATCTCATTACAGACTCAATACAACTAACTCACGTGGCGAGTAGTGTGGTTCCATCAAAACGGATTCTAACGAGTCTAATTGATTGCCCGTAAGATTACGGGCTACCACGTTAACCAACCAACCAACCATGCATATATGGAAAAAAATTCTTCAACTATTAGAATAGCAGAAATATTGAACTGTTGAAATTCTTCAGATTGATTTAACAAATTTAAGTGAAATCAATAGTGAGATGATGTTCATCAATGTTATTCACTCACTTACCTCCTTTTAATGCAGATCATTAGCAAACGGACATACTAATTACAAAAAATTTCTTCTGGAATGGAATTTTTAAAATTTTAGTATTTTGTTTGAAATTTTTAATATTTAATTTTTAATTTATTTTAAAATGTCAGCAAATGAAAATACTTTTTGTAGCATATTTTTGGTTGCCCTTTTTATGACATAAGAATAATTGTGCTAATATATCTAATTAAATAACTGTACGTAATATTGTATTGGATGTGAGATTTAAGCATTATTTAAAAACTTTTGATATTCTGAATATAAAAACTAGAACCTTTGTAATATTCTGTATAAACTTTATACAGATTTTTGTCATGTCGGATAACACTTCATCCAGTAAAGTTAATCTGATCACTGATGACGATCTTTTATCGGTGACCTCCACTTCTTCTTCGAAATCTTCTTTGAAAAAGGCTTTCATCTGCAAAGACGATTTTAATTCAACTCCGCTTACAACCGGGTTTTTCCGGCAGAAGAGGGGTTACTTAATTCTGACTTGGGGATCCCAGTTGCAGTAACAGAGATATGACGAGAGATACTGGTTCGCCATTAATGACGATAGGAAAAAAGCCAAGGACTGAAATGGGACGGAACTTGTATAATGAGGGCTGCATAGAAGTTTTAATAATGGCCGAGGGAAAGTCTGATGGTAGAATAGAGGACGAAAACTGGTGACGTCCGTCGAGCAGACTACTCTTTCTGGTCTCGAAGGTGACTAGAGATAGCAAAGGTACTATTCCATACTTCGAAAAGATACAGACTGGAAACGGTCACAAAATTATTTTTTGTATAAAATATGACAGATTCAAATAGTTTAAAAATTCGGCTATAAAGTGTAATGAAGTTTATTTTTCCTGACGAGGTATGACTCAGTCTGTACAGGTTCGTTTCGAAGGTTTGCTTCCTTTAAAAATAAAAAAACACAAGTATTTCCTTAGATGGTAATAGAAATTCAGGACAAAGTTTTTATTTATGAAACCTTAAACTACTTAATACTACGAGGTGGTTCGGATATTCCCGCAGTGAAATACGAGGGTACGTTGAAACAATGAAATATTGATACGTTGGTACGATGGGACCCGATTCCAGAATCGCTCTTAGTGTTAAAATATCGAACAAAACCACCAATGAATTTGGATCGGGCCAGCAACAAAGCAATGAAACCTTCTCTACCCAAACTACGCAACAGGCCGATTTTATCTAATGGATCTATCTGCTTCGGAAGGATAAACTTATAGAAGTATGCCGAAAGCACAATATCCCTATATAGATACGATAGTGCGGTGAAAAGGAAAAAAGGAAACTGATAAAATATAGAAGAAAAACGGTTTTCTTATTAATAATACTGGTACTTGTTCGGTCTTCGGAATCAGAAAAGTACTTCGCTCTTGAGAAGAATTTGGAAGTTTTCTAATTCGGTAAATACTTCGGACTCAAAAGTTTCGAGTTCGGCTAAATACGAGTGCAAATTACTTCGGACTAAAAAGAATTCGGAAGCTTTGAGTTCGGTTAAACACGAATTCAAATTACTTCGGACTCAAAAGAATTTGGAAGCTTTGAGTTCGGCTAACTACGAATGCAAACTACTTCGGACTCAAAAGAATTCGAAGGCTTTAAGTTCGGATATCTACGAGTGCAAACTACCTCGTACTCAAAACATTTCGCAGACTTAGAGTTCGACTAACTACGAGTACAAACTACTTCGGACTCAAAAGAACTCGGAAGCTTTGAGTTCGGCTAATTACGAGTGCAAATTACTTCGGACTCAATAAGAATTCGGAAGCTTTGAGATCGACTAACTACGGATGTAAAATAGATAAACTACGGTTAGTAACAACTATGACACGTGCCTATGATAAAGAGCAGATATAGGGTTATATTCGGACGGTACTTCAGGGTCATGCAGAAGTGCTGTACAAACAACAATATCAGCTCCTTTTTGTCACAAAACTTTAACTTTATAAGTCAAAAATAAAATAAACAAAATGGAATTATAATGCGTACCATCAGGAATAATACAACAAAATGGAATGAAATAAACAATACTGTACATTGGAGGGGTTAAGAAAATAGCAGCATTGTACATTAGTATGGTTAAGTTAAATAGAGTTTGTATAAAAGTGGATTTTTAACGGCATGTTACAGAAGTTAGATAGGTAGTGGGATGGAGCTAAACTAAAAATAGTTCCTGAGGTAACCATGCCTAGACAACTCAAAATAAGAATCTTTATAATGGGACCCATAGCCTGGTTAACATGTATATTTAATGTAGGTAGGAAGTATACCTTTCAGACAAGAAACGGTAAGGATGTCCTGGATCTAACATTTGGTATTTTATCCAAAGACTCGGATTGGAGAGTATTAAGGGAAATAAGTTTTTCTAACCGTAAATATGTTGATTTCAGTATAGAAATTCTGAACTGATTAGAACAAACTTAAAGCACTAGTTAGCTTAAAACTGAAACATAAAGTTTTATAGATACAAGTGCAGTAGTGCTCTCTCTAGAAAAAATTGAAAACATTTTAATTTCTTCTTTTAAGGAAACAAGTCCAATAGATATAGTTAATGGAAAGAAAAAGCAAACTTGCTGGAATTCAGATCTCCAGATACTAAGAAATAGTACAAGAAAATCTTTTAACAAAGTAATGAGAAAGGATAAGTATTAACTATGAAAAATTAAAATATTTTAAAAAGGGATAAGAAGTGCAAAGAGAGATAACGATGAAAATACTATAGAAGAACTTATCACTATAAAGGATACTTCAAGGTTGATTACTCAATTGGTAACCTTAAGATTTCGCAAGGAAATTGGATAGACACATCAGAGGAATCACTAAAGATATTATTTCCGACTCATTTTTCAGGTTGCATTTTCGAGCAGCATGTAGATGGGGACTTTAGCGAATTCAAGCAGGGGATTGGTTTGAATTTGCAGAATATTACTATACCAAATGGGCTGCAAAAACTTTTTGTCCTTTTAAATTACCAGGAATGGATGGGATTTATCCAAAAATGATACGGGAAACAATATATGTTATTTGGGATAATTTAATTCAAATATTTATTTAAAGGGAAATCTGTAGATTATATGTTACATTCTGTGGTTCATCATATTGAAATCCATCAAATCCAAAAATGATACAGGAAACAATATATTGTTACGAAATTGTAATTGAATTCAAATATAACGGTTTTAACGGCCGGTTTAAATCTTTCTCAATGCTTCCAGACATTTCCGTTTATGTTAACTGCAGTTAACATAGCTGTAAAATTATTAACATAGTTCTAAACATACAACATTGAATAAAAAGCTTTCACCATTGTTATTAAGTGTGGCAGCACTAAGTGCTTATGCTGCTGGCACTATCATCAAAAGCTAGCTTGGCAGCACTAAGTGTTTATGTGCTGGCACTATCATCAAAAGCTAGTTTGGCAGCACTAAGTGTTTATGCTAATGGCATTACCTACAAAAACTCTAGATTGTCCGTTAACATTGTAGAAAGAAATAGAGCTCTCAAGAAACATCTAGTAGGCAATACAGTGTATATAAATTGGCCGTGAGAACACCATTGAGTCAGTCTGGTTGGAAGCGTCGTTAAGTAAAGACATATTAACTGCCTTGGCTGTATAATCTTGTACATTATTAAAGTGTGCTGTATAAAGCGTGTAATTTAAGTGTGTGTGTGTATTAAAACACAAAGTGACTTATAAACTGTATTGTTGTACATTTTTAAATAAAATAAAGAGTCGTTACAATTTTTAAACTACTGAACTGCTGTTATTTTTGTAATCAAAGTATAAAGTTTATTTAAAGGAAATAAACGACCGTTTTTAAAAGGTAAAAACGTAACAATTGGTGTCAGAAGTGGGATTGCAAAATAATAAGCAGTCATGAAGTTTGAAGAGCTAAAAGTGGAGCAACTCAAGAGAGAATTGAATAAGTTGGAGTTACCTACAGCTGGTAATAAAGCAGAATTACAAAAGAGGCTGATAGAAGAATTCAAGCGGCGTAATATTGACATTGGAACTTACGAATTCGAATATAAAGAAGAAATGGAAGTTTCTACCCGTGCAACAACAAGCATGGATTTATCCACAATGTTTGCTGCAATGATGGAGCAATTTAAAGAAACTAACGAAACTTCTAAAGCAAATAACGAGAAACTTCTTGCTGAAGTCAAAGAAGAAAATAAAATAATGGAAATGAAATTTCAAGAAACTTCTAAAGCTAATAACGAGAAACTTCTTGCAGAAGTTCAAGAAACTTCTAAAGCAAATAACGAGAAACTTCTTGCAGAAGTTCAAGAAACTTCTAAAGAAAATAACGAGAAACTTCTTGCTGAAGTTAAAGAAGAAAATAAAATAATGGAAATGAAATTTCAAGAAATTTCTAGAGCGACAGACGAAAAACTTCAGCAAATTTCGGAAGTTATAAACAGCAGAGTGGATGGCATTGAGTCAAAGGTGTCCGACTTAGAGAGCTGCCTAGATATGCAATCCAGAGATGTTGATAAAAAACTACATGATCTAGAAATAAAAATGAATAATCTTCAATGCCAAGATGGACAGGTGCGAATTATACCAGAATCCTCTAGTAGAATAAAGGCCCCTAGTTTTGATGGCACCACACCATTTAATGTGTTTAAGTTCCAGTTTGATACAATTGCCATTAGAAACATGTGGAATGACGAAGAAAAGGCTATAGAGTTGATATTGGCCTTAAAAGGAAATGCAGCAGTGGTTCTTGAAAGCGTGCCAGCCTGTAACAGAAACAGTTATGATGATATAATGGAGGCGCTACAACGTAAGTACGCTGGTGAACATAAAAAGGACTTATACCGAATGGAATTGCGTGGTAGAGTGCAGAAGCCCAATGAGACACTTCAAGACTTTGCGTTTGAAATCGAACGTTTGATGCAGCTTTCTTATCCAGGGGAAAACAGCCCGTTTTTGGACCATTTCAAGATAGAGGCATTTGTTAATGGCATTCGCGATCCTGAAATAAAATACGCGGTTTGTGCCACACCTAAACCATCATTTACTGAAACCGTCTCATTCGCACTGGCACAAGAAACAGCGAAAATAATTTCAAAGCCCCAAATATGTTATGTGCGAAATGTCGAAGTTGTAGCTGACAATCAGAGAAATATAATCGACGAATTAAAAAGGGTTTTGAAGACGTTTATTGAGAAACAAAGTAAAGTCAGAGTAAAATGTTATAACTGCGGTAAATCTGGTCATATTCAGCGAAACTGCAAAGTACCAAGAAAACGAACCAGATCTGCCTCGCCTCGAAGAAGTAATCAGCAGTTGAATCATCAATCATCACAAGAATCACCTTTAAAATCAAAACGAGCTAGCACTATGGGGCAAGAGCTAGATCCCACATCGGAGGGTCCCACAATCTTCATATCCGTAATGCAACAGAAAAATAGCAATCTTACTGCTTCGGGGTACATTAACGGTCAGAAGCACGTTTTTACTGTAGACACCGGGGCATCACAGTCTATCGTCAGGCCAGAGTTAGTCAAGAAAACAATTGAACCATTATGTGGGGTAAGTCTGCGCACAGCTACTGGGGAGCCGGTCACTGTCTATGGTAAAGTAAATGTGAAATTAACCATTGCCAACGTTACCGTCAATCATGTATTCATTGTTGCCGATATTGTGGACGAAGTTATCATTGGTGCTGACTTCATGATTAGCCATGGCATTACTTTGGATATGGGACAAAAAGTTATGATTTTGCGAAATGCTAAGATACCCCTTGACGTCGGATATGAGAATAGAACTCAAGTAAGAAAGCTAGTTACCATCGAGCACCAGAAGCCACCACAGTCAGAAACTTTAGTATGGGCTCGTATGGAGGGAGATTGTAAGGACAACAGTTTGAGGGTGATAGAACCATCAGAAATAACAAGTGATCTTGTAACAGCAAAAACCTTCGTTAGGTGCTCATCAACAAATAATGAAAACACTTCCCAAGAGCAAGATGACCTAAACGAACTTCATGAATTCGTACCCAGACGAATGAAAATGACCAGCGACAAAATAAAAGCCAGATACGATCGAGCAGCGAATTCTGAAGGATTTAACGAAGGCCAGCTTGTACTGTTATATAACCCACAACGTAAGAAAGAAATGTTCCCCAAACTACAAACCCATTGGGATGGACCATACAAGGTGATTAATAAATTAAACGGCGTGGTGTACAGAATACGGAAAGAAAAGAGGCCGAGATTTAAAATGAAGAACTAGCTACCTATGGGAGAAGTGATTCTGTGCCTATTCGGGACGAACAGGCTTAAGCGGGGGGCAGTGTTACGAAATTGTAATTGAATTCAAATATAACGGTTTTAACGGCCGGTTTAAATCTTTCTCAATGCTTCCAGACATTTCCGTTTATGTTAACTGCAGTTAACATAGCTGTAAAATTATTAACATAGTTCTAAACATACAACATTGAATAAAAAGCTTTCACCATTGTTATTAAGTGTGGCAGCACTAAGTGCTTATGCTGCTGGCACTATCATCAAAAGCTAGCTTGGCAGCACTAAGTGTTTATGTGCTGGCACTATCATCAAAAGCTAGTTTGGCAGCACTAAGTGTTTATGCTAATGGCATTACCTACAAAAACTCTAGATTGTCCGTTAACATTGTAGAAAGAAATAGAGCTCTCAAGAAACATCTAGTAGGCAATACAGTGTATATAAATTGGCCGTGAGAACACCATTGAGTCAGTCTGGTTGGAAGCGTCGTTAAGTAAAGACATATTAACTGCCTTGGCTGTATAATCTTGTACATTATTAAAGTGTGCTGTATAAAGCGTGTAATTTAAGTGTGTGTGTGTATTAAAACACAAAGTGACTTATAAACTGTATTGTTGTACATTTTTAAATAAAATAAAGAGTCGTTACAATTTTTAAACTACTGAACTGCTGTTATTTTTGTAATCAAAGTATAAAGTTTATTTAAAGGAAATAAACGACCGTTTTTAAAAGGTAAAAACGTAACAATATGTTATTTGCGATAATTTAATTCAAATATTTATTTAAAGGGAAATCTGTAGATTATATGTTACATTCTGTGGTTCATCATATTGAAAAATTTTTTTAAATCAATGAATTTGCACTGGCAGCATTTCTAAATATTAAAGGCGCGTTTAACAATGTTGAATCTTCAGCCATTCAACGTGCACTTATTCGAAATGGTGTTGATATAAAAGTAACTAATTGGATTACGTCAATGCTAAAACAGAGGAAAATTAATGCTGTGTTAGGTGAATTAACTATATATGCAAGAGTAATAAGTGGTACAACTCAGGGTGGTATAATTTCGCTGCCACTTTGGTTGCTTGTGGTGGATGAAGTTCTAAGCTCTCTAGATGCTACAGGGATAAAAGTGGTAGAATTGCCGTTGACATAGTATTACTATCATCAGGTAAATTCCTTGATACTTTATCTGATTTTTTGTGTAATTCACCAAAGATGCTTTCAATGTGGGCTTCAAGTCTTAATGTGAATCCCTCGAAAATCAGATTGGTACTTTTCACAAGAAAAAAGAAAATATCCAGCTTTAATTTCCCTAAATTGAATGGAGTCACTCTTTCGTTATCTATCTCTGTGAAATTTCTGGGGATATATCTAAATAGTAAATTAAATTGGAGAAACAATCTGAACCAGCGAAGTAAGAAAGCGTATGCTGCACTATATTCATATCAAAAACTTATTGGTAAGAAAGCAGGGATAAAAACAATTTACACTATTGGCTTTATACAGCGGTTGTAAGATTTTCTTAAATGTTATGCTTTATTTTATTACATGTTAAGAAATCAGCAATAATAATTAGCAGCCTAAAACAAACGGATTCTTTGAAAACTGAAATGGTACGTCACTCGGAGATAATAAGGGATATGACTGGAGACTGTATAATAGACTAGTTAACACCATACAATGTATAAAAGAGAATTAAATACCACTTTCCTATCACTGGGTGATTGGTTATAAGAAAAAGTCAAGTCATTAGTACTTAACTTTTATTCTAATGGTTCTAAGATCACTGATGATTGTGGCATTTTTTTATCGCTTAAAAACTGATTGTAGTAACTTCCAGCAATGAAAAAGCGAACGTATTGACAAAAAGAGGAGCGAATGAATTTTTCCCACCCCTATCCATGGTCATTCAGAAAATTAAGCAAAAATGGTAAACTGAAAAGTAAAGTCAATGGTAATAATCTAATGACTACATACAGACAAAGCAACTATGGGGACAAGAGAAGATTAAATATAGTAAGCATATGATAATATTTGGAATTTTAGAGGATGATACATATAGGTCATACAGGGAAGCTGTTGAAGACAGTTTTCACTTCTTATATGAATGCTCTGCCCTATCTAATAGGCGATTTAATATATTTGGATCCTATTTCTCTCAGAGCCTGATTGATATTACAAATCCAAGGACATAATTGCAATACATCAAAACAACGAAAAGGAAGGCGTAGAATGCACTATAATACGAGAAAGAGGAGTAACTTTAAGCAAACATAATGGATCATATTGGTCTCTACGGACACTGACTTAGAATTGGTCGGTGTCATTCCTACAATCTGACCTAAACAGTCGTCAATAATTCCGTGAAATTCTTATTCCTTGGACTAGATATAGAGTAGAATGCGAAATGAAATATTTCCATCACGTATCATTTTTGAGATCTACGTTCATGTGTTAGTTATATCAAATACAAATTTCCTCTCTACACCCAGTCCTTACAACTAATTTTTCCATGGTTTTTCTATGGTTAATAGAGAAATTATGGATTTTTTCAAATTTAAAGACTTCTATTCTTCTATTTGGCAAGTTGGAGACCAATTAGTTTATATTTAACTTGAATGACTAATTTTACTACCTAGAAAATTTTAAGTATAACCTAAATATTCCTCAACGGACGATATTGGGTTATACATGTGACGTCATGGAAAAAATCTGAAATGTACCTGGGGATTGGAATGTCTATACCTACAATATCTACCACATACCTTTACAATACATTTTTAGTGTTGACATGTGTTATTAATGTTTTTGTATTAATATACGTAATTGTTATTGCAAATTTTTTCTTATCATTTTTTGTGTTGTTTTACGTATATGAATTTATTATTTAAAAATAAGTAAGCTAAAGCCTTGTTCAGACCGGCGCGAAATTACGAAATTTCATGCCGAAATTACGAATGAAATCTAGAGTGTTCATACCGGCTAGATGACATTTGATGTAATTTCGTGAACAGCTGATACTTATTGTTTACATTTTAAATTGTTATAGGGGTAAATAAATGGAAACAAATAAGAAACAATTACTTACTTAATTGGAAATTATTAATGATATATATAGTTATTTCAACAATTAAAAATGGTTAGACATGCAAAGGCAAAAATGATACCTTTCATTTTGCAAAATCACTTCAATAATTAACTTTAAGATTTGTGTTTAAATTTAAGATCAGCTGTCATTGTTTTTTCTTTCTTCTCACGATTGAAACATGCAGTACATAGTTGAAAAAAAGTATTTTTTCCAACCATGTACAGAGTTGCATGGAAATGGGCATCGTAATTTCAATGTAATTTCGCCGAAATTACAAAAAAATGTGTAATTTCGCAAGTGTCAAAATGTATAGGAAATTACATAATTTCAACTTGATTTCGGCCGAAATCACCTTTCATATTATTCAACATTATTTTTGTTGTTCTTAATAACGAACCACTTGTTATTTATTTTCTTACAAAATACATATTTTATGGTACACATTAAAGATTTGGTAATTTTATTTATAGTAGCAATAGAACCTGGCAAAAACACTATCGCATAATTTAATTACATAATTTGTTTAATAGTTAACCTTTTACGCAACAGGGAGATTAATGTATTTGATATATTATAGAAATCACTGAAATTTATACTTTCTTCTTGAAATTTCGTTAAAGTATTATTTATTGACCCAAAAACTAATATGAAATCGTTAAATTTCCATTTACGCCAAAATATTTTTTAATTGACTTTTTTAATTGACTCTAGATCTCAATATAAACCGCAAAATGTAAAATTAAGGTCCACATATTACGGCATATCTGGAAAATATGTTGTCCAATTTTGTATTTCATAGGCTTAGGATACTAAGATTACGTATATTTGAATTGACTGAGAAATCACGTGGAACAGATAAAAAATTTTGTTTTGTCACCTTATGTTATTTGCATTTATTTCTTGTTATTCAATTAATGATTTTGCAGCTTTTGAATGAATGACTTGAAAAGTGAAACTCCACAGTGCTTCGATCTCACACAACGATGGGACAAATACGATTACGTACGAGATGACAAACGAGTAGGTTGTGTTTTATCGTTGGTCCGTAGATTTCTGCTTTGAATGTCTTTTAAGCTCAATAAAATAATGAAAAAAAGTAAGTATAAAAGTTTGGTAGAAAAAGGGAAACCTGATTAAACAATTGATTAAAAAGTAAGTAAACAAACAAGTAGGTTATATTTTATCGTTAGTCCGTAGATTTCTGCATTGAATATCTTTTAAACTTATTAAAATAAAGAAAAAATTAAATATAAAAGATTGGTAGAAAAAGTAAAACCTGATTAAACAATTGAGTAAAAAGTGAATAAACAAATTATATATATATATATATATATATATAGTAAAAAGTGAATAAACAAATTATATATATATATATATATATATATATATATATATATATATATCTGCTGTAAAAGTTTGTAAAAGAAAAAATAGAAAATTTTCAGAAAGAAAAATTACTGTATGTGAACTCAGACTAAAGGTAAAGCTGAGTAAAAGCGTTAAAGTGAAACAGAGATAGAGGCCTAAATGTTTCATAACAAGCCATTTAAGTCTGATATAATATTTGTTTTACATAGAAAACAATTTTTTGTATTAAATTTTTGCAAATTCAAAAAAAAAATACTAGAGTGAACATAAGCTATACGTCAAAAAAATTTCTGTATTTACAGTTATCGAAATAAAGATAGATTCACTAATAAACATAAATTTTTTGTCCTTCAAAATTGGTATATATATATATATATATATATATATATATATGCAGTATTATAAAGTCTATTAAAAAGTTTCTGAGTTTTTTCTACATTAAATACAAAATTTTTAAGTTGTTTGATTTGTGAGAGCGAAATAATTAGAGATCCATCGTGATTTTAATGGAACTTTCACGTAATATTTAAAGACTAAAATTTTCATTTTGTTATTTGGCAGCATGTTCACATTATTTTAAATATCAATTGATTTCATTAAGCTTTTTTTTTTGAAGAAAACCAAAGAAAAAGTTATCTAGTTTAATACAACGAACGAAAACTTCGTTTCGATAAATTGTATGGAAAACAAAAAATAAATTTTAAATTTATTTGTTGTTTTCCATATAAATTGTCGAAACGAAATTTTTGTTCGTTTTATAAAAACAGGGGGTAAATTTAATTGTTTTTAAATAGCATCAGAATAAATACAAAATTATAAAAAATACTTCTTTTAATACGGCTAAACGTAACACTAACATGAACACTGACCGACTTCTGAAACCAATTCCGGTCAAATAATTCATAACTTTAGAAATTGTATCGAGGCGAAATTTATTTTCATCGCAAATAATGAATCATATTTATTTGTTTGCTTAAGAAAGAAGTGTTAAACATATTTTTTAATGATTATTAGAAGGGCTATCAACCGGTTTTATTTACAAAAAAGAAACTTAAACTAACAAAATTATTAAAAAATGCCAACTTTATCTTAATTCGAGTTTATTGATACTACGGACAATATTTCTCAAAAATATAATCGAGTTTTCACAGATTCTTAAATTTCTCTTCATATATATATATTTTTTTTTAATAAAATGGGATACACAATTTTTTCTTTGAAAATCCTTTTTTCTGAGTGCAGTAAAACCCATTTGCTCTTAGTTAACTTCATGAACATACGCAAAACCAACGTTGATTTTATTGTGATGAAAAGAAATGCATCTGTAAAGGTTGCAGTTAAAAAATTCGGTGTTTTTTGTTTCAAATTTCCCTTTGAAGCTATTTTTGGAATACGTTAAGAATTAAAATTTTACCTTAATTTGAAAACTTTGTTGGTAACACACAAATATCTGTTAATTTTATACAATATACCACTATTTAAAAACATTAAATATCAGCAACGGAAAAGTTCTTTGTCGCCTTTCTTTTAAAAGGAGGTTTTCCTCGAATAATTTAACAAATTTACTCACAGCTTCCATAAAAAAAAAAAAAAATTATGAAATAAATGTTTACCAAAAGTAATTGCAACATATTGTCAAATAACTAAATGACATTTTTATTTACTTTCTTCTTTAAATTTTACGTAAAAATTGCATTACAATCACAATGAACCTATCATTATTTTGCTCTCGTAAATGAAAAAAATTAAAATTGTGTATTTAAAACAGAAACTTTACAATTTTTAATTAATTTTAGACTTTACAATTTTCTATTGCATAACACAGAAATTGTAAAAAATTATATAATAAATTTTAAACCAAAAAAAAATAGATTTTTATTGTTGAACCTATCTTTATTTCGGTGACTGTAATATCATTTATACTTATTAAAATCAAGATAATAAAGTGAAGGATTGTCCAGCAATAGCTGAGCAAAAAAGTTAAAGTAAGAATGAAATTGAGATCCTAACAAAACAATAAAAATTATTAAAATAAAAAATAAAGTGAAATACAAATATTAGTAAAAAAGAAGAAGAAAAAAAGGATAAACTTTAATGAATAAAAGTTTATTAAACAATAGCACGAAATTATAAAATAAATTAAATCAAATTAAACAGAAAAAATTAAATAAAAATGTATACAAATAAACTATAATACAATAAAATATATTTATATTCAATAATAAAAATAATAAAAATAATAAAATGCCATCTAAAACCACAAAAGTAGGAGTAGCCTGCTATGGAAATGTGGATTCTGTAATAAAAACTTTCATGTAAATTGTGCGATTGGAAGTTCTCGTGGTTTAAATGCAGATATAGTAAAATCTATTAAAGAATGTAGTGAAGGATTATTTTTTAAATGAACCTTGTGCAAAAAAAAAATAAATAAAAAACTCTGCAAGTCTGAATGATATAATAAAAAAACTGAATAGTATGGAAGCTCGCATACAGGATATCCCAACTAGGGTTTGGGGTTTCCCGCAATATTTCTTTTCCCGGGAAACGAGAACGAAAAAAATCAATTTCCCGGGAATTTTTTAAAACTTTAGTTACAAGAAAAAAAGGTCATGATTTCTTATAAAGAAAATTATTTTTTTAATAAATAAAACAAAATGAAACATAAATCATATTGAATTAACGAAAATTGAAATAAAAATATAACGAAATTTCTAAGGTTATAAAAAATTTTAAATATTTTACGCAAATACAATTAATAATTTTCGTAATATATATTAAAAACTGTGTCTCAAATTTTTACGTTATTGTAAATTTTATTATTATTATTATTATTATATTTATATTATTATTATAAATAGCTTGCCGTTTATTTCCACTTTATTTCTCTAACATACATTATTTTATTTTATTATTTTACTAAATTAAACTTAAATCTCAAAAATACTAAAAATTAGTTAGCAGCAATCACAATGTTAAGAAATCTGATGAAAATAATCTCATATATGTATGAATACAACATGAGAATCCCATGATGAGATAAGTTTTTTCTATAAGTATTCTGAAGTTATAACATTTACATCTAACATTTACAGATCCATTGCCTGGATAAAAGATGCTGATTTAAAATAAAATGTTGTGTTAGAATGAAAAATCTCCCAAAAAGTAATTAAAAATTTATAATAATAAGCATTTTCGAAGTTCAACTTATTTATTTATTTATTAGTTTCAGTCTACATAGAAAAAATTATGGCTAAAATTTTTTTAAATAATTCATTGTTTGATTTTAAATAAAATTTTATAAAAAAAGTGTTTGATTTTAAAATTTTGTTTTATTGATTTTAAATGATTTGAAGACAAACATAAAAAACAATTTTTTTTTGATTTTGAAGACTACCCATGCCTTCATCTTCCTAAAGAATTGCAAATATATTGATTGGTATAAATGTTTTTTTTTTTAGATAATAAGATATGTAATAAATAATACAAGTTCATCTACAAACATCGCAAAAAATTTGTCGGTATTATTGTTTTACTACTTTCTTCATATCATCTTGTTAGTCGGGTTAACATTCTCCGTCCGTGTATATAATGGGTGATTCAAGTAGAGATACTTTTTTCAATAGCCTTTTTTGACAGATCACGTATGAGTCTTGTCATTCTGTCTTGTTATTTTTGTTTAGTATTATTTGGCATTTCATAATGGAAATACTTACGCCTGAACAACGTTTACAAATCGTTCAACTTTATTACGAAAATTCACGTTCTGTGAGGAATGTGTTTCGTGCACTTCGCTCAATTTATGGTCAACATAATCGGCCTACTAAGCGTACTATTCGCAACACCATCACCCATTTTGAGACCCAGCATTGACTCACTGACTTGACTGACGTATGGAACGATTTGGCGCATTTTACGTCGAAATCTTAAATTGAAAGTGTACAAAATACAGCTTGTGCAACAACTGAAGCCGCTCGACCTTCCCAAGAGACATTGCTTCACTCTATGGGCTCTTGAAAAGTTCCAAGAAGATCCGACGTTTTCGAGGCAAATTTTGTTCAGCGATGAGGCCCATTTTTGGCTCAAGGGGTATGTAAACAAACAAAACTGCCGCATTTGCAACGAAGAGCAACCTGATGAGATTCAAGAACGGCCACTTCATCCAGAAAAAACAACGGTTTGGTGTGGTTCATGGGCCGGTGGAATCATCGGTCCATATTTCCTTAAAAATAATGCCGGTGCGAACGTAACCGTCAATGGCGACCTTTATCGTGCAATGATAACCGACTATTTGATGCCTGAAATTGAAGCTCGTGATCTCGACGACATTTGGTTTCAGTAAGACGGCGACGCTACCCACATATCACATCGATCAATGGATTTATTGAGAGAACACTTCGGTTAGCAAATAATTTCACGTTTTGGGCCGGTCGATTGGCCACCAAGATCATGTGATATCACACCGTTAGACTTTTTCCTGTGGGGATATGTAAAGTCTAAAGTTTATGCGGACAAAATTGCTTCGATTCAGGCCTTGAAGGAAAACATCACGCATGTTATTCGCCAGTTACCAGTCGAAATGCTCGAACGAGTCATCGAAAATTGGACTCAATGGATGGACCATCTGCGACGTAGCAACGGCCAACTTTTGATAGACATAATCTTCAAAAAATAAATGCTAAAGGATGTTCTTTCAAATGATAATAAACATTCACCATTAAATTTGAATTTTCTGTGTTTTTTTTAAAGGTAGGGATCCTCGAAATGGATCACGCCATATTTATAATATATAAACCTTGTGGTAAATTAATAGCTAAATTATAGTCATATAATATATTCGCACATACTTTGGCACTCTTAATCCCTTACTAGTAATTTTCCAAAATATTCCTGCAGTAAGGCAGAGTAGAACAACTATGAACGTTATAGTTGGTCAAACTTGACTATTTGATACCCTACGCCATCGCAAACAAACTGCAAAGAGATATTCGGGAATTTCTCATATTTTACCTGCGACGAAAAATAACACCTATATATGTGAAATTTGGAAACGTGATATGTGATAAAAATTTAGCATGCAAAATATCACCTATTGACATAGATTACATATATATGGTATTTATAAATTTTTTCGGAAGTACACCACCATAGGTGGGGATGTATTGTGGTGACGTTTTGGTCTGAGACCCATCTTAGTTTATACCAATCGGCTTAAAATCATTTTCTGCGTCAATTTAGCGATGTCATCCGTCTGTCTACCCATATAAAACTTATAATCAAACTGCAAGTCACAATTTTGAAAATAATTTTATGAAGTTTGATAAAAGTTACAAAAAATTAAAATGTTATTGATTATATGAATGTACAAATATTATATTATGTGCGATCATTAAAATGCACTACAATGTATGTTTTCTTAAATAATGCTAATAATAATGACATTAACATTGTATCACAATTATTACATTATTTCGCACAATCTACATCTGCCGTATAAATAATACAATAAATGTAAAAAGTACTGTAATATTGCTTTTCAAAAATTCTTGTTAAACATTTTATTGATTTCAAAATAAATATTGTTTGAAAATGTATAAAAAATTAAATATTATTTTTATAGTTTTTATTGAAAAAATTAATTGTAATTTATGAAAATTTTCAAATATTCAAAATTGTAAATAGTAAAAATTTTTTAATAAGAGAAAAATATATTTTTCTTAATAAAACATTTTCGCATTTGAATGTTTGAAATCAGTGATAGGTCCGATTTCAGTAAAAAAAAACTAACTGACTTTATAAATTTAGTAATAGAATACGAAATTTAATTTTTCTGTGTAAGGACGCAATATTATTCTTACAGACATTAATCATAATTTAATTTACATAATTAATTTAATTATTTATATAAGCTGTTTAACATATTTTCAAATTCAACATTTGATATACTTGAGTCTAATTCATTAGAATATTTATTAATAGTCTCATAGCTTTTGTTAAAGGTTCATTCAAAGCATATGCTGTTGCCTTAGAGGCCTAAGAGGTACATATAGTTTTATGATATGAAGCAAATTAGGACAATCAATTAATCCATAAATTATAGCATGTAAGAAATATACAGAAGAAATTTTAGGTTTTGTTTTTAAAGTTTTCATGGAAATCAAGGGTATGAAGGAGTCGAAATTTGAGGTAATATAATGTAAGTGATAATTAAATGAAATTATACCCCACACCTCCATAGGTGATTGGGGTATTATGTGTTTGTGCTGATCTTTATAAAGCACATAAAGAATCATCCAACACCCACTTTGAAGTGGATCAATCGACTCAGAATCACTTTTTGAGTCGATCGAAGAGTGTCCGTCCGTCCGTCCGACTGGCTGGACGGCTGTTCATGTAAACCTTGTGCACAAAGTACAGGTCGCAATTTTGAAGATAATTAAATGAAATTTGGCACGTAGGACTTTCATGACACAATGTCGAAGCCTATTGGTTATGATCAGTCCATTATTTCACATAGCCCTCATACAAATGTCCTCCCGGAATACGGGTTTAACAATCATAAATGCCTTAAATATAAAAATGTTTTAATGAAATTCGGTATAAGGAAGTTCTGTATCAAATTTTTTCTTTGTGTCAAATTTCATGAAGATCGGTCCATAATTGACCATAGCTCCCATATAAAACTGTCTTCCGAAAATGACTTTAACGTGCATAAATCACATACACATGTTAGTATCAGGTTTTATATTTATATTTTATGAGAAGCGCTCCATAATTTACAATAGCTCCTATATAAGCCCACTTTCAGGAATCACCCTAAAGTGCACAAATTCATATAAATGTTAGTATTTACGTATTCTGTATTCGTGCATTTTATTTTACACTTAGTATCGGTCCACAATTGTCCACATGTCTAATATAAGACCCTTCCACGAATTTTGATGGATATCGCAATGAAATAATATTTTCTATGAAATAATACCCCTAAATCTAAAATTGTATCCACAGTTGATAGTATATGTTGATGTATTCTATATCGGAACAAAACAGTGTTACAACATTCATGATAAGTTATAGAAAAACATTTGTTTAAACTAAAAGGTAAACCATTGCGGACTGACCAAGAACTCATCCTACCTTGGAGATTAAAAACGTCATTGGAGATAGAAATTGTTTTAAAAGCTTTTAAATCATCAGCATACAATAAGTAATGATTTCTGAAACATAAGTCAAGCTCATTAATAAATATATTAAATAACTAAGGTCCCAAAATACTACCTTGTGGAATACCAGAAGTAGGAATAAATGATGTCGAACAAATACCATCAAGAGAATCTACGGATTTTCTATCCGAAAAGTAATAACGAAACCAAGATAGCATTCGGGAATGTACACCCAATTTATATAATTTTAATAATAAAAGTTCATGTGGCACTCGGTCAAATGCCTTAGCAAAATCCATGTAAATCGCATCAATCTACAATCGGTCTTCAAAACTATCAACATAATACTTGGTAAAAACAGCCAAATTAGTACAGGTTAATCTTCTAGTTATAAATTCATGTTGAGATAAAGAAATATGCCTCTTTACACTTAAGAAAAGCTTATGATAAACAATATGTTCAAGAATTTTTGAAGTATTGGTTAATTTAGAAATTGGTCTATAAATAATAACATTATTTTTATCACCAGATTTATAAATAGGCAAAATTATAGTCAATTTCCGCTTTTTAATAAAATAATTTTCAATGGTAGACATAAGGAAGAACATTTCTTTATGAAAAATGCTAATAAATCATCATTATCACCCTTAAATGAATTAGAAAGCCTAAGAATACCTTCAGCAACATCTTCAAGCAGTTGTAATTTACCGAAATTCATAATGGTGTTTATTTCATTTAAATTAAAATTATCATACTGTAAATTTGCATCACTAAAATTAGATTTAAAGTAAATTCAATGAATCAAGTAGATTATTTGAAGTTAAGTTATTACAGTTCATACAAATAGAATTTATAAAATTCCAAAATCGTCTTGGATTGTAACTTAAGTCATTATTAAGACTCATAATATATTGATTGTATATAAATTTATTGAGAAAATTAAATTCTTTTTCGAATCGAAGAAATTGCTGTTTATAACCATTATTATTTATGGAATTACATTTTTGTAATATTTATTTATAAGATTTTTTAATTTTTAGAGTCATTTGGTATACCATGGAAGCTTATGTATTATTATACTTATGTAAGTATATTAAGAACATTTGATAAAAAAAAAACCATAATGTATACTAACAATTTTACCTTCTAATAAATCAATGCAATTACATTTTTAATTTAATTAATTTGATGATTTGTATAATTACTACAAGTATATCATTATTGTTATAATTCATTGAATTCAACGGAAAATGGTAAGAAGTAGATGGTGAAATTGGAAAAGTACATAAACTTAGGGTAAACCTCAAATCAGGACAAAAAAAAAAAATACTACATCAATAATTCTATTTAATTTATAAACGTATTGACTTGTTATAAGTCAGTACTGAAAATTGAATCAATTTTATTTATCTCAAAATATTTATTTACATTATTGGGTAAAAATACCTCAGAGTTTGGTACTTCTGACAAAACAATATCACAGAAATGAAAATCTCCAATAACACATGACTTATCACAATTTCTTTAACATTCAGAAAGAATAAATGTATTTGATATATGACTATTATATATATAATCAGAACTGTTAGGGGGTATATATTATACAACTATAAATAATTCATAATTAACCGACTTAACTGCCACACAAAGTTAACCAAGTAATAAATCCATATTAGATAAACGAATATTTCTACAGCATAGAGACTTTTTAATAACTATAAGTACACCTCCTCTTCTATTAAAATAATTTTTGTTAGCATCTCTATCTTTAAATAGACTACATACAGTCGCTCAAAGCTTATTTGATACAGTTAGTAATTTTTGCGAAAAATTTATATACATATGTATTTTTTTTTTTTATTTATTGTACACACACCTGCCCATACCTTAACGTCATATGGAATCTGTGATCAGTGCTAGAAAATATATTTCTAAAATCTACCCTGGACCGAAAAGGATACCCTACTAAATATTAGATAAAAGTATTATTACTAAGAAGAAATAGAATTTATGATTTATC